>OX422184.1:18988823-19499823 GCA_949130485.1 Agelas oroides | reverse complement strand
GTCTGATGTTCTGAATGACTTTTCTTGTCACATGGGGTGGGGTCGAACGGTGTAAAGAATGTAATTATTGCATTCCCCATGCACTGCATGCATTCTAGATCTCGTGCTCGATGCCGACGTCATCGCATATAATTACGCATTCTGCAATCTGATTCGAGCTCTCAGATTGGGGAACTGTGACAATAAAAGTTGCTCAGAACACCTGACCTTCTTTCTCGCACATGCAGGAGGGTCTGGGCATGAGACTAACTTCAAATATCCGGCTGCTCGGATTATCCGGTCTCGATCGCTGTGCATTCTATTTAATGCCCACACTGCGCACGGAGCAAAGCAGCTATACTAGATGGTTTGAACGAGAGAAGAATTTCGACTGTCCAAAGCCTGAAGAGGCACTCAGTGCCCCATGATCCACTTCGACAAACTTTGACACGGCCCTCATATGCATAAGACCCACCAACAAGCCTGCTGTCTCCATGCGTGCAAGCTGAATGGGTAGTAATTGGTTAATGACCAACAATCAGTTTTTATCGCAATTGTGCTCCCACTAGCTTCTAGCACTACAAGCAAGATACAACATGAAGTCACTGTGAACAAAATAGGCACAAATCTTGACAACAGTGTGTGATAGGAAAGTAAATTGTGCTTGCCAAATTACGACAATGTTTACACCGACGAAGGATAACATGACAGGAACAACGATACAATATAGACCCTATTTGCATGATGATTCACATATCCGGATATTTCACTTATCTGGCCATGGTCTGGTCCCGTTGTAGCTGGATAAACGATGGTCCACTGTACTTGTCTTTGAAAATGATCCTGTGCTTTGGAAACCATTGCGCCACAAATGCTGCTTCAGGAGACCAAGACAGCATTCCAGCATTTTTTTTTAGTGGAGTGGGCGTGGTCAGTGGTCCAGATGGACCAACTTGTGGTGGCTGCATGCATCAGGCTATGGCTACAAAACATGGAGGATGAGTCGAGAGACACGGCACAAACTTGCACAGCGAGAAACGATGAGCGATCATAAAGGAACAGTCTTGCATGCATGGTCAAAGTTTGCGAATTTTCCAGTCAAATTCTGTTCCCACAAAGAACCGGGAGGGAAGAATGGCAATGCAGATGGACAATTTGTGAATATTTTCGAGTGCATGACCAAAGCTTCCTTTTCCAGTGTTGTTTTAGTGTAGGGTTTACAGTTTTAAGCTTAGCTGTACTAAGATTTTAGCCTCGACCCCACGCTCTCCCTGCTAAGAAGGGTGAGAGCTAGCCTCGTCCCCAGGCTCTCCCCGCTAAGAAGGGGGAGAGCCTGGGGACGAAGGCTGAGGCTACTGAGATTAAGGCAATTAGTTAAAAGACTGTAGCATTTCATCACCACACATTTTTCTGTCTTGATCCTTCCTTCTCCTATCCCCTCTCCTGTCCCCTCTCCTATCCCCTCTCCTATCCCCTCTCCTGTCCCCTCTCCTATCCCCTCTCCTATCCCCTCTCCTATCCCCTCTCCTATCCCCTCTCCTATCCCCTCTCCTATCCCCTCTCCTATCCTCTCTCCTATCCTCTCTCCTATCCCCTGAGTCCCCTCTCTATCTTCCCCTCTCCTGTCCCCTCTCTATCTTCCCCTCTCCTGTCCCCTCTCTAACTTCCCCTCTCCTGTCCACTCTCTATCTTCCCCTCTCCTGTCCCCTCTCTATCTTCCCCTCTCCTGTCCCCTCTCTATCTTCCCCTCTCCTGTCCCCTCTCCTATCTTTCCCTCTCTCATTCCTTGATCTGTCCCTTCCTCTTCTGCCCCACTGTAGCCCTCACTTTCCGATGAGCTCCAACTAATCGACATGACTCAGGCTCCCCTCATGCATGCACAAAAGTCCCTCAAGCAGAAGGTTAGTGGGCGTGGCAGGTCAATTGGGCTAGTGGGTGTGGCAGGTCCATTGGGATAGATCCATTGGGCTAGTGGGTGTGGCAGATCCATTGGGGTATTGTGTGCGGTAGGTCCATTGGGCTAGTGGGTGTGGCAGGTCCATTGGGCTAGTGTATGTGGCAGGTCCATTGGGCTAGTGTATGTGGCAGGTCCATTGGATAGTGGGTGTGGCAGGTCCATTGGGCTAGTGGGTGTGGCAGATCCATTGGGTAGTGGGTGTGGCAGGCCCATTAGGCTAGTGAATGTGGCAGGCCCATTGGTCTATAGTGGATGTGGTAGGTTCATTGGGCTAATCAAGAGCGCATAAGAACGGGCGGCTAGAGTAAGAGTGTGTAACTTCGTAACAGGTCAGAATTTACTACCAGTACTAAAAATAGTAATATACTGCGCAGCTGCGCGTAGACATAAGCCATTGTTGCTAAGCATGTGACCAGGTGTTCTATTTTTAGTACGGTTCAATAATTTTGACCGGACTGTAGGCTTCTATTGGAATTACACGCTCTTCCTCTAGCCGCCCGTTCTTATGTGCTCTTGGCTAGTGGGTGTGGCTAATTGTTGTGTTGGTGAGTGTGGCAAGTCATTTCACCATCGTCCAGTCTTGGAGTTAGTGGGTGTGGTATGCCATTGATATGCATATTTTTTCTATAACAACTTGCACAGATACAAACACATCTGTAAAGGATGCTGAAATAGCCCTAGGCTAATACTAACAGCACCTTAGTGTGAACTCAAGAACATAAAACGTAATACAATGATTAACATTTTCTAGCTCTGGTTCTGGAGGAACTGAACTTGGTGCAATGGGTATCCATGACTCACTAGAACTAGCGCAACCATTGTTTTGTTTGCGCAAGGGAAGCTTGGCAGCGCAAGCACTGAGCAGCAGGTGGCCGGAGAAACAGGGGAACGGGGCAGAGCCTGGGAACAAGGCCAACACATGTGGATGTCAGTTGGTTAGAGATTTACTCCTCTTAATCGGCTTGCAATAAGTTACTTGTTAGGAATGTTTATTTCAGGGCGTGCAAATCGTTCAGTGGTGTATAGTACGAGATGGGCGGAACTTTGTACCTAGTTATTATGATCATGTGCTGCTATTCTGCAGGAGTTTGACCTCAAAAGTGGGCTGGAGCAACTGCAAAAGGAGTACCTGTCCGTCAAAACGCTGCTCGACAGGTATGAACATGTGTCGTGTTGTAATCACCGTATGAAATTTTTAGCACTGTTATATACTTGCCTGTGTACATCAGTTGGAACTCTCCTATTTTCTATAACCAATTTACTTTCTCTCCTCCTCCTCTCCCTCTTCTGCCTCCCTCATGCTCTTTTCTCCCTTCCTCCTGCCCTCCCTCTTACCTCTCTCTTTCCTCCCTCCCTCTTTCCTCTCTCTCTCTCTCCTCCTTTCTGCTTCTCTCCCTCTCTCCTCCCTCTCTCCTCCCTCTCTTCTTTCCTCCCTCTCTTCTTTCTTCTTTCCTCCCTCCCTCTTTCCTCTCTCTCTCTCTCCTCCTTTCTGCTTCTCTCCCTCTCTCCTCCCTCTCTCCTCCCTCTCTTCTTTCCTCCCTCTCTTCTTTCTTCTTTCCTCCCTCTCTTCTTTCTTCCCCCCTTCTCTCTCCCTCCCTCTCACTCTCCTCCCCTCTTTCCCTCCCTCCCTCCCAGTTATCGTGAGAACCCTTCAATGGGTGATCCCAACACTCTTGTAGAGGAGCTTCTTGACATGAGGAACAAGATTAGGGTGAAAGAAGCTGAGATCGTAATGGTCAGAGCAAAGGTACATAGTTGTCACATAGGAAACTGATGATTACCATGGCTACATGAAAATTGGATTGGTTTAGGTTACTTTAACAACTGCATGAAAGTTGGATTACTTTAACAACTGTAAGATTTCATTTAAGAGTTGGTTTTAGACAAGGATTAGCAAGGAGAGAAGCTGTAGGCCTGAAACATATCACAACTTGTATGTTTTCAAGTTGTTGTGCGCTACCATATTGTTTGATGGCACCCTACAATTATAAGCACCCATTTTGGCTGCTACTTTGAAAAGCAAGGCACCTGTGTTAATACCCTGACTTTACGGTAATGTACGTATAATGTATATATGTTAAGAGTTCTACCGTATAGCGGATTATTTCCGTGGGGTGCTAATTTTCGTTATTTTCGTGGTTAACCCAGGTGTCACGAAATTTTCGACCCACGAAATTTTCCACCCACACTAAACGTGCTAACGTTCAGACCGTCGACGTTTTTTTATAGTTGTTTTTCGCTACTTGTACCCTGTTGACAGTGCCCTTGATCCATAGGGTCCCCTTTCTCAAGCTGTCCCACGTGTGGTGATGGAGGAAGTGAACAGAGAAGTGAACAAGGCAGAAGCACGGCCAAAAAACGGGGCCAGTACCTCTCGTTCAGGTATGCGAGCCCCAATGGAGTTTGTGCTTTGTAGACGTAGCCTCCCATGCAAGACTCGACACTGAAGTGCTCTGTCTTTCCCCTATAGTCTCACGTAGCCAGACTCTTTCTGGCGAGAGTCTGGCTATGCGTTCCTCGCCGAAACCAAAAGTTGCATCGCGTGTACCGAGTTCAAAGTTCACATTACATTGTCCGCAAGCAAAAGTATAATATCGCGCCATGAAATTTAAAACCACGAAATTTAATTCTGAGGGCCTCTTCCAGCTTTTCACGAAAATTTCCACCCACGAAAATAACCCGCTATATGGTACTTTCCCCCTCTTCCTCTCCCCCATATAGTTTATATTTTCACAGTTGCCAATCAATCTGCGAAAATCGCGAAAATTTTTACCCAGTGAAAATTTCCCGCTATACAGTAGTTGTCACTGATGACTACCACGGCTGCATGAGAATTGGATTGGTTTAGGTTAACACTTCATGCTGCTTATTATCCTGAGTTTATGATAGTGTATCCTCAAGGTTGTTGCTATCCCTCTCTCCCTCTCCCCCATGTGCGCATGTCACACAGCTGTCTCTCTTTGCCCACCTGAGTACTGAAGACGATGACTACTCCAGCCTGGTTGAAGACTCTGCCTGTATGTCCATCAGTTCCTCTGGGCTCCCCAAGAAGAGCAGTGACATATTCATGGCAGGAAGGGATCATGACTTTGCAGAGATTGACAGAAAGCTTCCCGTGTTTTGTAGTTACTGCGATGGCATGATACAGCGTAAGTGAAGCTACTGGGTACACATGCAGTACATGTCTGTGAACATTATCATCTTGCCTCCTCTTCTCTCTCCCTCCCTCCCTCCCTCCCTCCCTCCCTCCCTCCCTCCCTCCCTCCCTCCCTCCCTCCCTCCCTCCCTCCTTCCCTCCCTCCCTCCCTCCCTCCCTCCCTCCCTCCCTCCCTCCCTCCCTCCCGCCTCCCTTCCTTACTTCTGTTATCTCCCCTCCTCCCTTCCTCCCTCCCTCCCTCCCTCCCTCCCTCCCTCCCTCCCTCCCTCCCTCCCTCCCTCCCTCTCTCTCAACCTTCCTTCCCCAGCTCCCATCAGTCGTGGTCTGAAATGCAAAGTATGCAAGGCTCATGTCCACCACAAGTGTGTCAACTACATCCCTTACTGCTCTGGGGTAGGAGACATTAGTGAAGTATTTAGTAGTAATGATTGCTTGTGGCCTATTGGTTAAGGTGGCGGGATAGTCCCGGTGGGCGTGGCTTATGAAATATATCAACACAAAATGTCCCGTACAGAATTCATCACAGCACAACAAAACCTACCGAATATGAAGTAGGGAGGGTAGTGAATGTGTACAGGAAAAACCGTGGAAGTAGCTCACTTTGTAGCCACAGTAAGCACACGAGTGTCCCCGCAAACTATTTACCAAAAATCTACAGTACGAAGTACACTAGCAACTTGATATCGCTGTTGGAGATGCACATTAATAAACTCTAGGGCGGCTCAAAACGTTTTTTCCACTGCGGTAAATGGTACTCGAAATAGAAAGTTTTGAATGAGAAAAAATTACTGTCTTACCAAATTTCCTTGAAACAACGGGACGTAACGTTGCAGCGGAAGGCAATATCGCGAAAATTGCTTCGAGTCGCCCTTCGCACAGTATTTTTGCGTAGTTTCACCGTCTTCGTTAGTTGTAAATCAGTCTCCACGACTTTATTTTTGGTTACAAAAAAGTTTGATAACTAGCACCGTAACGGCTGAGTTCAAAGTTCAAAGTGAATAGCACATGCGCATATATACGTTCAATTTGGAATTATGGTATCTTAATTTATTGCTACGCGCGCGCCGTACGCACAGAACGGTATCCCGCCCGCCACCTTAAAGCACTGGACTGTGGATCGAAAGGTCCCAGGTTCCAGCCCTACTTGCAGCAGAGATTCATTTCTCTTTCGGGTGCACCCTAGCCTCATACCCAGGCCACGTGGCCTGGGTACGAGGCTAGGGTGCACTCAGCCCTACCTCCAAAATTGAGTAGAAGGTTTTGTCCTTCAGATGGAACCTTAAGTTTTCCGTCCCAGGGAACCCTTTTAAAAACAATACTAGGGAGATACGCTGCATCATCCTGGGGTGAGCTTGAACGAGTACATGATTAAGCAAATTTCATGAAATGGAAACTGAAAGCCTAAGTGTTGGTGACCACACATGCTGACAGCTATTTGTCCAGCTGGAGCAGCTACTTTGGTTACACCAGCATGTTTGTGGTAATAAATAACATTGTGATTAGTCTATCAAGCCAGACTATCTGGAGGGTGAGAGATGGACTAAGTTGATAGACTATATACATGTGACACATCTACCATCTAAGTCCAGCAGCATACTGAATTACTAAAACTCCTAAAACTTGAGTTTCTTCCACTAGATGACTAAATGCAATACGTGTACATAACTATGTGTAAACAGATGATTTCAAGTTCTTGACATGCTTGCAGTTACTGGAGTATCTCGACGAGGAAGTAATAGTAGCGATAGTCTTCATCCGTTTCATGTTGCCTTAATTGAAGCTTAATGCCCCTGCTCAAGTCAAGTTGGTTGTTAAATATTCCCACATTCACATACCCTCCATGAAGTCCACTAGAACATGCCCCAAACCTCTCAGCTGGTTTGAAAAGAAACACCCACTGGTCTGGGACAGGGCCAGTGCTGAACCTTTTTGGTAAAGTTCCAGAGGCACTTATATGCAGGCAGGGAGCCCAACCTGGATAATTGGTGATGTCATGTATCACGAATAGATTTGCCGTACTGCCATCTGTGATTCCAACCTGAGGATCCCTGTCACGCCCACTATTGAGCATTCCCCCATCCATGCTGGCTGTGATTTGGATGGTTATGGACTCATTTCTGGTGAACGTTCCTGCAGGAAGAAGTGGCACTTCGAGAAGTTTTCCTCCAATGCTTCCTGTCCCAAAGTAAATACCCGTGTCGTTGATGCTGGCAACTGTTGAAATGAATGTTGCGTGGTCTTGTGCATAGCGTGGAGTGATAAAAATGTTTTCCATTGCTATTGGCACCTGTGACTAGAGAATGTAGGTGGTTGTAAGGAACTCTTGATGACAAAGATACAGTTATGCACCACAGAATTTGAAGTTACCTGAAGGTTGTAAATGCCTGAACAAGCAAGAGAATTCCAGGGCAATATCCAACTAAATTCAACTTACATACATTTATAAATTGATTTTGAAGCAGACTGCTGCAAATACTGTAGATCGGGAATTTTTTGCTGTTAAACTATTTTCGTCGGTATGCCAGAGCGACGAAAATTAAACGCAAAAAATTACAATATGTATACACGGTGCATTTTGGAACTGTCGAGCGTCAAAATATCTTTTGACACAAAAAATTACAACGGTTTACCGTGAAAATTTCCCGATCTACTGTACGAACCAGTACTAAATAAAGAACTTGCGTGCATACTGTGAATGATCAACAACTGGAGGCAGGAAGGCTTGGGAATCATACCAGTGCAGCTACCTGACAACACATTGCAAATTAACACATCTGACTGCAATTCAATTTTTGCAGTGCAACATACTAAACACTTGCAAACAAATGTACCTGACCACAATTCACGGCAACAGTTGGGATTGTCCCATTCCCTCCTCCTTGGCTCAACTGCTCCCTGACACTTTGCCTGATCTCATCAGTGACACCAGATCTGCACTGCTGAGAGACAGTCTCTGGTGGGAGACAGACAAGGAAGATGACAGCAATAGTGGCCAGGCTGAGCATTGCTTCTTCTGAATCAGTTCTTTGTACCCACACAGTCTGCTAGCTGAATCACAGCTCTTGACTGACAGTCTCTGGATATTCTGTGGTAGCTTTTACTCTGTATTCATCACTTGGCTCTCTGCTTATAAAGCACAGCCAGCAGTCCTTTTGCCCTCAGGCCATAACAGAATCTGAAATCTGATTGGTGCAATTCTGACATTGTCTGAACTCTAATTAGTTGAAATATGACACTGTCTGAAACTGGATTGGTGGAATTATGACTTTATCTGAAGTCGAATAAATAGCATTGTATATTGCTATAGCAAATTTCTAGCATGAGTAACTCCAATGTTCACATTTCAGAGCGGGGGAGCCTGGGACCGAGGCTAGCAAATTTCTGTGTTTTTGCTCATGCTAAACCGCAATTCAGTGGGCCCAGTGCAATTTGTACTAGCTATGATCAACCACATAGTATATATGGCTTTGTCACATTCTATCTATATTAGTGAACAACAAAATTTGTTACCTTAACTACACAATGGTTAGCTACCCTACATGGTTGCTATAGAAATGGTGTTTATGTGTTAGGAAGCTAATTTCAGACTGCCTTGTTAGGTTCCTAACACACACATTGACCTTAGCAACCAGGGTGACCACTATGTACGTAGGTTAGCAACAAATTTTACCAAATTTACATGCTGTGGTCAGCATGAGCATCTCACCCATTGCAAAGGTGCAAAAATATGCACGAGCTTACCAGCTTTGCTCCTGCAACTTTTTAGTAAGCAAAATAGTTTTGTGAGTATACATGTATTGTTGTTGTGGCTGACAACTATCTGTCTATTGTATTATTATTAACAACTATTGTATTATTTACTATATATACCCTATCCTTGTTTACAAAAGCAATTCATGGGCCACAACCGTCATGTATTCTTGTACATACGTACATGTGTATGTGCACCATATGTGTGTGAGTGAGTGTGGGTGTAGTGTATGGGTAGGTGGGTGATATGTATATATATTTTCTTTCCTTCAGCAACCACCAGTGAAAAATTCTCCAAAATTAAATAGTGAGTTGACTAGCTGAACTATAACTGTGATAACCTGACCTGTATTATTAGTAAACACACAAGGTAGTTTACACTATAAACAAGGTATGTTATTAGTAAATATGCGAGGGTTAGTGGAAAATATAACTGTGATAACCTGACCTGTATTGTGGTGATGAATTGTCTCCTTCCTACTCAGTTCACAAGCGGATCTCCTGGATCTTGACCAGGAAGACAAGCAACCCTCCCGGGTCGCCTGAGTCAATGGAAGGTTAGAGAACATACACTTGTATATCCAATGTACAAGGGAAAAGGGTCTGGTGACACAGGCCCAAATCTTCTTAAAGCCACCAATGAATTCTCAGGCAGTGTGCAACACAGCATTGGAGCTTCAATTCCCACATGCGACTAATAGTCCAGCCAGATCATGCCACCCAGAATAGTGCCACCGCCACTTATCGAAACATTTCTGTTTTCACATTTCTAACCTTTTACACTTGCAACAGGATACACTTAAACCTGCATATGAAACAAATTGCTCACACTACGATATGCTAAATGCATAGTAAGAAACAAATTGCTCACACTACGATATGCTAAATGCATAGTAAGAAACAAATTGCTCATACTACGATATGCTAAATCCATAGTAAGAAACAAATTGCTCATACTACGATATGCTAAATCCATAGTAAGAAACAAATTGCTCACACTACGATATGCTAAATGCATAGTATGAAACAAATTGCTCACACTACGATATGCTAAATGCATAGTATGAAACAAATTGCTCACACTACGATATGCTAAATGCATAGTAAGAACAAATTGCTCACACTACGATATGCTAAATCCATAGTAAGAAACAAATTGCTCATACTACGATATGCTAAATCCATAGTAAGAACAAACTGCTCACACTACGATATGCTAAATCCATAGTAAGAACAAACTGCTCACACTACGATATGCTAAATCCATAGTAAGAACAAATTGCTCACACTACGATATGCTAAATCCATAGTAAGAAACAAATTGCTCACACTACGATATGCTAAATCCATAGTAAGAACAAATTGCTCACACTACGATATGCTAAATCCATAGTAAGAACAAACTGCTCACACTACGATATGCTAAATCCATAGTAAGAACAAATTGCTCACACTACGATATGCTAAATGCATAGTAAGAAACAAATTGCTCACACTACGATATGCTAAATCCATAGTAAGAAACAAATTGCTCACACTACGATATGCTAAATGCATAGTATGAAACAAATTGCTCACACTACGATATGCTAAATGCATAGTAAGAAACAAACTGCTCACACTACGATATGCTAAATGCATAGTAAGAACAAATTGCTCACACTACGATATGCTAAATGCATAGTAAGAAACAAATTGCTCACACTACAATATGCTAAATGCATAGTAAGAACAAATTGCTCACACTACGATATGCTAAATGCATAGTAAGAAACAAATTGCTCATACTATGATATGCTAAATCCATAGTAAGAAACAAATTGCTCATACTACGATATGCTAAATGCATAGTATGAAACAAATTGCTCACACTACGATATGCTAAATCCATAGTAAGAACAAATTGCTCACACTACGATATGCTAAATGCATAGTATGAAACAAATTGCTCACACTACGATATGCTAAATGCATAGTAAGAACAAATTGCTCACACTACGATATGCTAAATGCATAGTAAGAAACAAATTGCTCATACTATGATATGCTAAATCCATAGTAAGAAACAAATTGCTCACACTACGATATGCTAAATGCATAGTATGAAACAAATTGCTCACACTACGATATGCTAAATGCATAGTATGAAACAAATTGCTCACACTACGATATGCTAAATGCATAGTAAGAACAAATTGCTCACACTACGATATGCTAAATGCATAGTATGAAACAAATTGCTCACACTACGATATGCTAAATGCATAGTAAGAAACAAATTGCTCACACTACGATATGCTAAATGCATAGTAAGAACAAATTGCTCACACTACGATATGCTAAATGCATAGTAAGAAACAAATTGCTCATACTATGATATGCTAAATCCATAGTAAGAAACAAATTGCTCACACTACGATATGCTAAATGCATAGTATGAAACAAATTGCTCACACTACGATATGCTAAATGCATAGTATGAAACAAATTGCTCACACTACGATATGCTAAATGCATAGTAAGAACAAACTGCTCACACTACGATATGCTAAATGCATAGTAAGAACAAATTGCTCACACTACGATATGCTAAATGCATAGTAAGAAACAAATTGCTCACACTACGATATGCTAAATGCATAGTATGAACAAATTGCTCACACTACGATATGCTAAATCCATAGTAAGAACAAATTGCTCACACTACGATATGCTAAATCCATAGTAAGAAACAAATTGCTCACACTACGATATGCTAAATCCATAGTAAGAACAAATTGCTCACACTACGATATGCTAAATCCATAGTAAGAACAAACTGCTCACACTACGATATGCTAAATCCATAGTAAGAAACAAATTGCTCACACTACGATATGCTAAATCCATAGTAAGAACAAATTGCTCACACTACGATATGCTAAATCCATAGTAAGAACAAATTGCTCATACTATGATATGCTAAATCCATAGTAAGAACAAATTGCTCACACTACGATATGCTAAATGCATAGTAAGAAACAAATTGCTCATACTATGATATGCTAAATCCATAGTAAGAAACAAATTGCTCGCACTACGATATGCTAAATCCATAGTAAGAAACAAATTGCTCACACTACGATATGCTAAATCCATAGTAAGAAACAAATTGCTCACACTACGATATGCTAAATGCATAGTATGAAACAAATTGCTCACACTACGATATGCTAAATGCATAGTAAGAAACAAACTGCTCACACTACGATATGCTAAATGCATAGTAAGAAACAAATTGCTCACACTACGATATGCTAAATGCATAGTAAGAACAAATTGCTCATACTATGATATGCTAAATGCATAGTAAGAACAAATTGCTCACACTACGATATGCTAAATCCATAGTAAGAAACAAATTGCTCATACTATGATATGCTAAATCCATAGTAAGAAACAAATTGCTCATACTACGATATGCTAAATGCATAGTATGAAACAAATTGCTCACACTACGATATGCTAAATGCATAGTAAGAACAAATTGCTCACACTACGATATGCTAAATGCATAGTAAGAAACAAATTGCTCACACTACGATATGCTAAATGCATAGTAAGAAACAAATTGCTCACACTACGATATGCTAAATGCATAGTAAGAACAAATTGCTCACACTACGATATGCTAAATCCATAGTAAGAACAAACTGCTCACACTACGATATGCTAAATCCATAGTATGAAACAAATTGCTCATACTATGATATGCTAAATCCATAGTAAGAAACAAATTGCTCATACTACGATATGCTAAATGCATAGTATGAAACAAATTGCTCACACTACGATATGCTAAATGCATAGTAAGAACAAATTGCTCACACTACGATATGCTAAATGCATAGTAAGAAACAAATTGCTCACACTACGATATGCTAAATGCATAGTAAGAAACAAATTGCTCACACTACGATATGCTAAATGCATAGTAAGAACAAATTGCTCACACTACGATATGCTAAATCCATAGTAAGAACAAACTGCTCACACTACGATATGCTAAATCCATAGTATGAAACAAATTGCTCACACTACGATATGCTAAATCCATAGTATGAAACAAATTGCTCACACTACGATATGCTAAATGCATAGTAAGAACAAATTGCTCACACTACAATATGCTAAATGCATAGTAAGAAACAAATTGCTCATACTATGATATGCTAAATCCATAGTAAGAAACAAACTGCTCACACTACGATATGCTAAATGCATAGTAAGAACAAACTGCTCACACTACGATATGCTAAATGCATAGTAAGAACAAATTGCTCACACTACGATATGCTAAATGCATAGTAAGAACAAATTGCTCACACTACGATATGCTAAATGCATAGTAAGAACAAATTGCTCACACTACAATATGCTAAATGCATAGTATGAAACAAATTGCTCATACTACGATATGCTAAATGCATAGTATGAAACAAATTGCTCACACTACAATATGCTAAATGCATAGTAAGAACAAACTGCTCACACTACGATATGCTAAATGCATAGTAAGAACAAATTGCTCACACTACGATATGCTAAATGCATAGTAAGAACAAATTGCTCACACTACGATATGCTAAATGCATAGTATGAAACAAATTGCTCACACTACGATATGCTAAATGCATAGTAAGAAACAAACTGCTCACACTACGATATGCTAAATGCATAGTAAGAACAAACTGCTCACACTACGATATGCTAAATGCATAGTATGAAACAAATTGCTCACACTACAATATGCTAAATCCATAGTAAGAAACAAATTGCTCATACTACGATATGCTAAATCCATAGTAAGAAAGTGGGCATGACAGTACGACTCACCACATTTCAGTAAATATGTACCTACACACACACACACACACACACACACACACACACACACACACACACACACACACACACACACACACACCTCACAGAGGAAGACGAGACTATAGGAGGACTCTATGAAGCACCCGTTCCCCTGCCTATCCCTCCCAAACCCAACAGAAGGCAGAGAATGGAGTCACCCACTCACGTTCCAAAACGTATGTAAAGCTGTGTATACACATATTCATGGATAGCGTAGTTGCTGAGTGGCTTAGCGAGAGGCACATCATGTGGGGATGGCAGGTGCTATATGTACATATGGTCATGCTTGAGTGTCAGTACCCTTGTGCACTGTTATGGTACTTAGTGTCTGGCCTGTGCCTCGACAGTTCTCTCAACTGAGGCAGTGAAAGTCAGAAAATGAACCGGTCTAGTGTGCATGCACCAGTCTAGTGTGCATGCACCAGTCTAGTGTATGACAACAAACTTGAAATCTCCAGTACTTCTCATAACCAGTCTAGCTTGTGATGCACATTTCATGGTCATGACTCTATGAGCTGGAGGCAGCACTAGTCTTGTGTAACCAGACCCAACCCAAGGTCTAGCCACACGAGACAAGGCAGTCCAGCATCGTAGAGAGATGCCTCAATGAAGATGAGCTTGCTGACTCCTCAATTCCCTCCACAGTTAGACTACACCTATCTTCCTACTGTCCTATACTGTCACTAAAGACTACTAAGCTGTTTTTACATCTGCGTTAGGTACAATGCGCCTGCGTATACCTAGTTTTCTGTGTTAAAAGGACACTGTCCAGTTTCCGTGCTGTGCTGAAAATATACGTGCCAGTTCCGGGTAGAAATCGAACATTATTCCATTGCGTAATTCGATCATGTTACCGCATTCGAAATGCAGAACTTCTGTTATGGGCGGGGCTCATACGTGCTTCGTAGACGTGTCAGGTATTTGTACATCTACACAGCGAGTAGGAGCCCCGTCTTTAACAGAAGTTCTGCGCTACAGCGCTTTGAACACGGTGATGCGATCGGAATACACAATGTTTGATTTCTACCCGGAACTACCACATATAGATTAGAGTTACATGTAGGTTTGTAGTAATCTGCTTTCTGTGAAGCAGACAAGTTTCAAGTTCGGCAAGTAATTTAATAATGCAGGCATTCACCTACCTCTGATTGTTAGTCATAACTGCTGAATTCAACTACTGGACATCATATTAGTACTGTTGCTCATAGTACTAGCCTTTGGTTCACCTTTCTTGCAAATGTACATACCATATAGCGCTAAATTTTCGAGGGTCTAAATTTTCGCGAATGGTGGTTTTTGAAGATTTCGTTGAAATAATTTCGCGAATTCGCTGTCTAAACCATGCGCACGCCGCACACGTAATGTAGTATGGGTGTGGCATACAAGCAAGTTCTCGCACTGTCACACCGTTGTCCGTGCTTGAGCTTGCAGCTGTCAGCAAAACAATGCCTAGTTCGAAGGTATCTCTTTGGAGAGTGGATTCGGCAGCATGTTGTCCATCGACGCTCTTGCACGTGAAAACTGTAGTTTACGTGTGACAAAATTTTCGTTGAAATAATGGTTGCGAAATTCGCGAAATTAAAGACCTGCGAAAATTTAGCGCTATACGGTATGGGTGAGCTCTAAACATGGCTTCATTGTATTCAACAACATTGCAGTGTCTATTGGAAGTATACCCAGAGTGAGAGCTTTTGTCTCATTCCCAGGCCTCCCCTGTTTTTACTTTCCATTTGCATTCACAAAAAACTGGGAAGGCCTGGTCTCATTCATCAGTGAATGACATCAGGTAGACATGAGATGGATGTAGGGGGGGAGGGGCCCAACCCCAAAAACAATGCACTGTATTATACGTTCAAGTAGTCTACCACAGTTCAAGACTTCTGACTTGCGTAGCATGATTGAAACTAATCATCTTGACAGGTAAGAAACTCACTTTCAAGCTTATGTACATATATCGGCCCCTCCCTCCCTATGTCCTCCTTGCATCCACATGTGGTGATTGAGACCAGGCCTTCCTGTTTCTCACTGCTTTTCCCCTTCCTCTTCCTTTGTGAATCCAAAGGGAAGGTAAAAATGGGGGAGGCCTGGGAATGAGGCTAGGTTTTTAGTGTTTGTAATTTTTATAGCACACTATAAATAATAGATCCTTCTCCGGGAAGTAGTTTGTATATTGGTGTTAGGCATAGTACCCAGGCAACAGAAGAAGATTGGAGTAACATTCTTGTGAGTTGCCTAGGTAACCGGTGATTGCCGAGCGCCTTAGCGTGAGGCTACTAATCGTGCAGCGTAGTCAGCTCGCGTTTGTATGTATGTATATCCGTCACACTTTGATTACGTGGGTGCGGTTTCTGTGGTCTCGTCCCCAGACTACTAGCCACGTGGTACTGGTCCGACCAGGAGGCGATCGAAAGATCGTGCGCGTGCGAGAGCCGAAACGGAGCAGGGGCCACATGGTACTGGTGGGAGCAGGAGGCGATCGACATGTGAAAAAGATCGTCCGAGAGCCGAAATGGAGCAGAAGCAGTCAAAGCGTGATCGTGCTAGAGAGCGAAGACGGAAACAAAGGGACACTGCGTCAGAAGAGAGTAAGGCAAAGGAGAAAGAGTCTGACAGATACTCGCATGACACTACGCTCACTTCCTGAAACTCTTCAGATGACCGCTTTGCCATCTTCATCGCTCTATCTCGTCTCCAGCACCTAGCACCTACACGCTACACGTGGTTACAACGGATATCTACTTGCATATTTCCGGATATTCTTCTGCGCGAGGCATACTCTGCGCATGCGTATTTCTAGTATTACATGTAATGCGTGTTCTTTATGTCCTCATACTAGCACCTCCAAGAGGAGAGTCATTGGACACAGCCAAATATGTGAGTGGCACATCTCAGGTCTGTGGTTGCTTTTGGGAGGTTTTATCAACCAGTCTCAGGTAGAAATCGAACATTATTCTGTTGCATACATCAACTATGCTACTGCATGGGTTGAAAGTGCTAATAAATACACGCTGTGTAGCATGTAGACACATGAATACCCAACACTTCTACATAGCATGCATGAGTCCCAACTTTAGCAGAAGTTTTGCACTATGGCACTTCAAATGGATTAACATGGTTGAAATATGCGTCAAGATAATGTTCAATTTCTATCCAGGACTGCCATTTGTTGTACAGTATATTGACTATGAGAGTCGTGGTGCAATGATGTACGTATGTTGCACAAGACATCGATCTCCAGGAAAGATGTGGTATTTCATAGGGGGAATGTATACATGCTTGTACAGAAATACGTACATGTAATTATGATTTATGCATGCAATTAACATGCCTTCTGATGTGTTTACTGTACCTTTTTCCCATTCCCTCCCTCACTTCCTCCTCCCTCCCTCTGTCCCTCCTTCTCTCCCTCTCTCCCTCCCTCACTTCCTCCCTCCCTCCCTCTCTCCCTCCCTCTGTCCCTCCCTCTGTCCCTCCCTCACTTCCTCCCTCCCTCTCTCCCTCCCTCCCTCTCTCCCTCCCTCTGTCCCTCCCTCCCTCTCTCCCTCTCTCTCTCCCTCCCTCTCTCCCTCCCTCTCTCCCTCCCTCTCTCCCTCCCTCTCTCCCTCCCTCTCTCCCTCACTCCCTCTCTCCCTCCCTCCCTCTCTCCCTCTGTCCCTCCCTCTGTCCCTCCCTCCCTCTGTCCCTTTCTCTTAATATCTTCCCTTGCTCCCTTCCTCCTTCCCTTTTTATAACAACATCTAAAGGGCTACCTGGAGGATGTGCTGACACACCACAGTTTTGAAGACACGATTGAGTTTGCAGACTCATACAGCTACTGTGTGGCCGTGTACAGCTACAACAAGATCAACCCCAATGACATGCAACTCGAGTGAGCAAGTAGTTAAGAACCTCATATTAACCTCAATCTCCTGATTTTGTTTTTTCATTGCCCTTTTATGATGTGTAGCACTACATATACATAAATATACCTTATTACACGAGTTAGCGGCATTTTCTCTCACCTTTGGCTCGTGAAAATAACCATGCCCACTCATGCAATAACTGCGATATGCACACTAACGAGTGTAATAAAATGTTTATTATTATCCAGTTGATATTTCTACAACAGTATTTTCCTATTCCCGTGCCGTGCAATATCACACGATATTGCACGGGTAGTTATTGCACGGGCCCTGAGGCTATACACGCGCGATATCCTAGCAACCAGCGTGCGCTTTAATTAGAACCAGTGCGTTTGAACGGTGAGTTACTCGGGACTTTGTGTGAGAAGAGACACGACGCTGTTGTGGTAATGGATAATAAATACTTTATTTGGCTCGTGAAAATACCACGCCCTCTCGTGCAATAACTGCGATATGCACGCTAACGAGTGTAATTATTATCCATTACCACAACAGCTTTGCGTTTCTCACACAAAGTACCTAATTAAAGCACATGTGGTTGCTAGGATACCACATAGCCCCTGCCTGTGCAATAACACCCGTGCAATATCGTATGATATTGCACGGCATGGGAATAGGAAAATACTGTTGTAGAAATATGAACTGGATAATAAATATGTGTTGTAATGACCCAAGCCTGAGGGCGGTAGCCCAAGGGCAAGGGTTGTTTATGGCCATAAATCCCTGACTACTGTGGTTTATCTATTACATATTCTCCACTGATTGTCATATATACATGTGTATATGACAGCTCCATGTGCAAATCGTCTTCGAAACACTATAATTATCATAAACTTCCATTAGGGAGGGTGAAACTCATACACACTCTCTAGACACAAATTGAGTATGAGCCTACTATTAACAGAAGGTCAGCGGTACGGCACTTCGAACATGGTGATGCATTCAAACGTGACAGAATAATCTACATGGGAGCTGTCACATACATATATATATATATATTATCAGAGAGTCGGTAGACTCTCTATGTAGGGATGGCGCTGATGCACAATATATGCAATACTTAAGCAAAAGCCGTATAACTTCATCACAAACACGCTAAAAGCTTATTTAAGCGCCCAGGCTTCCTCTTTGAATGGCTTTGTGATCAGCAAGACTCATATAAGTGGCCAAAAGCCACGCGGAAGACAGCTAAACGCGAAAGTGTGCGGTCATGAAAGTGCCATTTTTCATATTCTTGTTAAGACCACTATGTCCAACAACGATATCTCGAAAACAGTTTGAGTACTCACCGTCATTTTAGCACAAAACCAGTTGATGCTTATCACAGTGCGCAGCTCTACGACCACTCAGCGTCTTCATAGCTGCAAATTCACCCTGGTCAACAAAAGCCATTCACAATACTGTGAGGCTGCTGTCCGTTGCTTAGGACGCCATTTTATAATTTTGTACGCATGCACACATGTAGACCTAGTCTCGTTCCCAGGCCAAATACCACGATCATTGGTCTGGGAACGAGACTAGTGCACACAAGCCAAATCGCGAGTTGACCACGCGCACGACTGGCACGGTCTCTTCCCGTAGTCCAAGGTTTATGAACACCACATAGGTAAGGCGCTACATTCAGCTGCCAACTTATAAATAAAGTAGCTACTCACAGCTTTATTAAACTGTGATGCTGTGATGGTCAGTTGTCATTCCTGTGCTGCAGCTGGTCAGTCGTCATGTGATTGAAAATCAGGAGATTGGTTTCAAAAAGTCTGGTATGGAGCTCCGGAGAGTGGTTGGCCTTCATCAGATTTTAGCTGGCAATGTTATTACATGCTTGGAACCACTACTAAATTGTCAATGCCGTTTCAAGTTCTGGGGTTGTAGTTACACTTGAAAGAATATTCTTCTTAGGCTTAGGTCTAACTGTAACTGAGATTAACATCAAAAAAGTATAGAAACAAGACTTATAAAACATTGAAAATGTAAAAAGATGTAGGGATAGCATGCCAAAAAGTATGCAAACAAGGTAGGGATGATATAATAGTGAAGGTAAATTTACAAAGCCCTATCCCTACATCTTTTTACATTACAGTTGCAAACTAATGTGAAAACGATGCAGGGATGAGGCTTTGTAAATTTACCTTCACTATTATATCATCCCTACCTTGTTTGCATACTTTTTGGCATGCCATCCCTACATCTTTTAATGTTTTCTAAAGTTTTTATACATATGTGGCAGTCCCGTGTAGAAATTAAAGATTATTCCGTCGTGTATTTCGATCGCATCGCTGCATTCAAAGCGCCGTATCGCTGAAATTCCATTAAGGGCGGGGTTCATACACACTTCGTAGACTCATTAGATATTCATGCATCTAGGAAGCATGTATGAGCCCCGCCCTTAACAGAAGTTTAGCGATACGGCGCTTTGAACGCAGCGATGCGATCGAAATACGAGACGGAATAATCTTCGATTTCTGCACAGGACTGCCACATATATAGAGTTAAATACATATAGATCTAGCTAGTTACTAATGCAGCTGCTCCTTTCTTGCAGAGCTGGTGAGGTGATCGAGTTGATCAACACTGCCAGTAGTGATTGGTGGAAGGTGAGTTAGTGCATGCATGCATGTGCACAGGTTTAGGTTACTTCCAACTATACTTTGGTCACTTCAGTTGCTTTCCTTTTGTGTGTGTGACATAAAAAGTTCAAGGAATGCTTACAGTTTGAATCAAGGTGTAGTTGAGAAGTTTCTCCTTTTTGTTAAATTAGTATCTACTTTCAAAAAGCCTACAAATCACCATTTCTAGGGAGGTTTGTTGCTTTTTTTTTTTAATCTTATTCATCTGCCCCTGGAGAGTTCCTTGGTTGTAACTAATGAAAAAGCTCCTCAATCAACTTCAAGAAAACCTATTTGGTAGCATCCCCTGGTCATACTGATGCAACTGAGACAACCTAAATATAAATTGTGGTTAAAGTAACCCAAGTGTTTTTGCAGTGACATGTGCACAGATGTGACGTGGCCAGGGCTTTCCATATACATGTATCCAGGTGTTTTCTAATGGTTTTTGCAATTTTAGTGTGCTTAAGGTTATGGGATACAAAATGGCCGGGCATGGTAAGCACTCCAAACCTTGCAATGCTCAATTGCACCTACAAAAGATAGAGCACAAATAGAGAGGCACTTCATGCGTATACACAGCCAGAAAGAATAGGTATGTACCTTGTATGAGCGGTCTTTTATGGGCGGTCAAATTTTTGAACCAAAATCTGACCATCCAAGCAACCGAAAGCGACAAACAATACTTCAGATAGACAGTTTATAACATACTCGAAGGCCAGACGGAGCATTTTGTTGTAAGCGTCTTTCAGTTTGAGAAATAGCCCCTTGTCCAGTAAACTGTCCACACCTCACGACTTTTTGCTTCTGTAAAATTACAACAGCCCAACAATATTTGCTCCGTCAGGCCCTGCATTGTCCATATAGTGATATAGTAGGTCCGTGAGTGAGTGATATAGTAGGTAAAATCTTTGTAGTGGGCACTTCAATTTTATTATATAGTATTATATTATCTTACATAGGGAACCAGTGGCAGAAAGAAGGGCTATTTCCCTGCTTCGTATGTACAGGTATAATAACGTGGTTTATGTGAATACTTGTACGGTAACTGTGTAAAGTTAGTGAAATGGTATCAAGTCAACATGTTTATAGGCAAAACTATACTAGATTCGTATATCACTATTTTCCTTAAGTAAACTGACTAAACATGTTAATGTATTATACTATTTCCTCCTCTCCTCTCACACACATGTGGCAGTTCCGTGTAGAAGTTGAAGGTTATTGCGTCATGTATTTTGATCGCAACGCTGCCTTTGAAGCGCCGTATCGCTGAACTTCTGTTAAGAGTGGGGCTCATATGCACTTCGTAGATTCATTAGATATTCATGCATCTATGAAGAATGTATGAGCCCCGCCCTTAATGGAATTTCAGCGATACGGTTCGAATACAGCGATGCGATCGAAATATGCAACGAAATAACCTTCGATTTCTACACAGGACAGCCACATATGCTACCCTCACCATCACCATCACACACACACACATCCACAGCTTGTATCTCACGGGGACATTGTAATGAAAGCTCTTTATGACTTTTCCCCACAAGGGAGAGGGGAAATGTCTCTACTAGAAGGACAGGTTAGAATCCTTATTTTATTATATAGAATCCTTGTTTATACAGTGTTGTTTTAGTGCTTAAGCCCTGTTTACGCAAGGCTTTAACCTGGGTCCCAATCCGGGTTAATCCGGGTTATGTAAACAAATAATTACTCTACAATCTGGATTGTGATCTGGGCTACGTAACCTACCTCTGGATGTGAGTTGAACCTGGTTTGCTGTCCAGATTAGGATCTGAACAGCGCGTGTAAGCAGCTGGACAGCTTGAAATAGTGGTAATATCAAGCCAGACCAAGTCTCACCCTCCTCCAGAATAGTGAAGTGGGTGAGAGATGGTCTGGCCCAATAGACTAGATTAATAAAGCAAAATAAACATCGATGTAGAGACGATTTGCCTCATTTTGAGTAATACAAGCTTGGAAGGTGGCTCTAAATTTAATGATAATTGTATATCACTTTACCTGCATATGTTGTAGAGCCATGAGTTTATTTACAACAATACTCTCTTTCTAGATTGTTGTAATGACACGTAATGATGGAGACGGGTGGCTATATGGAAAGTCTGGAGATCAAGAAGGACTATTTCCTGAGAACTATGTGAAAAAGATTGCAACTTTAATGTAGACGTTTTTTTAGCAGTCTCTTAGTAATATCTCATTTTGCTTTTTTTACAACTGGATTCTTTATTAAAAGATCTGCATGACATGTTGTAGTAGTCACTGCACTATATAGTTTCCTTGCATTTTAAACATCTGTTTGATTGTAAAAACTCCAACATCGTATTTTCATTTGCAGCAATAATCATTTTATGATTTTAGCTACTAACGTTAGAAAGTGTGTTATATTCCTCTCCAATCTTGTTTGATTTCATGAACCGTAATCATGATGAGCTGAACTATACCATCACACAAGGAGAGAGCTAGAACATAGGGTATATATACCTGCCTATTCTGTGACAAGTGCTTGATCCAGGCTTTTGGGAGCCATCTCCCAATGAGGAGTGGGACTACAGCTTCCTATATGATTGTACCTGTCCTAGAACTGCTGCACAGGAGCAAGACAGCTAGGAAGACATACCCAGTGCAGGAGGAAGTTTTTGAGGTTGGAGGCTCAGGAACAGTGCTAGCTACCTGCAGGATTTCTCTACTCTCCTGCTCCATGGCAAGTTTCCTTCATGTAGTTCCTTCACCACCTGAAATACACATATCTTGAAGGATAGGTCGTTCGCATGAACACAGTTTGGGACAGATGGTGCCGAAATCTGCCGTCTGGCAAAGCTCTTTGTTGTGCGACAACCGCATAACTCCGATTATCATAACGGATATCACCGGAAGATGTAATGTACATATACAAAATCTGTATACCTGCACTACCTCTCTGAGACTGTTGCAACAAAGAGGCTACTTGAGCTATTAATAACAGCGGGTTATGAATATTAAAAATGTAGCGGCTTTGGCCGCCATGGGTCCTACGCTACATTGCATTGAATGTCAATTATGATTTGGTAAATTGAATGATTACAGCAACGTTGCAAGGTTTGAAAATGAACCTACAATATATAATAATTATTATTATTATTATCAGAGAGTTGGTAGACTCTCTATGTAGGGATGGCGCTGATGCGCAATATATACAATACTTAAGCAAAAGCCGTTTAACTTCACCACAAATACGCTAAAAGCCTATTTAAGCGCCCAGGCTTCCTCTTTGAGTACCTTTGTGATCAGCAAGACTCAAATAGTTGTCCTATGTGAACGTGTATATATGAAGTTAAAATGGAAAAATGCTGGGACTTGCACTCAGGGCTCCTGGCGTACCGTATTCGCTCGATCAGACGCCGCTCTCGAATTGTCGCCTCGCCTCCGGACGTGCTGAACGAAATAGTCGCCGCTCTCGAAGGGTCGCCGCTCTCGAAGGGTTGGTGTAAAACCTGGACTCTGGTAGGGTGTCCAACCTGAAATACGAAAGTGTGCGCATTGGTTCCAAAACAGTGGTTTTCATAAGAGCCAACCCAGGTAAGAAAGAAACCACAGACGGATTGGGTTCGCATGTCATTTATTTTGGGATCGGTGCACTTTTCCGGAAGTGGTAAATTCCGAAAAATGGCACGTGACCAAAAATTTAAGTTCGCCGTAACCGGTAAAATTATTTCGTTCCTAGACCACTGATCACTGCCAGCGAGGCTACTTTAAACATGGCAGTGAGTTATACATTAGGTCTGTGAGGGTAAGTTTTTTGGGAGATAACTAGGCCCATGGCTTGATATTGGTCACGTACCATTTTGCGGGACTTACCACTTCCGGAAAAGTGCACTGTTTCCGAACAAAATTGACATTCGAACCCGCTTCTTCTGTGGTTTCTTTCTTACCTGGGTTAGCTCTTATAAAAACCACTGTTTTGGAATCAATGTGCACACTTTCGTATTTCAGGTTGGATACCCTAACTCTGGACTGGACTCTGGACTGGACTATGGACTGATTTTTGGACTGAGTTTTGGACCGATGCGGAGCTCCACAACGACTATTTCCCACTCCGAATCAGTTATCTAAGCCAGTGGCGGATTTAGGGGGGGGGGGGGGGGGGGGGTAAGGGGGGTGCAAATGCACCCCCCTTTGGCGGCTAGTAATGTATTTTGCGTACATAACTGCACGAGTCCATCAAATGATTATGCAGCAGTGGCATGCAGCAACAACAACCAGGCACAGCTACACACTCACATATCAGTTCCTTACTGATCTCCAGACGTTTGACTAGGCCTAGAGTTGCTTGGGGGAGGGGGTTCAGGAAGCCAGTCTGGTCGTTGGAAAGTTCTGGGATTGCTGCTGTAGATGTCTTTGAAGAAGGTCTCTCCTGTCTGGGAAGTGAAGGCAGGGTCAACAGTGCTGGAGTGTTCATCATCAAGTATCTTCAATGCAAACTTCCAGAATGACTTTGCACACTCACTCCGTGCCTTCTTGGCCTTAAGATTTACTCTTGTCTTGAGGGATGCCTTCTTGGTCTTGCTGTGCAGCCTAAGGAGGAGTTGAAACTTCTTACGGCAAGGTCAAGGATCGCCTGCTCATCTTGTTTCCCTTTTCGCGCTTTTCTGAGCTCCTTTCTTACCTCATTTCTCTCCTTCCTCAGCCTCTTCAAGGGTCTGTTGTGATTGCGAGGTTTGCGTTGTGGGGTATGTCTGCGCTTGTCCAACACACCATACTTGGAAGCAAAATGGTTGTAAATGCCTACCCCCAGTATCTCAATTGCTTTTCTCATCTACACTCTCTGCTTCTAAAACAGCTGGGACAACAGTCTTAGCTAGCTGGGAGTCATCATCTCTCCATTCTTCAGCAGTCTTAGGGGTTTTGAATGGGGGAGGCATTGTGAAGGCTGGAAGTGGCTGGGAGTCTGACTGTATATATTGACTGTATTGAGGTGTGAAAATGCAAGCTAGGTTCCTGGTTGCTGGTTGTTTGTGTCTGGGCCTGGCTGGTTTGTGCTGCTTGTGCCTGGGAGTTGTTCTTGCATGTGGCACTATTCTTGAGGTGGGTGTCCAGCCTGATGAACAGTTTGCCACAGCTAGGACACTGCTTCTTCCTGGAGGTGCCAGCTCTGTTCTTGAGGGTCTTCTGGGAAAGATACATGGCATAATCTCTTCCATTCCTCTGAGGGCAGCGTGGCAGATGATTACCCACTCTCTGGAAAGTGCTATTGCAGAAAGGACAGCAGTTCTGGGAGGGAGGTTGGGACTTTTCACAGTTGACCCACATCTTGAGGTGTGAGGTAGCCTGGAACTAGCAAAGTAGCACAGCTATTCAGCTAGGACTTGTCTAGGATGTTCTTCAGCACTAGCACAACTGCTACAAATAGGCAGAACAGGGAATTAAGAGCCTAGTGGCCAGACTAGCTAACTTCAAGAGCAGAGCAGCTTTCTTCAGTCTTCAATCAATTTACTTGCGTGGGCCAAGCTTCACACTCACACCGTGAGCTAGCAAGTGAATTTCTGCCATGTATGAGTGGTCTAGCTTGTCGTTCATACATGGTGCTTGCCTGCAGCAAACTCCGCCACCATGCATTTTGTTGTCTGTGACTCACAGCCTGCCTTGTCACACAGCTGTCAGACTTGTAAGCATAGAAGTTGCTGTGCTGGAAAGGCATTCAATTTCAGTCGTCTGCACTCCTGATGGACTCTTTCACATCAATGCTACAGTCTGGCAGCAGCTGCTTTCAACTGAGCTGAAGTATACGTGGACATGCAGTGTTTTTTGAATGCACTCATTTGTAATTGTCGTAAGTGGTTGGTCCAAACAAGCACACACACACACGTGCACAATGCAGTCCTGCTAGTGTGGGGCTTGCTCACGCTCACCCCAATTAGGCTGAATGGAATATCTCGACCAGGAAGTAATAGTAGCGATAGTCTTCATGTGTTCCATCGTTCCTTATTTGAAGGTTGATGCCCCTGCTCAAGTCAAGTTGGTTGTTGAATATTCCCACATTCACGTACCCTCCGTGTATTGCACTAGAACATGCCCCAAACCTCTCGGCTGGTTTGAAGAGGAACACCCACTGGTCTGGGACAGGGCCAGTGCTGAAAGTTTTTGATAAAGTTCCAGAGGCACTTATATGCTGGCAAGGAGCCCACCTTGGGTAATTGTTGATGTCGAGTATCCAAAACGCGTTCTTCATGCTGCCATCTGTGACTCCAACTTCTGGGTCCCTGTCACGCTGGCTGTTGAGCATCTCCCCGTCCATGGCAGCTGTGATTTGAATGGCTATGGATGAATTTCTGGTATATCTTCCTGCAGGAATAAGTGGAACTTCGAGAAGTTTCCTGTCGCTGCTTCCTGTCCCAAAGTACATACTTGTGTCATTGAAGCTGGCAACTGTTGAAATGAACGTTGCATGGTTTTGTGCGTAGCGTGGAGTGATGAAAATCTTTTCCAACTGTACCTGTGAGTAGGGAATGCAAATGAAGATTAATGTTTATCAGAGAGTCGGTAGACTCTTTATGTAGGGATGGCGCGCCGACGCGCAATATATGCAATATAAGCAAAAGCCGTATAACTTCACCACAAATACGCTAAAAGCTTATTTAAGCGCCCAGGCTTCCTCTTTGAGTGCCTTTGTGATCAGCAAGACTCATATAGTTGCCCAAAGCCTCGCGGAAGACAGCTAAACACAAAAGTGTGCGGTAGCGAAAGTGCCATTTTTCGTATTCTTCTTCGTTCAACAATGATAACTCGCAAACGGTTTAAGTGTTCACTGTGATTTTAGCACGAAACTGATGCTTATCACAGCGCGGAGCTCTACGACCACTCAGCGTCTCCATAGCTTCAAATTCACTCTGGTCAACAAAAGCCTAGTCTCGCGGAGCCAGGCTCTCACACGAAAAGCGGGAGAGAGTCTGGTGATACTCGCATATTGAGTTGGTGTAATTGGTCCAGAAATTTCTGGGACCGATAATTGACCATAATTGGGTTAGTGCAGCTGCGTGTTTGAAGGTCTGGCTTCAATGTCACTTCCATGACTTCCAAGTTGTCAATGGCACACTTGTTCGCACCTACTTAATTACCTACTGACTTGCTGACAGTGCAACACCAACTCAATATGCGAGTGTCACCATAGATAGTAGAGGAGAGTATGGATTGGAAACGCTACGTAACGTAATGTATAGTGCGTGACACGGTCACGTGATCCTTGTCATGGCGAGCGGTGTAGTGAGGGCTGTACTTTGCTCTGTTTCTACAGATTCTACGTTTACTGGAAGGTCAGAACGAAGCAGAACTGCGCTACAACAGACTACAAGACTCATTGAAAAGTCCTCAGACCCAAACTATCAGGATAACTTCGATAATTTTGCTGTAAAACTAGTGAATGTACTTGAAACAACATTCAGGAGTTCTACTGGGTATACTCGCTCTCGTGCTGTTCAGAGAGAGAAACTTTGGAAAGCTTTTCATGGTGTAAGAGTATCCAAGTTGGTTGACTTGTGGAAGCAGTTGTTGATATCGCTTGAAGAGGATCTAGATCCATTAGTACAGCAGTATGTAAACCAGAAACTTTATGAAGATATCATTAAGTGCAATTTTTGTTCATATCCTAGTCCTACTTCCAAAGATTCTTCTCTCACACCAGATGAAGAAAACATTATTCGATATGCCTCAGGATATGTACCTATGGTACTAATGAAAAAGTACGAGAGAGTTGTCTCTGAAAAATCTGCATCATTTGTTGAATGCCTCAGTGCCATGGCCGTGAATGGAGAGGAAAGTACAATTCTCGAGTACACTAGTCAATGGGTATCAAAGGTGAATCGAGGTGGTTTGTTTGAAGTAAATGACATGGCTTACCTATTATTCAGAGAAATTGAAATCAACTTACAAGACAAACTTACCAAACTTCTTCAGCCATCAGCAACAGTCCAGCTAGACAGAAAGGAAGAACTCATCACGTCCACTGCTCAGGATGACACTGTTCAATTTTATTGGACCATGCTTTCAGCAGACATAGATGGTGAAGAGGAGTCTGTAGAACTACTAAGGGATATTGTCGAATTATGGATTACTATACGTGGATTTTCAATTGCTGGTCAATGGATGGAGATTTACAAGAAATGTTCATCTAAGACTACAAAGAAAAGCAAATCGCTTCGCAAAACTCTTAAACAGGGCACTGGTCATGCTGATGAATAATTATCACATAATTATCACAGTATGTATTATATATATATATATATATACAATGTATAACTACTAGTATCACTTATTTGATGCCTTTTTTCCTTTGCGTTTGCGTTTGGGTAGGGGGGTGTCATCTACAGAAAGCGGTTGTTTTCTCTTTCTGGTACAGTTACCCCTCAAGGGTTCAAGTGCAGCTGAACCTTGCACTCGCAGAGACACAGTGTTGTCAAGAAACTCTTTGACGGACGGGTTGTCACTACGACCGCCCTTGTACCTTTGCTTTCCAAAAAAAGCTTCCACAGGATCTTGGTTAAATCTTTCACTTAACAGGTATGTCACCCCTGGTACACCCAGCAACTGAGTTGTCACTTCAACAAATGAGTGCACTGTATGATAAAGAGAGAAACAATTCAATTGCCATGGTAGTATATTTATAAGCTACATGATTATTATCCTATCTAGGAACCAGCATGGGAACAAATACTTTAGGTCACAGTTATGATACCTGTTATTCTTAATCCTTCACGTGTCTCCTTTGACAATAGCATCATATTCTTCTGTGCATCAGTAAAACCCGTTCGATTTTTCACGCATGTTTCCCATTTGTCCAAATAACCCAAAAAATCTTCTTTAAGCCACTGTAATAATGTGATAAAAAAAAAAACAGTGAAGATACCAGAATCGCATATTGAACCCTCTAGCTATACCTTCAGTCTTGGGTCATCTGGACTTCGATATGGCCTTAGGTCTGGCTTTCTTAAATTTATGCTCTCTGAGATGCACCGTACATTGAGACAATCAAAAAACTTGTCAAAGTACCTAACAAACTTTTCAGTCTCCTGTGTCTCTTCTAAGCCATAGTATGCAAGAGCATTGCCTACAGACGAGCTTAGCACCTAAAATCAAACAATAAACATTATGATATCATTATTGCAGTTGCTCCTCAAATAACCTACCTGAGCTGCTAGGTTAACTCGCATCCGCGAGTATGAGTTGAGATGTAGGTGCTCCCTCTTCAGCTTCTTAACTAGGCTGAGGCCTGATGCAAAATGGGCTTTGTTGTATAAATCAAGCAGGTGGGTCCAGCTGATATGCTTTCCATCTTTCTGTATAACAAAAGGCACATTGTTATGTTAACAGATACACTGCATTATCACTAAATTACTCACCCAAAGTGCCCGTGTATGGGTGTGACCAAAAGAGTTTTCCCAACAATTACGAGTTGTTTTAATGAGATGTGGTACATCTGAAATAAAAAAAATGTCCCTCTTGTCCTCACTGAAGGGATTTGTTGTCTTATACACAACTTCATCTGGTTTTCTTGCAGCTTTGTGCATTTTGAAAAATTTTCTGTTTGGTGATGCACCATCACATGTAATCACCATAACCTTAAGGCCACACTCCTCCAAGTTCCTTACAGCATCCCATACAATGGGAAACAGTTTATCAGCAGTTACACCTCTGGTTGGAAATTGAGCATAGGGAAACTCCAGTTTTGTAAAGATTCCCCTTACCATGAAGGTCAACATGTGTGTAGCAATTGCATCTTCATTAACTACATCAGTTTCTCCCTTACACTGACGTTCAAATTCAGTGAGTATATTGTTAACCTCTCCTAAATTTACAAAACCAACTAGCTCACAGGAGTGTTTGTCAAATACAAGATCCTCCCTTATTTTCATCTCGTCAAAAACCAAGACCACATATTTGTCTTTCTCTTCCTTCACATCTGCCTCCATAATTAGTTGCTCATTAACAACTGATTGAAACCCAACTTCACTCTTCATCCAATGGGTATAGTCTCTCAGTGTCCTCTCAGAGGGTAGAGTCAGGACACCTGTGCTACGCAGTGCATCATATGAACTAGATGATTTAAACTTCAAGTGCAAACACCACTTTATAAGTGCAGGGTGCCAACGAACTTGTCGGTGGTCTTTTGCCTTCAGGGCTTGCAGCTGTTGCTCCCAGAAGAGACGTCTAAAAGAGTCTTCAGGATACTTCTGTTGGATTTCTCCAGTCAATTCATTCATTACACTCGTCAGATCATCATGCAACTGTGGATCTAAGTTCACGCCATGCTCGTGGGTTAGCTTTTTCATTGCCTCCTTTAGTTTTCTCTCAGCAGCAACAGAACGAGCTTTAAGATTTCTATACCGTTGTTGTTTTTCAGGGGTGTTGAGCAACCGGAAGTTAATCCTGCTAGTACTAGAAGTACGTCGCTTCGGTGACATCTTCTTCTGTGCAACCCATCTATAGTGGGCTTTGCGAAGAGTCCCCCTGTATTGTACACACTTAGGGCACTTTGCCCCATTCACGATAATTTCACATGACATGTTGCGAACAGTCCGGGCATACCTTTCACCGTTTAGCTCAACAGGAGCATAAGCATCAACAGAAGCTGCAACTGCACCACTTTTAGATGGTAGCTTGCCTCTCTTCGACAGCACCATCTCCACAAACTGTTTGTCTGGGTGGCCTGGGCACACAGTGGTGGTATCTAGTTTCAACAGCAGACCGTTGATTGCCTCAGAGTCTAGCTTGTCTGGAATGGTGAATAATGGGGGCGACCGCTTGTTGTCAACCTTATGACCATGCACAAATGCCAGCCATGTCAAGTCACTGTTAATTGTTAGGCTATGGGTGACAACTGGTGCTGAATGTGCTGAACTTGAGGGTGAGGGTTGTTGCAGTTTGCACAACTGAAGTGCATCCTGAGTGAATTGACAGGTCCACTGTGAATTTGGTAGTTCCAGTGAGTCACGAAAGTCCTGTAGAGTTAGTGTCACAGAACTAGTAGAAGGCACCTGAGGGGTAGAATAAATCAGTAGTAGAAAATAATAATGTATACAAATTCATGAAAGCCATACGTGTTGTTGGTGTTCCTTTTTCTTCAGGGGTCGTCCTATGGGATTCTTCCCTCCAGCCTGCCGTTTGCGTTCATAGTTCTTGGGACATCTCCCCAGCCGAAACTTTCTTCTTCCCATTCCACCTACAAGTGCACTATACAAAGGATGAAAATCAAATAAACATAGTTGACAACATATAATACCATTCCATCTATCCTAAAAAACTACACAAACTTTCATTAAAATTGGTCGGTGATAGTGAGGGATGGAAGAGTTATCTCGAAAACATACAACCTTAATAGTTGCTTTGCATTCCTTATATCACTATAACATTAAAAATTTAACTAAAATGTCCAATAGTCACTTGAGTTTGTTAGAAAAACTACACAAGTATTGTTACTGGCTGCAGATCACGTCTTACCTGAACCAAAATTCCAGCTGCCACTCATTTCTTCACTGCACTGCATACTTTTCAATTCTGATACTCATGCGCGCGCATTCAACAAACGCAAAACCGTAAAGCATCAGGAATCTTTCGTGCATTCGCTGCAGTTGATACTATACCGCCCATTCCATAAGTGGGTGTGTCAGTGGCACGCATTGTACGTGACGTCACAACGTGGATTACGTAGCATTTCCAATCCATACTCTCCTCTACTATCTATGGTGTCACCAGACTCTCCCCCGCTTTTTGTGTGAGATCTGGCTCCGCGAGACTAACAAAAGCCATTCACAACACTCTGTAGTCTCGTCCCCAGACCCCACCCTCTCACGAGGAAAGGGGTCTGGTGACCATTGAGCGATTTCTTGGTTGTGCCGAGTCAGCAAAATGCCATTAGTCATGTGACTTGAGTAGCACAACTAAGGCGAGGGTGGGGTCTAGGCACGAGACTACAAATAGGTCGGTTGGTCGAGCACATGGTTGCATGACGTAGCGCTATTTCATTGGGTTGTTCAGTATCAAGACTGCTGACTCGGCACAACCAAGAAATCGCTCAATGGTCACCAGACCCCTTTCCTCGTGAGAGGGTGGGGTCTGGGGACGAGACTAAACACTCTGAGGCTGCTTAGAACGCCATTTTCTAATTTGTACGCATGCGCACACAAAGTCTTGTTCCCAGACCAAAGACCACGGTCATTGGTCTGGAAGCGAGACTAGTATAGAAGCGCAGTTTTCCCTTCGCGGCATTGCCATTGGGCAAGGCTTATGAACACCACGTAGGTAAGGTGCTGCATTCAGCTGCCTACTTGTAGCTACAGTAAAAATAGCCTACTCACAGCTTTAGTGAACTGTAAAGCTAGGATGGTAAGTTGTCAGTATGATAGTTTTCTGTGCTGCAGCTGGTCAGTCGTCATGTGATTGACAACTGAATCATGAAATTGCAAGGGGTAGTCACTTATATGTCCCGTGTAGAAGCGTTTGCGACCAGGATCAAAATAGAATCAAGCGATCAGAGCCCTTTTTGAGAGCCGATCAAGGGATCAAGGTGAACTCCGAACTGCGAAAATCAAAGGATCAAGAACGTGCGGCTGCAACTTGACCTTTGACCCATAAAAAATCAAGCGATCAAGAGCTTTACAAGGGACGATCAAGCGATCAAGCACACTTTTTGCCGATCAAAAATCTTGATCCCGGTCGCAAACGCTTCAACAGGCAACATATAAGTGACTACCCCTTGAATTGGTTTCACAAAGTTTGGTAGGGAGAGTGATTGGCCCTTCATCAGGTTCTAGCTGGCACATAATTATTACATGCCTGGAACCACCACTAAAGCTGTCAATGTCGTTTCAAGTTCTGGTGTTGTGGTTCAGTAGTACACTTAGGCTTAGGTCTAACTGTAACCGAGATTAACATGAAAAAACGACAGAAACAAGACTTAAAAAAAAACATTAAAAATGTAAAAAGATGTAGGGATGGCATGCCAAAAAGTATGCCAACAAGGTAGGGATAATGCATGAAAGCAAAGGTCAACATATTGGCAAAGCCCCATCCCTACATCTTTTTCACACTACACCTGATGCAATGCTGCTAGATCATATTAGCCTCGTTCCTGAGCCAACATGTGGGAGAAGGAAAATGGCCTGGGGAGAAGGAAAATGGCCTGGGGTGAGGCTAAAACTATATGCCATGTACATCAACGACACTATCATAAGTCTGCAGTCTACTCCAACTCACTGCTTAAGTTGTTGTCTTTATGTTGAAGAGGTTCCGTATAACATAAATTATGCTACCAAGAGGGTCATACTAGCCTCGTTCCCAGGCCACATGGGAGGAGGAAGTGGTCTGAGAACGAGGATACAGCCATGAACTGCCAGTAAAGATTGTGAACTTGTGGTACGTTTTAGGAAGACCCCCATGCACTGTCTAACTGTAGTGTGAAAAAGATGTAGGGATGGGGCTTTGCCAATATGTTGACCTTTGCTTTCATGCATTATCCCTACCTTGTATGCATACTTTTTGGCATGCCATCCCTACATCATTTTACATTTTTTTAAAAGTCTTGTGTATATACAAAGGCTTCTAATATAATATAGGGTGTCCAACCTGAAATACTAAAGTGTGCGCATTGGTTCCAAAACAGTGGTTTTCATAAGAGCCAACCCAGGTAAGAAAGAAACCACAGACGGATTGGGTTCGCATGTCATTTCTTTTGGGATCGGTGCACTTTTCCGGAAGTGGTAAATTCCGAAAAATGGCACGTGACCAAAAATTTAAGTTCGCCGTAACCGGTAAAATTATTTCGTTCCTAGATCACTGACCACTGCCAGCGAGGCTACTTTAAACATGGCAGTGAGTTATACATTAGGTCTGTGAGGGTAAGTTTCTTGGGAGATAACTAGGCCCATGGCTTGATATTGGTCACGTACCATTTTGCGGGACTTACCACTTCCAGAAAAGTGCACTGTTTCCGAATAAAATTGAAATTCAACCCGATCCTTCTGTGTTTTCTTTCTTACCTGGGTTAGCTCTTATAAAAACCACTGTTTTGGAATCAATGCGCACACTTTCATATTTCAGGTTGGATACCCTATTTAATATAGCTACAGTAGAAACTCGATTATCAGTTATAACGATTAGTGTAGTACTGCGTGTGAAAATCGAGTGTGAATGAGATACTCTTGCTGCACGTGCCATGATTTCAAAACAGCAACATAGGCATGCCACCAAAGGCAAAGAGACACCGGGTTATGCTCGATCTTGACACTACATGTAAGCTGGCAAAGTTACAACAAGGTGCGTTAAGGATTGATTGGGCTCAGTCCTGGCAGATCCAGATAATCGAGTTTCTACTGTACTGTACATACACGGGACAAAAAATCGAAGGGGCCTTAGGATTGTAAGTGACAATACAATGGCTGTTTTATGAATTCCGGAGACAATTTGTCAACAGTGTGCTACTCCATCAAAACTCAACGCAGATACCGTCATTAATAGAATGGTAAGAAATTCAAATCTAACTTCAGCTAGATCAGATTCAATTTTTTCGGCTAGGTTAGATTTAGTGTTGTAATGGAAGCACAATTTCCCAAAATGAATAAAAAAAGCCACGCACAGGGAGGCCTCTTCACACCAGGGGTTTTTGCTTGCAGTACCTTAGGTTTCTCAGAAGTGTATACGTAGGCTCAGGGATCTTTGCAGTTATCATCTGAGCATCTCTATGTTTCCAGGCTCTCTTCCCAAAAATGGGGAGAGAGGTAATGTTTAGTCTTGTGCCCAGCCATCAATAGTTGGATCTGCAAAATGTTCCTTAAGTTGAGGGATAAAAGCTCTCCTTGCTTGAGCGGCCATCATTACTAGCACATTGCGTAAACTAGTAGCGAGTAATTAACATACGGCAATCTGAATGGTACATTTAAATAACCTCATTGAAGTTAGAAAAGCACAAGAATTGAGCACAGCTTTACCATACGGAATTTCCATAGGCATATCTGGCTAGTCACATGACTAGTAACATCCGCGAAAAAAGCCGTCAACTTCCGGCATGTCATCATTCATGTGATCAACATAGAACACTCCCACTTTAGTATAGAAATTGTCATGTGATTTAATAAGCTGCCTTATAATATTGATACTATACCTGGTAGCAGCGCAAGCTATTTACAATTTCACTCCTTGTCTTCGAGGCATCCGCAGCTCTGTTGAGTTCTGTGACGCACTTTGTACATGTAAACTCGAGCTGTGAAGTATGGTAAGTGAGCTGGTCCCCCAAACCAACTACAGCTAACTTTGATCTTGGACTCTCTGGACCCTTCCACATATCTGAAAACTGTTTTTCCCCAACCTTCAAGGTGTAGTCTGTGCCTATATAAGTTCATTTTCAAGTTGAAATTTTATCTGTGCGGACATAATGTCATATGTAATGTGGTTTTGTTCTGCAATCTGATTGGTACTGCCAAGCCAGGCACTGGAAGTTGACAACTTTTCCCACAGATGTTGCCTGGGAACGAAGTTACTCTATGTCTGCCAGCAGGTATTGTATATCACTGCAAAAACAAGTTGGTTGTTTTAACCACAGCTAGAGTGGTTACCCTGGTTTCACACAAACTGGAGAGACAGTGGCTTGGAGAGGTTTGCTTTTGGTATTGAAAACTAATTGCATAAGGCAACCCAATAGGCAGCTGCCCAGTTCATCTTACAACCACAATACACTAAAACCCTCAGAACACCTGTAGTTCCCTCACCTGGTTACATTAAGAGCATGAAAGTACCTTACTGTAACATTGAAGTGCATTTGTAATGACTCCTTCGCAGATACTCTGAGGGTTGTCAGTGTATTGTGGTTGTAAGATGAACTGGGCAGCTGCCTATTGTAGCCTCATTCCCAGGCCGTTCCCACCTCCAAGTCATTGACCACTTGCAGTATGCGAAAACGGAGGGGAAATGGCCTGGGAGATTCAGCAACATGCATGATGTCAGGTAGACACAAGGGCCAGGGTAGAGGGGCCATCTTTATCTTGCGGAATGGACCAGAATGGAACAGAACAGTTTTGTCACATTATTTCATGGAACGGAACTGGTTCCTACTGTATTACTTGCACGACTGGCATGCAATCCAACCTTGTGTGTTGAATTACTCTAGTTTCTGGGTGTGGTACTTGTTTTTGATGGTAAATCAGCTTGTACACTAGTTGAAGTGTAAATGTAAGCGCTGACAAATTATAAGGTAACGGGTTTTACGTAGGTAAGCACTCAGAAGTCTCAGCATGCATGCTACTTGTCTTTTGTTTTTCCGGCAGATACATGAATGCTTGCTAAACCAGGGTTTTGAGAGAGTGGCAGCAACTGTACTAACGGCACTTACAAAAGCTCGACTAGTCTGGCTACGCGAGACTAAGGCTTGACAATTGGCTTAAAATGTCCATCAACTTGACACTTTAAATAACCATTGCTCACTGTTCAAACAGTATCATGGGTGGTAACTACAGCGTTTCAACACACACTGCGACATTTAGCAGTCATGTGTGCGGTAGCACAGATATTCAAACCTATTCTGTTCCATAAAATATCACGTTCTGTTCTGTTCTGTTCTGTACAATAATGACCACTGACAGAGGGGGAGGCAATGCCAGGTTGTTGTAACTCGCAAACTTTGTTATGGTCAGCTTTGAGTCTACCAAACAACGAGCTGATGTTGTCTTTCGAACATTACAGTCTCAAGTTCTTGGACAAGCTATTACAAGGAGGAGCTTGAGATTCTTAATCGGGCACTGCCCCCTGTCTGTCTACCTATCATTTGTGTCACATATCGGGCATGTGACTAAATCTCCCAGGTCTTCCCTCTCCGTTTTTGCATACTGCAAGCGATCAAAAACTGGAGGTGGATAAGTTCTGAGAACAGGGCTACAGCTATTGCCTGTACTGGTTTTGATAAGAACACCCTGGATCCACAACAGCATTCCGTCAACTTGAAAACATTGGACAAACCTAAATGGGATGTCACAGGCAGAGTGATGCTGTTTAGTGTTCTTATCAAAACAACACTTGTTACATAACAGACCACCTTGTTGCAACAAGGTGGTCTGTTATGTAACAAGTTTTGAGCACTGCAGCACAAAACTTCCATTAAGGGCAGGGCTCATATGCACAGTGAAGATGCATGAATACCTGGTAAGTCTACGTAGCACGTGTGAGCCCTGCCCTAAATGGAAATTCTGCACTACAGCATTTTGAATGTGGTAATACAGTTGGAATACGCAATGTGTTAATTCGGTCAAAATACGCAACGGAATAATGTTCAAATTCTACTTGGGACTACCGTGCATCTGCCTTCTGCACAATTGGACTAAACAAATTCCAAGGATTGGATTTCTTCCGCTAGATTGGATCTACTAGATTAATCATGGTATGTAGTCGGATTGTGCTCATGAGAAATATTCTGAGGCACGAAATCGATCATAAACTTCGCAGTGTAGCATACTCATGCACATTTGTAGTAAAGTATACCGATTACGCTTTGCAGTGCAGCAAATTCATATAACATTCCACACAGTACAACCAAACATACCTGACCACAATTCACAGCAACAGTTGGGATTGTCCCATTCTCTTCTCCTTGTCTCAGCTGCTCCCTGACACTTTGCCTGATCTCATCAGTGACACCAGATCTGCACTGCTGAGAGACAGCCTCTGGTGGGAGACAGACAAGGAAGATGACAGCAACAGTGACCAGGCTGAACGTTGGGTTCACTCTGTGCCCATGCACACTGGGTTCACTCTACAATTCCTTATACACTGCAACCAACGCTCTTGACTGGCAGTTAGACAACTGCGTTTGCTTTTATTCTTTTGTTATCATACAGAACCCATGCAATCTCATAACCCTCAGGCCATGATAGTATCTGAAATCTGATTGGTGGAATTATGTAGCCTAGGTAACACTGGTAAAGCAAATTTCTTTACCTTTGTAGCAGGTGTGATGCTCATGCTAAACTCAATTTGTGTAGTGGGCTCATTGGTGTTGAAGTTGTACTAGTGCTAAAGTCACACAGTACATGTGCTATAGGAAGCCAAATTCACATGCTGTGGTTTAGCATGAGTAACTCCCCTGTTACAAAGGTGCGGAAATGTGACAAGCTTACCAGTTGTACTCCTGCAGCCAAGTACACCAAATAGCTGCAGTTTACTGAGTAATGTTGTAACTACCCCGTACAGTGGAGTTAGCAGGTTATCACAACTCTACCCCTAGCTTCCATGAGCATTTCTCATGCCTTTTATGTTTACAGAAACAATTACTGTATAGTGAGAAATTTTCACAGTTTTTCATGGAACGAATGGGTGATGCTCTGACCACACCACTACCAGTTGATGGCCACACCCCACATGCAAACTGAAGAAACGACGAAGCGAAGAAGTAAGCTTATGCAACAACGGTGAGAAACTTGATTGCCAAACAGAAGGATTCAGCACTCAGGCTGCTGATCTCGGCTTTGACAACTTTGGAGCGTCTCTTACGGGTTCATTGGCAATTTGTATAGTAGCAGGCTGATTATTCTCTACAGTGACCATTTAGAGTGGAGACAGACTGTAGAGAACTGTCTCGTTCACACAGGCACTTGTTGATATTGCGATATCGATGTGCGCACATGGTGACGTCATCAATTCCATCTTAGTCCGCGGTTTTTATTTTTGCGGAAGCAGATCTGCCTGCGAAAATTTGCACTTAGTCGCTATACGGTAATGAACCGCAACTGTCACGTATTCTTGTACATACATGCTCATGTGTGTGTGTGTGTGTGTATGTGGAAAGGGGAGGGAAGGGAGTGATATGTGTGATGTGTGTGTATATTTTCTTTTGTTCAGCAACCACCAGTGAAAAATTCTCCAAAATTGAATAGTGAGTTTGCTAACTGAATCACACGTATAACTGTGATCATCTGACCTGTATTGTGGTGATAAGTTGTATCCCTCCTACCAGTTCACAAACGGATCTCCTGGATCTTGACCAGGAAGACAAGCAACCCTCCTGGGTCACCTAAGTCAATGGAAGGTGAGAGGATGTACCCCTTCCATATCTGTGTGTATAATGTTTGTAACTTTGGTGAACTGCTACTGGAGGTCTGTACACTCACATGCACATGCACACACACACACACACGCATGCACGCACGCACGCACGCACGCACGCACGCACGCACGCACGCACGCACGCACACACACACACACACACACACACACACACACACACACACACACACACACACACACACACACACACACACACACACACACACACTCTCACAGAGGAAGACGAGACTATAGGAGGACTCTATGAAGCACCTGTTCCCCTGCCTATCCCTCCCAAACCTAACAGAAGGCAGAGAATGGAGTCTCCCACTCACGTTCCTAAACGTATGTAATGCATACCTCATGTGGCAGTCCTGGGTTAGTTACCGTAGAGAATTGAACATTATTTCAGCTGTTAAGGGCAGAGCTCATACATTGTAGTGCATAGACATGTAAAGTATTCTACACACTGCATATGAGCCCTGCTGTTAACCGAAATTTTGAGTTACAGCACTTCAATCATGGTAACACAATTGATATACGCAACAGAGTAATGTTCAATTTCTACCCAGGACTGTCACATATACTCTGGGACATGCATATTGTTGCCTTAAACGTTTTTAAAGGAATACTGTGATTGTGTTTATGCTGTGCTCAAAAGATACATGTGTGGCAGTTCCGAATACAAATCGAATATTATTCTGTTGTGTATTTCGAGCGCATCACCAACTTTGACGCACTGTAGCGCTGAGCTTCTGCTAGGGGCGGAGTTCATATGCACTTCGTGGACATATCAGATATTCATGCGTTTACATAGCACGTATGAGCCCCGCCCTTAGCGGAAGCTCAGCGCTATAGCACGTCAAACTCGGCGATGCGCTCGAAATATGCGATGGAATAATATTCGATTTCTATTCGGGACTGCCATATGTGGGATAGTATTCTGCTATATATTCTGTAAAGGGAACAGTTTCGTATGTACCAAAATTTACTGATAATAACACTTGCCCACTGAGGCATGGGATTTAAGGCAGCATAACTGTGAAAAGCAAACAGAGTGTGTTATATCATGTTCTGCAACTGCATCATGCTCAGCTGTCCATGAAGAGCTTCTTGGTCTCTCAGCTGTACAGTTGCGCAGGAGTATTATTGAGGATCACTGATTTATTTTTGTGTGAATGTACAACATTGCGGGGGCAAGCATGAGCAAGCAGTGCACTGCAGCATTGAACCAAAGATAGAACTGTTAATTAGCTTAAGCTTTTGTCAGTGACAGCACACAGGCCATGCATGTAGCTAAATGAGGTTTGTCTCTCCACTATCAGTGCTTCATGTCTTAAAGACAATTGTAGAGAAGAAGTTTTCAACAGCCGTATTTGTCCTGCCTAGGCAACTACTCTGCCTGGCTTGTCATGCATACTCCTCAATTGAGGCATCTTAGACAAATAGCAGAGGAAGTTACCATATAACAAGAAAGATTGTTGGATCTTGTTATGTACAACATACCTTCAAATTGCACATTTATTGGTACCATAGATAGTGTGTATAGCGGGAAATTTTCGCTGGTCCAAATTTTTGCAAAAGTCCTGTTTCCCCTCCAGAAGAAATTTTGACCGTTTCAATTTTCGCATTTAGTGCGAGCTATTGACCACACCCCTTTACGATTACCGAGCTAACGGAGGACGAAAGATGTCCCGTGGGAGAGAGTAGGGCATCGTCTGCCGGTTTGAAATAGCAATACAATGCCATCATCAAAAGTAGCCTCGTCCCCAGGCCCCGCCCAAAAATTGGGAAAGGGGCCTGGTAGCGTTTCCGTGTATTTTCTGTTGACCATTACCTCTCAAAATTTTGAGGAGCCAATCAGATTACAGAATGAAACCACGTGGAACGTGATCCCGTCACATGCGCACGAGGCCAAAAATGCCGACTATGCAATATGGTAGAGTAGCTCGTGATGGCGTCGTCTGTGTCTCCTACATATGTGCGGCAGTGGTATCACGTTTACGGGAGATCGGTGGACGATCAAAATCGGAGAGCGCTGTTTACCCATGCGGGTTATCGAGACAAACTCCCCTATCGTCTGTTGGCACTGGCTTGGGTCATACAGCTACTGTGTGGCCATGTACAGCTACAACAAGATCAACCCCAATGACATGCAACTCGAGTGAGCAAGTGGTTATGATTGAAGAACCTCATAATCTCCTAATCTTTTTCAATGCCTTTTATGATGTGTAACATATGACATATAGTACATGTAATAGTTGTACCATGGGCTTCTAGGGTGTATGGGATTTGTACCCTGAGTGCAGTTTTATGTATTCCCGAGGGCGAAGCCCGAGGGAATACATAAAACTGCACGAAGGGTACAACCCATACACCCGCAGTAGCCCATGGTACAGCCGACTTGTACCATGGTAACACTAATTGACCACAATGACGTCAAACCCACCAATTAGCTTGTTATTCATTTTACTATACTGCCGTTAAGTTTTTTGTTAGCAGCTATGGCTGACGTTGTAGCGCAGAGTTTGCTAGGACGAAGCGAAAGTGCAACGGTGAAAGTCCTAAGCGGTTTGCTGACCCGACCACTTCTGAAGCCCTGGAGCCTCGAGACGTCGAAGGGTGTCGTTCCTAAGAATACGCAAAAGAACGACCAGTGGGCTCTGCGGGCTCTGACTGAGTGGATCACTGAACGCAACAAACGTTGCAGCGACAAATGTCCTATGGACATCTTGCACACAGAAGACGCCGAAAGCCTTGCAAAGTGGCTATCCTTATTCACTATTGAACTCAGGAAAAAGGACGGCAGTAAGTACCCTCCGGCTACGATCCATCTCATTTTGTGCGCTTTGCAACGTATATTATGCGGCGAACCAACATGCATCCGTTCGATATTTTCGACAAAAAGCACGTGCGTTTTAGGCGTTTTCATGGGACAATGGAAACTACTTACCAGAATTTGCACAAAGAGGGAATAGGAGTTGAAATCAAGCATGCATCAATTATATCAGAAGAAGAAGAGGCCATTCTTTGGGAGCAGCAAATCCTAGGTTGCCATTCACCTAAAGCACTAGTGAGGGCTGTTTTTTTCCTTAATGGAAAAAATTTTTGTCTGCGAGGTGGGAAAGAACATAGGGAACTCAAGCTTTCGCAATTTCAGAGAGAGAATGACCAAAACCTCCAGTACATCTTTTGGACTTTCCCAAACAGATATAGCCGACTTCAGCAAGTTTTGACTCTTTTGTGTTAAAACCTCTCATGTATATTGTGTATATTGATGGTATGAAACCTTTCTTGTACTGAAATTGTTTTTCTAGTAAACTCACTTAAAAATCAATTCGTGAAATTAACCACAAGCTAGGGTACATCCATGTACCCTAGGGTACATGACAGTTGTACACTTAGGCGGCATCTTTCATCCACCCACGCACCATGGTACAAATATGTATATATACTCCACTTCACCCTTGTTTCTGTGGAAACAGGTGGGTATTATTTTCCATATACTGACAGGAAGTTGTAGATTCTGTAGATTCTGTTCCCTATACCACAGGAAGTTGTAAAATGATGTTTCCTATAAGCTACCTTGTTTAGAGTGTAAATGACTTTACATGTTTACTAATAACATAGCTTGTTTACAGTGAAAACTACCATGTGTATTTACTAATAACAACAAGGACCAATCAGAGTGGAGAATATAACAGATAAACCACAGTAGACAGGGATTTATGGTCCATAAACAACCTTCCACCTCGGGCTGCGCCCTCAGGCTCCGGTGGTTTATGAACCATAAATCCCTCTCTAGTAGATAGATATATAGATTATCAGAGAGTAGGTAGACTCTCTATGTAGGGATGGCGCCGACGCGCAATATATGCAATACTTAAGCAAAAGCCGTATAACTTCACCACAAACACGCTAAAAGCTTATTTAAGCGCCCAGGCTTCCTCTTTGAGTGCCATTGTGATCAGCATGACTCATATAAGTGGCCAAAAGCCACACGGAAAACAGCTAAACGCAAAAGTGTGCGGTAGCGAAAGTGCCATTTTTGTTATTCTTTGTTTCTTTCGTCAACCAAAATATCTTGAGAATGGCTTAACTACTCACCGTGGTTGTAGCACAAAAATGATCCATACCTCAGCGCGAAGTGCTCCTGATCCCTAGCTTCTCCGTAGCTCCAGTTCAACTTTCACAAGCTGCTCACAGCACTGCCCAGCTGCTATCCGTTGCGTAGGACGCCATTTTCTAATGTTGTACGCATGCGCAAACGTAGTTTCGTTCCCAGACCAAAGACCACGGTCATTGGTCTAGGAACGAGATTAGTGCACACGCGTTCGCCAGTAAGCACGGGGTCGGAAAGGTTCATGGACACCAAGTAGGTAAGGCGCTGCATTCAGTTGCTTACTTATAGCTACACTAAAAGATACTCATAACTTTAGTAAAGCTGGGATGGTCACAGATTTGCTGGTCAGTTGTCGTGATCAGCTCAGTAGGAAATCTGCTTCACAAAGCGGGCTAAAAATCTGGTGGAGAGTGGTTGGCTCTACATCGGATTCCAACTGGCATATTACATGCTTGAAACCACTACTAATCTGTCAATGCTGTTTCAAGTTCTAAGGTTGTGGTTACACTTGAAAGAAATATTCTTCATGATGCTTAGGTCTAACTGTAACTGAGTGAAAAAGGAAAGAAACAAGAATATAAAAACATTAAAAATGTAAAAAGATGTAGGGATGGCATGCCAAAAAGTATGCAAACAAGGTAGGGATGATGCATGCAAGCAAAGGTCAACATATTGGCAAAGCCCCATCCCTACATCTTTTTCACACTGCAGTTAGACGGCATGCATGTTTTAGAGCTGAATCTGCACCCATCCATGCAGTTATTAATGCTGTGCATGAGTATTTGAGTTTTGCACACTAATCAGTCTGCAGCCCACTCAAGCTCAGTGTCTAGGTTGTATCAGAGGCATGTAACAAGGGTGCCACTGTCACTACAAGTAGTATCTTGGCAGTAAAGCTACTTGGTAGCTATCTTATACCTATGAGGCAAACATACCTATACAGCTGCAAATAATATTAGCCTCGTTCCTAGGCCAGGTGGGAGGAGGAAGGTGGCCTTGGGATGAGGCTAAAACCACGCTTTTACAACACTTATATAATGCTGGATCATACTAGCCTCATTCCCAGGCCATGTGGGAGGAGCTAGGAAGTTGCCTGAGAACGAGGCTACAGCCATGAACTGCCAGTAAAGGTTGGAGTGTACTTATGCTACGTTTTAGGAAGGCCCCCTGACTGCAGTGTGAAAAAGATGTAGGGATGGGGCTTTGCCAATATGTTGACCTTTGCTTGCATGCATCATCCCTACCTTGTTTGCATACTTTTTGGCATGCCATCCCTACATCTTTTTACATTTTTAATGTTTTTATATTCTTTATAGATAGATAGATAGATAGATAGATAGATAGATAGATAGATAGATAGATAGATATGACAGTTCTGTGTACAAATCAAAGATGATTACTATGTTCGAAGCACCATAACATAAACTTCCATTAGGAAGGGTGGAACTCACACACACTCTGTAGACACATAAATTGATGCATCTACAAAGTGAGTATGAGCTCTTAACAGAAGTTCAGTGATATGGCACTTCAACCATGGCAATGCATTCGAACGTGACGGAATAATGTTCAATTTCTACATGCATACATAATTATATGTATATAGAATGAAATACATTTAGATCTAGCTAGTTACTAATGCAACTGCTCCTCTCTTACAGAGCTGGTGAGGTGATTGAGTTGATTAACACTGCCAGTAGTGATTGGTGGAAGGTGAGTTAGTGCATGTTGGCAGATATCACATGGCCATGAAGTCCGCTGGTGCATTAAAAACCTTAATAGCCCTGGGCTTTCCATAATATGTGTATCCAAAGTGTTTTAACAACTGCATTGAAATTCAGTTAAGATCAGAAATGCCAATGGCAACAAATGTTCTCTGGTATAGCTGGTTTTACCTCATCAGCTGGAGCGCATGTGACTTGTAGTACTGGTACAGGTTCTTGCGTGACTTGTAGTACTGATACAGATTCTCGCATGACTTGTAGTAAGCTTTTTATAAACTGCATGCAGCTGCAAGGCTTCTCTGTTGACTCTCATACTTTCACATGAGTTGAATGTATGATATAGTAGTTTACTGTTCATGATAACTCACTATTGCTCATTAACCGATTATATGCTAAGTTTAATGGAATTTAATTTACCCCAAACGCGGAATTTTTAATGTCACGTGAGGTCAACAATTATAAAAGCTTTTATCTGAAAATATAAGCATCAGAGAAGTTAAATATAGCTCTACAGAGTTGAAAAAGGGATTTGAAAAGCTTCCTATCGCTTAATTTGTACCTAGGTAAGTGTTTTTGAAGCACACGGCGGCTGTTTTTGCGGAGCGCTTGTTTTGTTGCTTGCTGTGTGTACCGTTTTTGGCTTTTCTCGTTGACAGTGAGATATAGCCTCAAAACTGTCTTGATTGGTATGAAGCCTGACGTCCGTTGTACCTCTGTAGCTAGCGTTGTGTCTCTCTTCATAGGCGTTGAGAAGAAAACGTGGCCAATAAGTCACTTTCACGATCGAGTCGATCGATGACCTACATGGCTTCAACACGCTTACTACGCTCCGCCCCTTGAAGGCTGAAACCTCACATATTACTAGGGGAGGCCCCACTCTAACCACAGACCGGATATAAAGCTTGTTGCTAAGAGCCCACGGCTGTTAGCAAGCTCAAGCGTATCCGTGACGCCTATAGGCGTCTATCGCGCTTTGACGTAGTGACGCCTATAGCTAGGCGTCTATCGCGTATAATCGGTTAATAGTGAAAAATGGGAACTTGCAACAATCATCATGATAAATTAATGTGGAAAGAGAGTGCAATTTTAGTGTGCTTTATTGGCTCAGGGATGTATACTCAAAGTCATGTGGTATTCCGATTGTGTCCCCCTACCCTGTTGTCTGTTGCTCTAGTGGGTCGCCTCGTTCCCAGGTACTGCCCAGCTTTCCGTCGCTTGCAGTGTGGATAAGTAGGGAGACCCTGTTATCTTTTCTCAAGTCAGCATGACAATATTGGAAAATTTTCAGAGTGAACAAGTAGCATTCGCATATTTTTTCAACCAACTACATGCTCATCGGTTGGTGTTTACGACAGTCCCCCCCTGCTAGCTAGGTATGTGTAGTAATTTATATACCTGGTACCTTGGCTCTTTTTGCTGTTCTGGCCCTGTACACTCACAATAAATCCTTTTTACCATCCTTTCTATCCTGATGACACTCATGTGAGAAAAGATACCAGGCCCTCTTCTCCTTTCCTTTGCTAGGGTTGTTGCTCATTAGTGTGCGCCTGGCAGTGTGAATCGCTAGTGGGAGGTGGTTGGAGTGTGCATGCTGTTTGTGCTTTTTTTGTAGATTTTAGTCATTGCTTGTTGGAGCAGGCTGCCCGGCATGTAGGTGTATAGCAGGAGATGGCCAGAGTCTGTGTGTTGTTTTTGCCTTTCTTTGTGGATTTCCTTATTAGAGCGAGCCTAGCAGTGTGGATAGTAAGAGGTGGTTGATCAGAGCTGTTTGTGTTCTTTTTTTAGATTAATAAAGCAAAATAAACATCGATGTAGAGACAATTTGCCTCCTTTTGAGTAATACAAGCTTGGAAGGTGGCTCTAAATTTAATGATAATTGTATATCACTTTACCTGCATATGTTGTAGAGCCATGAGTTTATTTACAACAATACTCTCTTTCTAGATTATTGTAATGACACGCAATGATGGAGACGGGTGGCTGTATGGAAAGTCTGGGGATCAAGAAGGACTATTTCCTGAGAACTATGTGAAAAAGATTGCAACTTTAATGTAGACGTTTTTTTAGCAGTCTCTTAGTATCTCATTTTGCTTTTTTTTTTTACAACTGGATTCTTTATTATTATTATTGTGTAGCGTGGCTCACAAATCAACTCGCCGTTCGGCCCAAACAGTAAACGGTGCAAAATAGTTATTTGGTGCGAGCAATAGCAAGAGAATCTGTCCAGAAAGTAAGTGTGCCTACTTATATACAAAACAGAACACATGATGAAAAGTATGATGACAAATGGTGTGAGCTATACCACAACAGACAGGGGGATGGAGATGTACAGGAAATGTAGAGGTGACAACGAAAACATGGGAGGAGAAGGCTATTGAGTGAAAAGAACCACCATGTAGCAAAATACACACTGAGATAAGCAGCATGCAGATGTACAAATAAGGCTATAAGGTGGTTTAACAGTATACATAAATGAAAAATCATTACAAACTAATTGATACACTATATAGACAACATATTAAGTTCAACAGTTAACATATGTTACTATTGCTTTACAGACATGACAGAAATATGTAGAGCTCAGTGTGGGTGAGGAGTGAAGCTGATACAAAGAATGTACTACAGTGCTGAAGGACTGCTACAGAGAGGGATAGCAGCCTGAACATGAAACACAACAAACAATAGCACAATGGCTAATACAAATATTAATTTGATCGGATTACAATAAATTACTTTATAAAGTTAATCATTGTTTAGTTCAAATTCAAAATAGCATGACATGACATGGATTATCCAATTGTTGACTGAAGTAGAAGTCATTAGACTTGGGCAGTAGTGAACACTTGCTGCATGGACAGCAGAAGTGGGTTGTTGCTGTCAAACTTCTGAACGAATGAGTTCCAGAATAAGTCGGCGAGCTCGATCTTGATTGATTCATAGCTTAATTGCAAGTCGATTGGTGGGAGTGCGTTCCATAGATGAGGAAATCTGTTGAAATAAAAGTTCTTGAATCTGTTAGTTTTCAACACGGCTGAATGAGTTTGCTGTGGCTCCCTGATGTTGTTGCATTAGAGCTGAAAGAAGTATATTGGGAAATATTAAATGAACTGCAATTCAGAGCCGATTGTTTTAAGCTTCTTACAAAGAACAATATATCTTGGAGTTCCAAAGTCATCATGAGAGGGAGCAAGTGTAATTTTAAAAGCTGACTTTTGTAATCGGTGTAGTGACCGTTTAGAATAAATTTCATTGCTCGACGCTGGATTTGTTCCAAACTTTTCATGTCTTTAATCAAGACAGGTTTCCTAATCTGAGAACTGTAGAGCAGTTGTGAGCGGACCAAGGAAAGATATAAACTCTTTCTTGTTGTGGTGCTGTTGGTTGCCGAGAGAGTTCTACGGAGCAGACCAAGAATACAATATGCTTTGGAAGAGATTTGAGCAATATGCTTAGACCAGGAGAGATCGTAAGACATAGTGATGCCAAGATCCTTGTGATGAGTACATGAAATGATTTTGCAATTTTTGATGTAGTAGGGAAAGAGGTTGGAACTGCTATAATTGTTTGAACTGAAGGACAACAGTGAGCATTTGGACTCGTTGAAGAGCAGCTTCCACTCAGAATTCCAGTTGGAGGTCAGATTGTAAAAGTTGACAGTCAAGAGGAGATGATATGGGGGACAGACATTTGGTGTCATCTGCGAACAATAGTGGTATGGAGTGCAGTACATACTGAGGAAGGTCATTGATGAATAGTAAGTATAGAAGAGGCCCGAGAATGCTTCAGAGAGGACAGGCAGTATGGAAGAGTTGGAACCGTTGATGGATACGTGTTGGACTCTATTGTTAAGGTACTCACGGAACCACTTCCATAAATTGCCAGTAATACCGATTTTCCAAATCTTTGAGAGTAATTCGTGGTGGTGCACCAAGTCAAATGCATTTTTAAAATCACATCACAAGCGTCATTACTGTTGAGAATGCGGTGGACATTGTCCAGGAACACTAAGAGTTGTTGTGTGGTGGAGCGGTATTTGAGGAAGCCAAACTGGGATGATGATATAATACCATGGGATAAGATGAACTTATCATAGATGAGGCGTTCAAGAACATTTGAGGTAATGCATATGAGTGACACAGGTCAGTAGTTGCTAACTAGAGATCCAGATTTGAAGATGAGGGTTATAGAGTGGTGCTTCCATTCTGAAGGAATAGCATGCTTGGAGATGCTTAGTGAGAACAAGTGGTGTAGAGGACTATGAAGTGCTAGGGCACAATGTTTGAGTAGTTTTGAACCAATACAGTCAACGCCCATTGATTTAGCTGGATCAAATGAGAATACATCAAGTTCTGTAAATGAAATGTTAGTGATGTTAGGATAAGTCAAGGTGGGCTCAGAAGAGGGTGGAAGAGAGGGATTGCTGAGGCTGGGATTGTACACTGAGTGGAAGAATGTGTTAAACAGGTCTGCCTTTTCCGAGTCTGAAATAGCACTAGTTGTGTTGAGAAAGACAGTGGAAGGAATGGTGCTGCTGTTGGAAAGTGACCGTATGTAGTCATAGATCTTTGAGTTACAGTTACCAGCAAAGTTTGCAACAAGTCTAGACTCATAGAGTGATTTTGCAGATTGAATTTTGTCACAAAGATTCGAAGTTTGCATTTCTAGTTTGTTACAGAGGTAGGGTGTGGGTTTTTTAGATACTTTCTTACGTAGAGTATGTAGACATTTGGATGAGTGTCTAAGTTCGGGTGTGAACCAGCGAGGATACTGGTGATGACACAATCTCACTTTGGGGATGAAGAAGGTCATACCTTCATAGATAGCATTTTTGATTGCGTACCACGCTAATTCAACATCTTGCTACAGAAGACATGGAGAGAAGTCGAAGTCAAGAAGATAGGAGCAGAGTCCATTGTAGTCAGCCTTAGGATAATCATAAACATACTTTGGCATATAGCGAGAGTAGGATGGTAGAGGGGTAGACAGATGGAAAGTGAGAGTGAAGTGATCTGATATAACTAGATGACCAGAGGAATGAATAGTAAGATTTTTGACACAATCGTCTGAGTTAGTTATGATGAGGTCAAGAATGTTACCTCCAGTGTGTGTATAGGCTTGTTGTTGATTTGTAAAAGGGCATTGTCAAAAAAAAATTCCTAGAAGCACTTGATGTAGCTGTGAGGCTGTCCCAAATAACATCAGGGAGATTGAAATCTCCGACAAGAACTATAGAGTTTCTTGGGTTTGAGTGAAGTATTGCAGATAGGTACAATATGACTTCATTTAGCTGGAGGTTGTCAGTACAAGGGGGGTTGTAGATAAAAGATCTGCATGACATGTTGTAGTAGTCACTGCATTATATAGTTTCCTTGCATTTTAAACATCTGTTTGATGGTAAAAACTCCAACATCGTATTTTCATTTGCAGCAATTATTCATTTTATGATTTTAGCTACTAACGTTAGAAAGTATGTTACATTTCTCTCCAATCTTGTTTGATTTCATGAACCGTAATCATGATGAGCTGAACTATACCATCACATGAGGAGAGAGCTAGAACATAGGCTATAATTATATACCTAGCTTAAGTTTTATGGTTTTAATTATTATGACATTGTACCTTTTCTAAAACTATAAGACTGTGATTTGGATTGCTATGGATGTATTTCTGGTATAATATGTAAACTGTCCTACTATATACGTAAGTGGCACTCTAGGTTTCCTCCAATGCCTCCTAGCCCAAGTAGATACTTGTGTCATTGAATCTGGTAACTGCTATACAAAGCTCAGTTTGGGGCATAATGTGGAGTGATGATTATCATTTCATTTGGCACTTGTAAGTAGAGAATGTAGGTTAAAGATCTGTGATTGTTATGTGCTAATGCAAAGCCAGCTACAGCTAGCATGCTGCACTTTTGCATGCACTCTTCCACTGCCACCGAGTTGCTTGCTGATACTCAAATATCAGACCCTGATATATACTTGACCAGGGTAGCTGGAATGTTAAATTTGGAAGCTCTTTTTGCATCACTTTGTAAACGAGAACAACATCCAAAATGTATACAGAAACAACAAATTAAAAAAACCGACCAGTGGCAGATCTAGGATTTTGAAAAGGGGGGTTCCAGTCGGCAACAAACAAACAAGCAAAATACATAGGGACAGCATAGCTACAAACAAGGTATGGATAATACAAAAGTGAACGAAAATATACAAAGTCTTATATATCCCATTGCCTTTTTATTAGTTGCACGCATATACCTCTGCAATGGTGCGGGTATTACCATTTTTCAGCTAACAGATACACGAAAGAAGTTAACAAACGTGATGGCAGGATGATCATCTGACTATTATCCGCCATTGTAGAAGGGTTCTTTTGGATGCTGTGCACTACACAGACCTGCATGTTTGTTAGTGTTACGTTCAAGCGTACGCTATGCTCATGACGCCTATCGCTTGTTCAACATCACGAATTGTGCAAATATAAACAATGGTGATAAATCTATCATAGAAAATCCATGCGGGTGGTCGATGAGAAACTAATAATCAACGAATCGGGGCCTAAACTAGAACAACATCCAAAATGTATACAGAAACAAGAAAAGAAAAAAAAAGGAAAAAAAGAAAAGAACAAAAAAGTACAACAAAAACAAAAGCAAAGAACAAACAAACAAACAAACAAACAAGAAAAACAACAACAACAAACAAACACAAAATAAGAAAGTACATAGGGACAGCATGCCAACAAGTATACAAATAAGGTATGAGTATAAAGTGAAGGAAAATATAGCCTTATCCCATAGTGTGAAAAGATGTAGGGGTGGGATTTACCTTCACTTATATATCATCCTACCTTGTTTGTATATTTTTGTGGCATGTCATCCCTGCATCTCTTTTCATTTCTGTTTTGTTGGAGATCAACCTTTACATTTTAGCAAGTAGATGTCATGTAGTAATTGAATTTTGCAGCTTAAAGCATGCACTACATAGCTATATTAATTCAACATTGCATGCATGTCTGCAGACTAGACAGATACGTAGCTTGGGAAGGTTCTCCACAAGAATAAATAAAAATTACTGAAGACAAAGTAACCAACAGAGAGAGAACAGCGACTCTTACATTTCAGCAGTTATAGACACTGTGTTGTTATCATAGTTCCTTCTGGGAAAGTCCTCTGCAATTAATATTTTGTCTGTTGATATGTGGGTGGTACCAGTTTGCATCTGCATGGTGCCTAATTGTTTATACAATTTCATCAGATATGCAGGAAATTTGAAAATATGCTGCTTGGGAGGGCCTCCTGTATGACCATATGAAGGATTGTTGCAAGACAAAGTAACAAATGGAATGCCAGTGCAAACATGGACTCTTACATTTTTTATTGGGGATGGGAGGAAGACACTAATCTTGGTTTTGTCTGACAGTATACGAATGTAATACTGCATGGCTTGCATCTGCATGCATAGTCTGGTGATTACCATCCCCTGGAGATGTATGCATTGGCTTACTCTCTTACTATTGCAAGACAAAAGTAGTAGACACTCTATAGTAGAGTGTACTGGGCTTGCTATTTTATATTAGAGTTACTACAACTGATAACCTGATGGTATGCAGTATGGTGGAGTGACATTACTATTTTGGGAAGTTCCCTTGTAATGTTATCTTGTCTGTCAGTATGTGTGGGATATGCTTGCATATATATATGCATGCATGTTCCTAGATGTTATACCATCTTATATTTGCATGGACCAGCCACCTGACTGCATTTTGTGCTTGAGATAGCAGTCCCCATCTCCAGGTCACTCCAGTGCAGCTATTTGAGGCTTAGCTAGTATTGGTCAAACTTTATCTGTATCCTGCACTGTGGGTGACTTTGCATAAGATTTGGTCTGCAATTCGTTGATTGTTTGTGCAGATTTTTTGCTGGTAAGTTCTTGATTGGGAGAATTGATGTGAAGTAATCGATGACAAGAAATGATCCACAATTACATTAGACAGTGTTGATATTATATTACCTTTCTCAACTGAGTATTAAGTTAATTGTTGGGAAAGTTTCTTGTTTCGTCTGATAATACTGCCAGACTTGCATCTTCATGGCACCTTATCTCATCTGGAATGTATGGTGGCTAATATCTGCATGCTGGCATCTTGATGGTTGCCATCTCAGACTGTGGCTGATGGGTGGCCAGCTACCACCAACATGTCTGCTGGCCAGTTGGGAAAAGTAAGTACTGATGCATGCACATACACAGACACACACACCCAAAATAGTGCAATCTAAAGAACTTCCAAATATGGATGAAGCTGCATGACTGTAAGAACTCTACAGTTTTATATACATATGATGTGCCAATTAGTACATGCAACTAAAGTAGATAATATTGGAGATGTGGGGTTGGTTATACCTTGGTTACAATATTCAAGAACACAGTGTGTGCCTTGTGATGCATAGTTAGGATGCCATTAACCTATTGATTCGGGATCCCACAACTATACACTGAAAAACCCAGTGTGCTGTTAGTAGAGTATACTGGGCTTGCTATTTTAAATTAGAGTTACTACAACTGATAACCTGATGGTATGCAGTATGGTGGAGTGAGATTACTATTTTGGGAAGTTCCCTTGTAAATGTTATCTTGTCTGTCAGTATGTGTGGGATATGCTTGAATATGCATGGTGCCTAGACGTTACCATCTTATATTTGCATGGACTAGCCACTTGACCGCATTTTGTGCATGAGATAGCAGTCAGTCCCCATCTCCCGGTCACCCCAGTGCAGCTAATTGAGGCTTAGCTTGTATTGGTCAAACTGTATTTGTATCCTGCACTGTGGATGACTTTGCATAAGATTTGGTCTGCAATTCGTTGATTGTTTGTGCAGATTTTTTGATGGTAAGTTGTTGATTGGAAGGGCTCTCTGCAAGGAGAAGTAATCAATGATGAAAAATTTACGATTACATTAGACACTGTTGATATTACTACCTTTTGCAACTGAGTATTGACTGAGTACTAGAGCTATACAGACATTTGAGTAAGGTCCAGTGAATTGAAGTTTCTTGTTTCGTCTGACGATACTGCCCGGCTGCATCTTCATAGCACCCTATCTCATCTGTTATGTATCAAACGTATCTTTGCATAAGATTTGGTCCGCAATTCGCGATTGTTTGTGCAGATTTTTTGATGGTAGGTTCTTGATTGGGAGAATTGATGAAGTAATCAATGAGAAAAAAATGATCCACGATTACATTTCAGAAATTAGACAGTGTTGATATTACCTTTCTCAACTGAGTATTAAGTTAATTGTTGGGAAAGTTGCTTGTTTCGTCTGATGATACTGCCAGACTTGCGTCTTCATGGAGCCTTATCTCATCTGGAATGTATGGTGGCTAATATCTGCTGGCGTCTTGATGGTTGACATCTCAGAAAGTATGTCACTCGTGGGTGGCTAGCTACCATCAGCATGTCTGCTGGCAGGTAGCTACTTTTGGGAAAGGTAAGTCCCATGAAAACAATCCATGTAAAAGTATGTCGCTCTCAGAAGATATGATGTTGCTAATGGGTGCCTAGCTACCATCAACATGTCTGCTGGCCAGTTGGGAAAGGTAACTCCCATGAAAACAATCCATGTACAGATGCATGCACATACGTAGACACACACACCCAAACTCAGCACAATTTAAAGAATTTCCAAAATGAATGAAGCTCCATGACTGTAAGAACATGTATGGTGTGCCAAGTACATGCAACGGGAGAAATATACAAGCCTTATAAGAAGATGTGGCCAGGGGGTGGTTACCCTGGTTTTGCAATTCAAGAACACATGCAGTGTATGTAATTAGGGTGCCATTAACCTATTGATTTGGGAATCCCATTAACACTTTTAGCTATACACACACACAAAAAAAACAAAAACAAAAAAAACTGGTGTGCTGTTTAGGTAACATTGGTGTGCCCAAAGAGCTATAGAGTGTGCCAATACACTAAACAGTCGAATTCAGCACTGGTGTGTGCTGAAAGGGCATGTTCTGCTGTGCTTCAGAACCAATCAGCACATTCTGGTGCTAGAATTCCTCTACTAGCACATTGACACAAGAGTTGCATGGCACACCATTTAAAAGAGTTTGTCATTTGTATTAGCTCTTGCTTGCTTACACTCTTTTCTACATGTGAGAGTGACAATGTATAGCTTTGAATAGGATGCCAGTGGTTCACAATGTGGAGTCTGATCTCGGTAACTTGTGCGTGCATCGTACGCATGCAGACTTTTTAAGTAATGATACGCGGGAGACTAAGAAATTTTTTCCTTGCACAATTTTAAGCTTTAAAAAGCGCTTTGTATTGTGCTAGCTACTAGTTGATTTTTTGCTTTCCAGGCTTAGTCGCCATGCCCTACTGACGTACGCACGGTGTCATAGGCGGGAATGACTCCCGTCGTACGTATTGCACGCCGTTTGTAACAAAACTCGAAATTGCATATGGTCACCACGTAAGCTCACACGGTATACCACGTAAGCTTATACGGTCGCCGTGTAGTGAAGTGAAGTGAAGTGAAACTTTAATGGCCATTCAGCTTACGTGGTGACCATGTAAGAATACGGAATAAGCTTTATGTGTATAAGCCCGCTTGTGTTCACACATTATACAGTTCACACATTAGACAGTGTAGTGTACTAGTCCTCCGGAGTAGCTAGTGGACAAGTGGTGTAGGGTTAGGGTTATAGGGCTAATTAGGGTTAGGGCTAGGGCTAGGGCTAGGGCTAGGGCCAGGGAATACAGTTCTTCCTTTCTTTTCTTTGTACTTTTTTTTTTTCACGCCTAAGTTCGCTTACGTGGTGACCTTATGCAATTTCGAGTTTTGTTACAAACGGCGTGCCATACGTACGTGACTCCAGGTCACTGCATGGTGCCTGGGCGTGAACTACTCGGTCACTCACGCCTAGGTATCAATTGCATGTATTATGTACACGGAGAGAGGATTGTATACATAACTTTACAATGCCAAGTCTAGCTAGCATTGGCAAAATATTAGTAGGGTTGACAACGTGAAAATAAAGATATAGAGTAACACTAAAATAAGTATATGGTTGGAATAGTTGTTCATCTGCTAGTATTAGATGAACATTTTTTTTTGTCCGGAATCTCTACGTTAGTGGAAACGGCGGCGATTCTCCCGGGCGTTTGGAGTCAAATATTTGGGATTACGTAATTTGCTCAAGTGCAAAAGTTTCAAGAGAAGCGTGCGACGTTCTTTTTGGCTCTTGTAAGGTACCAGCAACGGCCTCAGATTGTAACAGACCCATATCGGTTGCAAGACTTTACCTTTTCGCGTAGATAACTGAAAAGAGTGCAATTTGGCCGATTCGCTCAAGCTCTGTTTCCAGATCTACAAGTGAGTTTCAAAGACACTGCACCTTGGTTTATTGTTGCCTTGTTGGTACCTACCATTGCATGCGGTCACCTTTTAAAATGCTTGTTGAAAGTCACTAGTTCAGAATACCTGTACTATGCTCCATAGAAAAGCAGGATGTTGCCTCACAACCTCCAGTAGGCATAATGAAATTGATCGCTGCACTTAGAATCACGAAGTTTGCCTTGAGTTAATTGAGAATATGTGGCTGTTTCCTTGGCTGCTTTTAGAAAGTCACTTGTTCTGAGAGTAAATAGTTTATTTATAGGAAGCCATAAGCAGTATGACATGTTTTGTCAAAACTTCAAGGCCGTATAGATCTCAAGGATGAATTGGCATGTGATTCTGTCACATTCGAAGCTGTGTAGACTTCCAAGATGTATATTCATGTTTCGTAGCTGGTGATACTGGAACAGTTTCATACTACAATATGATAGTTACTGTAGATACAACATACATGTAGACTATATGAGGCCATAGAACAGCATCTATTAAAAGTATTATGACCTGAAGTCATACCCTAGCTGTCTCTACTATGTCACTGTAGATTTATGCACCTTTGGCTTGGTAGAGGTAGTGGGACTAAAACCATTACCACTAAAACTAGTATCACTACATGAAGGTGTTTATTTCGCTTCTGTCTGCCTTTGTTATCATGCCATTGTTATTGTCTTGTGTTCACATGCAGACTGAGAGGATCAATACACCAACTTAATTGACAATAAACTGCTAGAGGCTTTTACAGGCCCCTGAAATTGCTGTTCATACAAACATGGACTACTCGACTTTTTTTATATGTGAATTCAAGGTTCATTGATAATTCTTTCCAAACATTGCCCTGAATCAGTGTGACTTGACTGACTCTTCTTAGAGATCCAAACCTGACAATGCATGATAATGGCTTCCTATCACTTTTAGAGTTTGTCCAAGGACTAACGAAGCTGGAAATGTAATTTCAAAGCTCAGCCACCAACTATTGTTTTACTAGGTATAGTAGACCAATTCTCAGACAATTTCCTCTAAACCATGGTGTTGCAGTGTAGTACAAACACATCCTGTTTCCATGGAAATCAACATATTTTCGTCCAACTTTTTGCACAGTGCAACTCACCATAGGCGAAGTAAAACTATGACGGTATAAATATTTTCTACTTGTGAAGTTCATATTTCATGTTGACAACCCTAATATTAGCACAAAGTACATTACGACATGAATTTTCTGCAAGGCCCGCTTAAGATTTCAGCAGCTAAAAGATAGCGGGTAGCACCACGTGCTGCACCATAATGTCCATGCAGTTGCTGCTGTGTGCAGTAGCCACACTCCCACAATTTCGGGGTCTTTTTCATCCACTTGCATGAGTAGTGATACCATCCTTCCCAAGTTTCAACTATTTCTGTCACAGTGGGCGGATATTGACACACGTAGTGAACTGTCGCTTGACGGAATGTTATGTGCATGCTGATCGAGGCAGGTTTTTCTGGTCTAAAAATTCAGAAATCGTGTTATTCGGAAAATCAGTTTTGTAACGTAGCAGCGCATCGTCACGGTCAGGAGTCATTCATGCCTCTGACAACGGTATACACCGTGAGCGCGCCGGGACACGCAGGGTAAAAGTGCGTCGGCGCTAGCGAAGAGGGTTTCCACTAGCCTCGTTCCCAGGGCTTCAGTTGATCGCTTACTGCAAGCGATCAAAAACAGGAGCCGGGGAAGGCCTGGGAACGAGGCTAGGTTTCCACGGCAACCACCAAACTGACGTTACAGTAAATTTGTTCGCTCGGAAATATTATCGCGGCGTTAATTTATCGCTAAGCGTATATAACTTTTTCCTAGGAAATATCATCACCGCCAGAAAATATGGTCGCTCACGGAAAAGCAGTACTGCAAATCATCTAGCTGTGTGCTGTGCTTTTCTGGAACATGAAAGCTCACAGTAGTAGGATTCCTACCCACTGGTTTGTGGACCCATTGATACCTACAAGTAGACTCAGGCGTACAAAAAAATCTCAGTCACTTGTCATTTGCTGTCGCATTCTTGTCCATGCATGTCTTAATTGATAGTTCATCTTCTTTGTAACCACAAACATTCCTTTCAGGGGCTCTTTTCCACCTTTCAGTGGTCCCATGTTTTACCTCTACATTGGACTTCACGGCATAGTTCTTTAGTTAGCCTCGCTTAATCAGAATATACACAGAAGCATATACGCCGCTCTATGATACTCTGCCACTTGCAATAAAATTTGGTTATTAGGAGTGTAATGCCATATGTCTTTACGTAGATCAGCTGAGGTCCTGCATGTGCTAACCGTATAACATCTTGTAACAACCATTGGTATAGTATATCCAATCTCTTGAGATGTTTTGAGCTTGTTGCTGGCTGCCACAACAGTAGAAGTGTCTTGAAAGCAAGTATACAACCAAGATTAGTAAAATTAGCACCCCAAGTATCCTATTTCCCAAAGTAAGAGTTAAAAGGCCAATGAAATGCGTAAAAGGCGGCCAAGAAAAAAATTTGCAATCAAGATTTTGACGTTCTTACCAGCAGAGCAAATCGCTTCGACTTGTTATGCGTTGTAAGGCTATTGACCGATTGTGGTTGCGAGTTTTTGCAAGACACGTACAAGCGGTGCCACAAACCTTCGGCTTCAAAAAAGGATTACACAATTTGCTTTGTTATTTATTTATTTGGACTCGCTACTACAGTTTTGGTTTGAAGCAAAATACTCCCAAGAAAGGTATGACTAATTAAGTATACTAAGGTATAAGCAATTAATTAAACCCAAGGTATAAAAGAGAAGTCATGGTCAGGTTTGTGCATGCACTGATATAGCAGCGTAGAATTGGACAGCAAATTCTAGCGTACCTGATAGACGTCCAAGCACATACCTGCCTGATTTGGAATTGACTGAAACGATGGAAGTGCAGTTCGTTATTGCACTTTTGATTGGATTGGCTTGCATCTATGCCTCAGGTATGGGCTAGAGCTATATATGTATTCGTACAACAACTCTTTCTCCAATCTCTCCAATCCTCCCTTGTCTATCTATTTGTTCTGTACTTTTTGAAGTTGCAATATTTTATTTTCAATTTTGGTTTCACTAACTCTCGTTAGGCTGGTTGTGTATGCACGAAAAACCAAAACAGAGTCCGCGTCATTTTCTACATTATGCTCACGGAAGTCCTACAAATCTCTCACCTTTACTTGAGACCATGTACCGAGCGCATAACGCGTGTTTACGGAATTGCAATGGCAGATACCTTCCGCAAAATGAGACTTGAAATTCTGGATGCGAAAGTCGAAACCCTGCGCGCGCGTTAAAAGGTGGATTCGCATAAAAATTGCGAAAATGCGAAGTTTGCGAAAATGTTGTGTTCCTTCGCTAACTGAATGCGCGGGACAAATGATTGTTCTGGCAAAAAGAAAATATATGTTTCGCAGTGCAACCATTTGGCGTATTTGGGCTTCGCAGCTTTTGTGCGAGCCCGGATATTTTATTCGGTGATCCGCCATTGAATTTTTTTTTTTCAGTGTGCTCACTGTATTATCTAGGGTACACCCGTAGTCGCAAAACCTCAAAAAACGCACTAAAACAAATCTCTTTTTAACCTCGTATTCTACAAAGGCCGCAGAAACAATCGCTCCTCCATGCTGTGCATGCGGAGGTTCGGCAACAAGGCGTCGATGATTGGCCAAATTTTGCCATATCAATTAAGTTATATATATAATATACATGCTCAGAGCATCTTGCCTCACGCTGGAATTAAAGGAATTTAGATGTTATGAGGCGAAAATAGAGGAAAGTGAAAAGGCCGGCAGCTGCCGGGAGTCGAACCCAGGACACCTCTGCATGGCTTGAGCCGCCAGTGCTCTGCCACTGAGCTACGGCAACCGGACAACCACCAACCCTCACAATCCTCTATATGTACTGCACAGGTGGTACTGAATGCCTCAGTCGCACACCTGGCAGCCACTCATATAGAGGATTGTGAGGGTTGGTGGTTGTCTGGTTGCCGTAGCTCAGTGGCAGAGTTTTATCAAACTTGCGTCAGTTTCAACTAATGATGTTCAACTAATATGTAATGGCATGTGCACAGCATCCCATACGTACAATGATAAATGCTCGACTTCCACATCTACACCTTACAGATGCCTCGGATGACACTGAAACCCAAACTACTGCTTGGAGTGAGAACAGCTTCTCAAACTTGAACTACCCCTTCCCGCTAAATGAAAATGATACAGAACCTCATTTCCAAGTCCACATCCGTGATAGGAGACAGACTTCCCCAGGTATGATAAGGACTCTTGCTTGTCTGTGTCAAGCTGATACTCTATATTTATAGCAGCAAAAAATGCAACTGTGTGACTTAAATTTGCATGGATAGTTTCATCATGACGATTGATGCATGCATACAAGTAATTGCAGCTGTGTGTAGCTATATATATCAGCATGCAGCAATATATAATACTCAAGAATAATTAAGCTCTTACAAATACATGTAGCTATGTACGTGATGTGAGCACATTTATTGTCATGGCTGCAGTTACACCTTTGAGGAAAGACTTCCTGTACTTTGCAAACCGCCGGTTTCTTGTTCACATCAACCGCGATGGGAGTGGAGTGCGAGCATTTACATTGACAAATACAAGCAATGCTGTTGCTGTTGACTTTGATATCAGGTAAGTTTAACCTGGATGGTACTTACCTGCTTGTGATTACATTCTGCATGGTTACTCTTTCTGACTGACTTCTTTCCCAAGTTTTATATAGGGTCTGATCATAAATCTTTTTTTTTTTTTAAATACTTTAGAAATATTTGTAGCTGCCAGGCATCATCTAGTCATACTTTTACTGGTGTTTTTTTTTTTATACTTCTATGCAGACTTGGATTTATGATTTGGTCAGATAATGCTCACAAAGTAATTGCTGCAGCTCGATTCAATGGATCAGGACTGGTGGTACTGGTGAATTCAAAAATAAATGTTACAGGTGAAGTTTGTTTGGCTTGTTTGCTTGTACAAACATATAGCTACCAGTTCAATGGTTTCAGGGCTATAGCTATACTCACACACATACATAATGTAATACATATATATTTAAGTAGTAGATAGATTTACAATCTATTGTAGTTAAGCTTTCAAAGTGTTGGGCCACTGTCAGAGTCAGGCTCGGCTAATACTTTCCTGAAACAGAGAATTTTGAATAGGCCTGGGGCTACATTATAGCTCAATGTAATAACTGTGTTCTAACAGCTAAATAAACACTTCACAGAGTGAAGATGCATTTAAGTTGCATAAATATTTGTCCAGCAAAAATACCTGAAAACTTGATGACTGTTCTCAAGCTGGACATCATCTTCTTTGTAAATAGTTCCACAAAGGTAGCTATGCTCTTATCCCCATACTTAATAATTATAACACATGCACTTGGATACAAGTACCGGTAAGCTGGACCAATGCAATTTTGTTTCCGCTGGGCCTGTTCTATTTGTAGAACTGGTCACGTATAACTATAGTGGTATTTCCACTGCTTCATCTGCAGATGGTCTGGCATGGGACTGGGTGAACAGGAAACTGTACTGGACGGATGCAGAGGATAAAGACATTGAGGTTATTGATCCCTTAAGTACTCACCGCAAACTCCTCATTTCAACTGGCAGCTCATCTATGCCACGAGCAATTGTTGTGGACCCCCAAAAAAGGTAATCTTACCATGTTTACTCAATCTTTATCTGCATTATGTACAGAAATTTTTGTCTGGCAAATAGCCCTACAACATTATTTTTACTTCCAGGCGTTTGTATTGGACTGACTGGGGTACTCCAGCTAAAATCGAGCGAGCATCAATGGATGGAACATCAAGAAAGGTGCTCCATAGCACAGGTCTTGTCTGGCCAAATGCCTTGACTCTTGACTATCACAATCAAATCCTCTACTGGATGGATGCGTTTCTGAACAGATTAGAAAGCTCAAATGCAGACGGCTCAAACCGAAGACTCCTTTCAACAACGCGGATCTTCCATCCCTTTGGTATCACCTTCTTCCAGAACAGGCTCTACTGGACTGATTGGACACTGAATTCAGTCCTCTCAGCTCCAGTCAACCGTCCAACAGCAGTCAGTGTAGTGATAAGTGGTCTCCGATTGGATCCCATGGGCATCAGTGTTGTATCAGTGGAAAGGCAGCCAGCAGGTTTGCTATTATGATATCCTGATATATTGATGATATGATAATGATATTACTGATGAAGTCAACCTATGAATATATGTGTATAGAAATGAGATCAGATGTGTATGTGTGCAAGTTATATAATTATGTTGCAATTTAGCCTCAAATTTGTATGTCGTTATGTACTCTAGCCTTCAATCCATGTCGACTAAACAATGGAGGCTGCAGTCACATGTGTTTACTGAGTACTGCCCCTGGAGGCCGCACGTGTGCTTGTCCTGATGGCTTTGACTTTCAGTTGGCTGCAAATGGAAGAGATTGCATAAGTATGTATCATGTATCATGTGTGTAAATTAAGACATAGAAAAACTATGCACTGTAAGCAGTTGCAGCAATTAAAATATTAACCTGCATTGCTTCCATTGATATTGTACTTAGCTAAAGAACGAAACTGTCACAATGTAAACTGTAATACACATAATGCACATAAATACACCTGTGTAAAAATATATTTGGATGTTTAAAGAAGTATACAATGCAGCTGTTCTTTTATTTAGTGCCCTGCCGCAATGGAAATATTAGACTGGTGGGTGGGACAACTCCCTATGAGGGTCGTGTGGAGGTGTGCTGGAATAGGAGATGGGGCACTGTGTGTGATGACTTCTGGTCTCCTTTTGATGCAATAGTTGCCTGCAGACAGCTGGCATTCCCTACAACTGGTACACATAATTATGTGATAGCTATATAGCTAAATTGGTTCCATAATATTGACCACGTGGAATCAATATAGAGTCTGTTACTGAATGCTGGAGTTTTTGTACTGTTTTTATAACCTTCTTCACTCAGGTGCACTAGCTCTCCGCAATGCTCCATTCGGACAGGGGACTGGCCCCATTTTCCTGGATGACTTGCTCTGCACCAGCAGGGAGACAAAACTTGTTAACTGTTTCCACAGAGGAATTGGTGTGCATAACTGTTTGCATAGTGAGGATGCAGGACTGCGCTGCCAGGCACCACCGTGTATGTGACTACTGCCAGTAATTATTATTACATCACTATTGATATAGATGCAGTATTGCCAGTGTACTTATATGTGAGTGCAGCTCCATAAGGTGTCATTTGATGTACTGTCAAAGTATGTAGGAAGTATACATGTTTTGTTTTCTCCTTTAGCACCATGTACTAATGGTGACATCAGACTTCGAGGTGGTACAAACCGTTTCGAAGGTCGAGTGGAAATCTGCATAAACAATCAGTGGGGCACTGTGTGTGATGATGCCTGGGGGACTGCTGATGCTAATGTGGCCTGCAGACAGCTTGGATTTGCATCAACAGGTATATATTATATGAAACTATATGTGCATGCAAGATTAGTGGTTCCAATGCTTCGCCCCCCCCCCCCCCCCAACCCTCTACTGCTGCCTATGATGCAAGATTAGTGGTTCCAATCTAAAAAGCTGGCTAGGTGTTAATGCTGTTGCAACAATGCTAGATTTGGAGTGTTTTGATCTATGTATTGCTATTATGTTGCTCCACAGGTGCTATTGCCCGGGTCCGTGCTTTCTTTGGCCGGGGAACTGGAGCCATTCTCCTAGACCAGGTGGCCTGTACTGGGACTGAGACTAGACTTGTCAACTGTCGCAGTAACCCACTTGGTGATCATGACTGTTCCCACTTTGAAGATGCTGGAGTCACCTGCAAACCAATTTGACACTTCAATCCAGTCCTTGACTTCTGCTGCTGCTGCTGCTGCTGCATTAATTAACATACTGCTGCTTTTTACTGCTGGAATCTTGTGATAGATAATCATAAATGTGTTGGTAGCTACCTATATCCTGCAACATTTCAGTATTGACTTGCATTTCATCACATGATCATATTTCTTGGCTGTTGTTATACATTGGCGATAAGCAATTGTGTTGTATACATGATGCTTTGTGGCCTTTACAATTTACTTGCACTTTTTCCGTATTTGACTGGCTAGCCTTATATTAGCCTCATTCCCAGGCTCTCGTACATGGGCAAGAGCCTGGGAATGAGGCTAGCTTTATATGTGCAAGTGGTAATTTGGGTATGCCTTATAGATACATAACTCTGGCAATCCCACACCACTCAGTAACTCTTCCACAGGTAGCTAGCTAGGGTAGTCAGCCAGCATGATGAGGCTCTCTTTGCCTTTGCCTAGGGTTGTTGCTCATTAGAGTGGGCCTGGCAGTGTGAATAGTGGTCGGTGGTCGAAGCATGTGTGCTTTCTTTGTAGACTTGTTGTTGGAGCAGGCTGCTTGCAGGTGTATAGCAGGAGGTGGCCAGAAGGTGCGTGTTGTTTATGCCTTTCTTTGTAGACTTGTTGTTGCAGCAGGCTGCTTGCAGGTGTATAGCAGGAGGTGGCCAGAAGGTGCGTGTTGTTTATGCCTTTCTTTGTAGACTTGTTGTTGCAGCAGGCTGCTTGCAGGTGTATAGCAGGAGGTGGCCAGAAGGTGCGTGTTGTTTATGCCTTTCTTTGTAGACTTGTTGTTGGAGCAGGCTGCTTGCAGGTGTATAGCAGGAGGTGGCCAGAAGGTGCGTGTTGTTTATGCCTTTCTTTGTAGACTTGTTGTTGGAGCAGGCTGCTTGCAGGTGTATAGCAGGAGGTGGCCAGAAGGTGCGTGTTGTTTATGCCTTTCTTTGTAGACTTGTTGTTGCAGCAGGCTGCTTGCAGGTGTGTAGCAGGAGGTGGCCAGAAGGTGCGTGTTGTTTATGCCTTTCTTTGTAGACTTGTTGTTGCAGCAGGCTGCTTGCAGGTGTGTAGCAGGAGGTGGCCAGAAGGTGCGTGTTGTTTATGCCTTTCTTTGTAGACTTGTTGTTGCAGCAGGCTGCTTGCAGGTGTATAGCAGGAGGTGGCCAGAAGATGCGTGTTGTTTATGCCTTTCTTTGTAGATTTGTTGTTGCAGCAGGCTGCATGCAGGTGTATAGCAGGAGGTGGCCAGAAGGTGCATGTTGTTTATGCCTTTCTTTGTAGATTTGTTGTTGCAGCAGGCTGCTTGCAGGTGTATAGCAGGAGGTGGCCAGAAGGTGTGTGTTGTTTATGCCTTTCTTTGTAGACTTGTTGTTGGAGCAGGCTGCTTGCAGGTGTATAGCAGGAGGTGGACAGAAGGTGCGTGTTGTTTATGCCTTTCTTTGTAGATTTGTTGTTGCAGCAGGCTGCATGCAGGTGTATAGCAGGAGGTGGCCAGAAGGTGCATGTTGTTTATGCCTTTCTTTGTAGATTTGTTGTTGCAGCAGGCTGCTTGCAGGTGTATAGCAGGAGGTGGCCAGAAGGTGGGTGTTGTTTATGCCTTTCTTTGTAGATTTGTTGTTGCAGCAGGCTGCTTGCAGGTGTATAGCAGGAGGTGGCCAGAAGGTGCGTGTTGTTTATGCCTTTCTTTGTAGATTTGTTGTTGCAGCAGGCTGCTTGCAGGTGTATAGCAGGAGGTGGCCAGAAGGTGCATGTTGTTTATGCCTTTCTTTGTAGATTTGTTGCAGCAGGCTGCTTGCAGGTGTATAGCAGGAGGTGGCCAGAAGGTGCGTGTTGTTTATGCCTTTCTTTGTAGACTTGTTGTTGGAGCAGGCTGCTTGCAGGTGTATAGCAGGAGGTGGCCAGAAGGTGCATGTTGTTTATGCCTTTCTTTGTAGATTTGTTGTTGCAGCAGGCTGCTTGCAGGTGTATAGCAGGAGGTGGCCAGAAGGTGCGTGTTGTTTATGCCTTTCTTTGTAGATTTGTTGTTGCAGCAGGCTGCTTGCAGGTGTATAGCAGGAGGTGGTCAGAAGGTGCATGTTGTTTATGCCTTTCTTTGTAGATTTGTTGTTGCAGCAGGCTGCTTGCAGGTGTATAGCAGGAGGTGGCAAGAAGGTGCGTGTTGTTTATGCCTTTCTTTGTAGATTTGTTGTTGCAGCAGGCTGCTTGCAGGTGTATAGCAGGAGGTGGCCAGAAGGTGCGTGTTGTTTATGCCTTTCTTTGTAGACTTGTTGTTGCAGCAGGCTGCTTGCAGGTGTATAGCAGGAGGTGGCCAGAAGGTGCATGTTGTTTATGCCTTTCTTTGTAGACTTGTTGTTGGAGCAGGCTGCTTGCAGGTGTATAGCAGGAGGTGGCCAGAAGGTGCGTGTTGTTTATGCCTTTCTTTGTAGATTTGTTGTTGCAGCAGGCTGCTTGCAGGTGTATAGCAGGAGGTGGCCAGAAGGTGCATGTTGTTTATGCCTTTCTTTGTGGATTTGTGTAAACACTTTAGTACAAAGTGCAGTTCTTTGCTACAGTGTTCACGTTTGCACAGCCTAGGTAGCTAGCTACATTTACACCAAGTTGAATGACAATATACACTTTTGGTACACATGATACTGTGTCACAACAATAAACCACTTACCAGGCTGTATTGGTACAAAGGCTGAAGAGTAAACATGTTTTGAAAGTTCGTAGGTACAGTACAGCATGACCTTTGAACGCGGAAGTAGCCAGTCTAAAAGGCGGAAGTTCATTGTTTAATAGCGCTATCAATCTGAAAGGTTGAAGTGACAACCAAAGCAGTGGCAGTGCGCGGTTTGTGTAAATAATACACACAACTAGGCACCAGGCTGGACTAGTTATCAGTAAATAGATCGCACGTCTCACATAAATTGTATTTTAGCGGATGACGTCATATGCGGGAAATCCCAGTTGCTGTGTGGATTGAGCTTAGCCTCGTTGCCAGGCTCTCCCTGCTAAGGTTGGGGGAGAGCCTGGGAACGAGGCTAGGATGAGTTGTATGGTGAAATAAGCGTTTGTGACAAGCTTTTATTCACGAGTTAGCTAAGTGCATCACGGGACTAACATACACTTATCAAATTGGCTGTTGATTGCTTTCTCTTGACTGTGAATAACTTACTAGTTTAGCTATTAAAGTTTCAATTCAAGTGTATCTTGAGTGTTACATGAATATTGTTTCTCTTGACATCTTGGGATGTTATTGACAATTCACCAGGATTCACCTGTTGTCATTGATGTATCATAAGTGTGGTGGCTTGCTCAGTCTCATGCTCAGTCTCATGCTCAGTCTCATTCTCATACTCAGTCTCATGCTCAGTCTCATTCTCATACTCAGTCTCATGCTCAGTCTCATTCTCATACTCAGTCTCATGCTCAGTCTCTCTCTCCTTCTCATACTCAGTCTCATTCTCGTTCTCATTCTCATGCTCACTGCTTCTCATGCTCAGTCTCATGCTCACTCTCATTCTCGTTCTCATGCTCACTCTCATTCTCGTTCTCATGCTCATCTCATACTCAGTCTCATGCTCAGTCTCATACTCATGCTGAGCCCCAATAAATCTGATTAGGTAGGTTACTGTGATAAGCCATCAAGAGTGATGTAGTGAAAGTTCAGAAGTAGCATAACATGAACCCTAAAATATAATTTTAAGGTTAGGATGAAAGTATAAAACTGCGTGCATGCCCGTTATAAACGGGTGTAACTAATTTTGCTAAGCACATAGCATTCTTTAGTGTTTTTCGGGGAAGTTGAATTGAGACTATGGAACAGCAGTTCATCGTTGCACTGGTGATTGGATTGGCTTGCATACAGAATATCTGTGCCTCAGGTATGAGAGCTGCATGTATTCAACTGACTTATTTCACTTCTCAACCCTAAATGGCTGTGATTCTTAATCACCAAGACCCTGTTTTATTTTTGTTTTTTGTTTGTTTGTTTTGCTACAGTTGTTGTTTTTGTTGGTTGGTTATGTAAGGTAGAACTTCAGTTTTTTGTGCTAACTGCAGTTGTAACTGTAGTCGCTAAGTGTTGTTGGTGTTGGGTTTGGTGAGCTACTAGCTTGTTCCCAGCCTCTCCATCCATGCACTAGAGCAATGCTGGGCAACAGTGAGAGTTCAGTATTATCTTTAATAGCTTGTTTTGAAGAGAGTAGTGCAGGGTTTAGTTTTCTTTATCTCTTATGATTCCTTCGTCTTGCTAAGATTTGATAAACCTCACGTAAGAAACAGAATGCAAACTAAGGCTTCATCTTGAACTTGTGTACTGTCTTCCTTCAATTATGCCCCTTGGTGTACATGCATGTGATGATGCTTATGAACTCACTGAATAATAATGAAATTGTTATAATAGCTAGCTATTGGTGACCAGTGCTTTGGTCTGCTATGTTTTTTCCACAGGGTGTGGAAGTTACCGCTATAAGGTTTGCTGCAATGGAGTTATTCAGTGGCTAGACCATTCCACGTTTTGCTGTGGAACTCAGACCTATAATTATCGCACCCAGATGTGCTGTAATGGAGTTCCTCAGTCAGATGGTTCGTCTATATCTTGTTGTGGAACTCGTGCTTATAACAGACATACCCAAATTTGCTGCAGTGGTGTTATTCAGTCATGAGGCTCGTCCACATCTTGCTGTGGAAGTCATGGTTACAATTATCGCACTCAGAGATGCTGCAACGGAGTTCCACGGCCACGAGGCTCATCCACATCTTGCTGTGGAAGTCATGCTTACAATTATCGCACTCAGAGATGCTGCAATGGAGTTCCACGGCCACGAAGCTCATCTACGTCTTGCTGTGGAACTCGTACTTACAATTATCTCACCCAGAGATGCTGCAATGGAGTTCCTCAGTCACGAGGCTCATCTATGTCTTGCTGTGGTACTCGTACTTATAATTATCTCACCCAGAGATGCTGCAATGGAGTCATTCGATCCCGAGGCTTATCTATGTCTTGCTGTGGAACTCATACTTATAACATACGCACCCAGAGATGCTGCAATGGAGTCATTCGATCCCGAGGCTTATCTATGTTTTGCTGTGGAACTCGTACTTATAACATACGCACCCACATTTGCTGCAATGGGACTGTTCGATCACGAGGCTCGTCCATATCTTGCTATGGAAGTCATGCTTACAATTATCGCACTCAGAGATGCTGCAATGGAGTTCCTCGGCCACGAGGCTCATCCACGTCTTGCTGTGGAAGTCATGCTTACAATGATCGCACCCAGAGATGCTGCAATGGAGTTCCTCGGCCACAAGGCTCCTTCACACTTTGCTGTGGAACTCAAACCTACAATTATCGTACTCAGATTTGCTGCAGAGGAGAACCTCAGTCACGAAGCTTGTCCACATCTTGCTGTGGAAGTCGCGCTTACAATATGCACACCCAGATTTGCTGCAATGGAGTTATTCGATCACGAGGCTCATCCACATCTTGCTGTGGAACTGAAACTTACAATCGTCGTACACACATTTGCTGCAATAATCGAATTGTTTCAAAAGGTTTTGGAACTACTTGTGGTTGATAAGTAATCACATCTACATATAGTTACTTTCATTTATTGGTGTGTGCAATGAGTTATACAGAAACTTGTGTAAGGTGCATGATGTTAAGCAGTTCATATAATTCTAACTGTATACCAATTTCAACTTGCGTAGCCTACTTAATTCTTTTGATGATGTGGGGCAAAGCCAGAATCTATGTCAGGACTCCTGGCTTGATCTGGCACTGAGCTACCAATAAGCTATAGCAAAACAGACAACCACCAGCCTGCACAATCCACTAATGGTCTACACAGGTGGTCTACAGATGCACACTCAGCAGTCAATCAGTATGAACGTAGCAGAATTTTGCCTCAGTTGAAAAGAAAAAGCCACCATTCACCGAGAACCAAGTTCGAAGCTTGTGCTGCAAGTTTTTTTAACTAAGCTATGATGACCAAACTAACTACCAGCATCCACAATCCTCTGTACGTATTGTTGAGGCAGGTGGTACTGTTGCTTGTGAGCAGAGGTTTTTAAAATGAAGCTATGCATGGAAAATGACCTAGCTATATCACTGTTGTAGAAAGTGGCCAGATTGTTGAAAATGTTATTAAAACTACCTCACATCAAACAAACTTGTGAGACAAAAAAAAAAAAAAAAAAAAAACTTCAGTATTCATAAGTAGAAGGCAGTGTGGTTCCGAGTTCAGATTTTTATTTTTCAGTGAGGGAAAATACTCTTATTCCGAAATTAGTCCAGTGGTGCAATAGCTACTACATAAAGTATATGCATGACTTTGTGGTGCTAGTGTTCATTGTTATCTTGGTGATGTAGAGTGGAACAATTATGTCATACGACTGTCCCTGCCAACCTGCATGAGGAAAGACAAATAAGGTATCAAGCTTGAGCAGCTAATTCAACCATATTTCATCTCCAGTAATTATGAGCTTAGGTGTAGAAAATCCCCATGAAATTATAGGGTTACCAATGTCAGGGAATATTGTGTACGTACTTACCGGCCAGTTACAATCCCTTTAAGAGCCACTTGACCGTGATAACTAAAGTAAAGAATTGGTCGCAGTGGCACGTGTTGTAGTGATGCATCATTTTCCATGTCATAGCTGGGGTCCAATATGGTGCAATCCGGCTCATGCTTAGTGGGTGCAATGGCGATCATAGGGGGAATTTGGGTGACCATCTTCCATGCTAGCTGTATACCAGCAGTGATGTATGTATCAAGAAGTTCCCCAGCCAGTGAATTGGCAAGTTCAAAGCCTTTAACTGAAGAGAACTGAAGAGATAAAAACTGGTAGAGAATTGAAAGTGACATACAGGGGCAATTAAGGATGCAGTAATTCAATTTGAGGATAGTAATAACTTACGTCAAAATTTACCTGTAACTTATGCTTTGTATCAATGCTCTTCCTTTCAATTTCATCCATGGTCAATTCCATTAGACCACGACTTTCCAAAAGGATGCCAAATGCCATCTGAATCTCATTCATTTCTTTGGAGTCACTATCACCACTGGAAGTGAGAATGTAGCTGACTCTGAAAAGAGATTCAATGGCTTTCTTCATTATTTGAGTGTCGCCTGCCCCTGCCATCTGCAACAGAACACGTTTAAGAGGAAGACAACATTGTATTTATTTATTATTTTTTACATGCATAGAGTAAGTACATGTATGCAGCTAAAATAACATACTTCTTTTTGAGTTTTGATTGCTGGTAGAATTCGTTGCAAGTCATCAGTGGCCTTTGCCTCTCTTACTCGATCCTTGATCTGCAATGCTGTCTGGCCTGTTTGCACTTTGCCTACCAGTGCAGGAGATGTTAGCAGGTGTCCGACAAGCATGTAGTGTACATTGTCATATATCACCTAAATAATTATGTACAGTCATGTTATCGCGTATCCTAATCATTAATTAAATGCTGTAAAATATAATACCTGGAAAATTTGACTCAACATCACTTTTGCTTGAAGTGATCCAATTGACCCACTCTTCAGCTTCTGCTTTAGATCAAAAACTTGCCCAGTAAAGAAACTTTCATACTGCTTCTGAATTGCTTCATGATTTATCTGCACTCTTCCCGCAATTTGGTGACCAATGAATTGCACCTCTTTTACTATGCTCTGTCCACTGAGTTGCCTGGAGAGAAAGTTTTTTCTTATTTACTGTGACTCTGCTGAAGCATGCAGACGGCAGAGTCACAGAAAATAAATGCAAAGTGTTGCTTTTATATTGTTGTTGTCGTGCTGATTCAAGCGCGCGCGCGCATGATGACGTCATCATGCGCTCTTGGCTGACTACATACATGCAAAATATCGGTGCACTGACTTGACCCTGAAACGCATTTAATGGACTTGACTACATGAATTCAGCCTCTTTCCTGATGGACCTTGTTCAGATGTACTATTCGGTACACGTGACGTCACGCGAGTACAGGAATGCAATTTGCGATACTATGCGGACGCATACCACTTCGCTTACATGGGAAATCTTGAGTTGTCTAGAGTACGTATCCTGACTCGCACGTCTGTGTGGGAGTCTGGCAACGCGAGACTAAGTTACGTAGGCCTATACTGGATCACAAACACTAGAGGACTGCGCAGTCTTAGTAAATCCACGTGTGCTGTGAGTTACAGCATAGTCTAATTTTAATTTAGCCAAAACACATGTGCATTATATGCCATGAATATTACTGTGCATCTGTATGCAATTCACTTACTCTTGTGCATACTGGAGTTCGGTTATCTTTTGATTAAACTCATCCGTCATTTTCAGGTGCCTAGCTTTTAGATTTTCGTGTTCTTCTTCGATTATTTTTAGTGACGATTGCACCTCTCCACGCCGCTGTCTATTCTGCACAATTTGTTCTTCCAACTCCCATACAGTCTGTTCCTGTTTCTTAAGTTCTTGCTCTAACTCTGTTAGGAGTCGCTTCGCTGCGGACTGTGGGATATCGGAATCTTTTTTCCTGTAAATAAGTAATATCAATTAATAAATAAATTATGCAAAAATTAAATACAGTCTTCATCTCTTCTCCAACCTTTGTTGTTCCTTATTCTGTATCTCCCACCATTGTTCCTCTTCTCCCCGACTCGACTGGATCGCCGGCTCTGGCCCCGCTGCTGCCGCATCTGAAACTCCACTAATTAAGAAAACAAATTAAATACAAACGTTACTCCATGCAGTTGTAACCAGCTCTACAAGACATTATTTTAGTGACGTACTGGAGTTTGCGCTTCTTTCGATCCAACATCTTTGTTTTTTGATCATACAAGCTTTTAATGATTGAAACTTCTTTTGTTTTCTCCTCCAACCATTTCCCCAACAATTGTTGTTCCTGCTCCAATTCCTTTAATTCTTGGTCCTGGTATTCTTCCTTGAATTCTTCCTTGAATTCTTGGACCTTGAATTCTTCCTTGAATTCTTGGTCCTTGAATGCTGGGGGTTGCCTCAGTTCTTCATCCGCCGTTTCATCCTTCCTTTTGTTGCGTTTTGGCTCCGGAACGTATATCGACTGGGCTGGCTCTGTTGAAAAATTTGCCACATTTGAACCTTCGCTGCTGTTGAGTAATGAGCAAATATATCAACGAGTGTTTATCATACTTTTATTTCCCTTACTCTTCATACGCCGTTTCTTCCTCCCGGTTTATTAGCCTGCGTCCTTGCTCCCAGTATCTTGGTATGTATTGACTTGGTTGGCTCGGCTCTGAACGTTTACTCCATCTGTGATAAACAAGTGTATATAACCAGTACAAGTATACTAAACTTTTCCAAATATTCTATAACTAACACTAATCCCATTTTTCTCTCTGTCCTCGTTCGATACGACGTTTGCCGTTAAGTGTTGCAGATCACCTCCTATTTATAGTGTAGTGGAAGCTCCGAAGCGCGTGCTCCATTGGGCAGCCACACATACTGGCGGCGCGCGCTTCCGTGACCGGTCTATATAAAAGAACACGTTTGTAGTTGCACAGATTGACTGTCGTCAAACCTGGTGTTACTATGGCCTTCTCAAAAGATCACCATCCGAACGGTGTGCGCAAGACTCGTAGAGTTCCTAGAAGTGAAGCCGGCTTCAGGCAGGCTTCTGGATACGTTGCCGCTATCGACTTCGGAACAACTAACTGTTCCGTAGCGTACGCTCTGCAGCGCGAAAAAGAAATCATAAAATTACCGCTTGATGGACCCCTCACACGAGTTCCCAATGCTATTCTTATCGAGAGGAAAAGCAACACTGTGGTTGCGTTTGGTTACGGTGCGCAGAACCAATTTGCCCGACTACCAAAGGGACTGCAAAAGGACTACATCTACTTCGAAAGGATGAAAATGATCCTGTATCGTAAACAGGTGAACTATGAACTGATACAATCGCTACCATTTTTACATTTATGTATAATATGACATCAAAGAGCAGCAATATTTCCTATTGAGCACACTGCTCTGGATTAGAATTGTATTGCATTTGGCATGAAGTTAGGTTGTTTAGGTTGAACGATAAAAACTCTGGTGGACTGTTATGCATTCCTCTCATATACAGGAAGTGAACAGAAACACACCTGTCAGTCCTGTTAACAGTGATGAGCAGTACTACCTGGTGGATGTGGTTGCCTTCATTCTTCTGTACCTCAAGGATCGGCTCTATGATTTTCTCAATATGACTGACCTTAAAATGAGCCAAGTTGAATTTGACTGGGTGGTGACAGTTCCAGCAATCTGGGATGCTCGGGGAAAGCAGATGATGAGAGAGGCTGCCTATAAGGTAATTAACTTGTTCTATGTAGCTGCACAATTCATCCTTGGGTATTATCTCCTATAAACCCTGATTATCACTGTATATAACAATATACAAAGTACCTAAAAAAAGGCACCTAATTGGTACTACTGATGAGTGTTTTGTTTGCACATCAAGTTAAGAAAATGTATGTCTCAAATCTATAAACTATGTATACCCCGGTATAACATCACCATATAAGGTCACTTAGAAGGTCCTTCTGACAGCATTCAGATGACAACTATGAATGCTTTGTGGATGGCCTATTACACTTTTAGCATGTCATCTGTTTATAAATCGTAAAGCTGTTTCCATATGTAACTGAAGATAGGTGTGTTTGGCTTCAGTTTAGAAAGTGTAATTATGGCTTCAAATTAATGACTGTATAGCTACTATACTCACTACAAGTACAATACCATTAAATTTTGTGTATTTTTTCTTTTCTTTACTTTTCAGGCTGGCTTGTGTTCTTCTCCTCCAAGCTGTAAGCTCGTACCTTGTAGTGACTCCACAAAAAGAGATAGGCCTGTTGAGAATGCGCCACATAGACTATCCCTTGCCCTGGAGCCTGAAGCAGCTGGGTTGTCTTGCTACAAGAGGGGAGATGGTTCTGAGGATTACTGCAAGCCACGACACTTCACAGTAGTAGACATTGGAGGAGGCACTGTGGATATCACCTCATATCGCATCGATGACAGTGATCGCATCTGTATGGTTGGCAAGCCTGATGGCAATGACTGGGGAGGAACACAAGTGAATGAACAGTTTGCAAAGTTTTTTGAGACCATAGTGGATGATTCTGGCTTCAAACGATACGTATCAGAATCACAGCAGCACAAAGCTGATCTCAACAAGTTGCTGTATGGTGAATTCGAGCGGCAGAAAGTCATCTTTGGTAGCGAAGATTGTAAATTCCCAATTGTCCTAAACCTCCCCAATTCCTTGGTGAAATATTACAAGCTAGAAAAGCTGGAAGCAGGCATCAAAAAACATTGTCATGATGTTGTACACTTGGACAGAAGTGAACTTACCATTCAACCGCAAAAGGTGATGGAATTTTTTCAACCGGCAATTGAACCAATTTGCCAGATAGCATTTGAGGCACTTGAAAGGATCAAGACAGAGGTAAAAAAGCTCGAAGCCATATATCTTGTTGGAGGATTTGGAGGGTGCAAGCTCCTCAAGAAAATTGTTCAGGAAAGAATGCAAGCTAAATATGGTCCTGAACTTAAAGTCTTTGTACCAATTGACCACAAACTAGCAATTGCATGTGGAGCTATCATATTTCGTCGTAATCCTGAGATCATCTGGTCACGCAAGGTTGAGGCTACATACGGAGATGTTGTTGCACGTCCGTTTGATCCTGATATTCATAATCCTGCTTATAAAGTACTCGATGAGGGAGGAGGATATTACTGCAATAATTTGTTTCGGCCGTTTACTGAAATTGGTGATACGATCCATGCTAATGAAATACTTCAGAATTCCATCACTCCGGCTTACAGTAACCAGATGGAAATGCATTTCACCATCTATCAATCCAATAAACGTGACATCTGGTATGCAAAAGATACGGCCGGTAAAATTGTACCTGAGCTAACAAAAATTGGAACTTTGGATTTTGACTTGCGAGACATCCCAGGAAGAAGCAGAGATGACAAAGAAGTTATTTTTACCATCGATCTGAGTCAAACTGAAATACAACTGAAAGCTCACCATGAAAAAACAGGAAAAGAAGTAAAAGTGGTTCTTGATACACTTTCACAGTATTTTCCATCTACAAGTAATATTGAAAGACTTTGTATTTAGATCAGCCATTGTGTTTTGTACAGTTTGAGCCATATCGCTAGTTATATATTTAGCATTATTTATTAGCAAAGTGTTCTCCCAAGGAAGAAGCAGATCAGACAAAGAAGTTATTACTATCAGTTTAACTCAAAGCTTACCACAAAGCTGCAAAAAAGATTTAATATATATGGTTCTTGGCTCACTGTCAGAGTTTGAATCACAAGTAGCTTATTATGATTATAGGTAATTTGTGTATGCATTTGCAGAGCCAATTACAGCGCCTTTGTTCATGCAAATCAGCATCTAAATTATGTAGATCTATGCTTGCAGACAAGTGTCCTCAAACACATATTTTTATAATGAGATTGACGAAGTTTTGGGGGTGAATGCCTTGGAATGTAAATATCCAATAGTAATTACACTCCAAACATTCACTACGTTACTAGTCTACCACATTATACGTAGAGTACATTATCTAGCAAATGATTGCTGTACATAATTAACTAACATATCATCCCTCAACATTTGCAACACCCATCTGATACGTGAATAATTTAACCACAAATCATCTAGGGAACATCATTTTGAACAGATCATATAAGTTGATGACAAGTAATGTAAAACTCTACTTTAGATTTTTGTCTGCCAAGAACCAGCTGAAGTGTGCATATTATACATACCTCACTGGACGAGTTAAATTACATTAGTGCATACTTCTCATAATTCTTATATCTTGTGCACAGGTCTGCATGGATGCTTTAGTCGCACATCTAAGTATACTCCACCAGAACTCTGGTATAGGGGTCTACTAGAAAATTCTCATGATCACCAGTCTTGCCTCACTTTGAAGTGAAAGCCAAGTTTGATGGCTTGAGCTGCTATATACAGTGTTCTATCATGCACAGTGTTCTATCATGCACAGAGCTACGACCACTGGACAACCACCAGCCCACACAATTCTAACATGAATGCTTCAGTTGCACACCTGACAGCCACTCAACATGTGTCATCAGAATGTTCGAATTCTCTCCGGCAGGAAAAATTTTTTTCATAAATGGTTTCTATTATTCTGAAGGCTTCAAAATCTTGTGCCAATAAAAATATAAATACACTGCTAGCTGCCAGTTTTCACGTTTTTGTATCTTTGTTTCTATTTTACCTCATAACATGTATTGGTTCCAACTGAGACAGGATGTTCACAGCATGTAGCCAGCCCAAGAATGTAAAACTACAGATACACACCGTATCAGATACACCGGCTTACTTTCTTGTGATGCAGATGTCAAAATGTCAGCCTCTGATGGAAAGGTGATTGACTACTGTCATGTGTTTTTGAGTTATTGGATTATCCATTTACAGAGTTAGCTGTCCTAGCTTGCAATGTGAAGCGTGGTAGAATTGTGTGGGTTGACTACTTTGGAATGTAAATGAAATCAATCTGGTGTTTACTGCCCATGCCATTCTAGCTCATGTCACTACTCACATGAAGGAACCAGATGTATAACGAATGATACAAACCGAGCTACAAATCAAGCTACAAATCGAGCTTCAGACTTCTGAATCGAGCTGTAAATCGAGCTTTAGAGCGAGCTGTGAACCAAACTTATTGCACTCCAGGGCCACCGTATCAGATACACTGGCTTACTTGCTTGTGATGCAGATGTCAAAATGTCAGCCTCTGATGGAAAGGTGATTGACTGCTGTCATGTGTTTTTGAGTTATTGGATTATCCATTTACAGAATTAGCTGTCCTAGCTTGCAATATGAAGCATGGTGGAATTCTGGTGGTTGACTACTTTGGAATGTAATTAATTCAATCTGGTGTTGTTACTACTCACATGAAGGAACCAGATGTATAACAAATGATACAATGTCTAGCAAACAACTACAGTACGTAACCTTGGTAGCTATACACCACATTAATAGTGTACCATGAAGTAATGCCACTGTAAAAAAAAGGTGGGTAGTTTTAACCCATTTTGGTTACCTCAGTTTCATACCCTTTTCCACACGATTGGACAATTTCATTAGCAAAGTATTCTCCCATGACATTTACTAATGTTCTGGAAAGTCAAATTAAGTTGTTAATCTGTTGGAATCTAAAGCAGGCAGTGGGACTCCACTGTGTTTAACAATGCAGACAATTAAAAGAAAACTGAGGTAACCAAATTGAGTCAGAACAACCTTTCCTTTTTTACAGTGCATGTATTCTGGAGTCTATAGTCATGAAGCTCTGATGTTAAACTTCAAGAAAGATGCCTCGTGTCTTCACTCACAGGTCACCCTCCTCCTATATAGTTCTCCTCAACGAAATACTGCTGTCTGTTTCCTTATAATTAGTTGTTACCACTCCCAAAATTCCTTCAACCTTCATTAAGTTTGACCAATGTTGTTACCAATCTTCTGAGTACACACCCAACCACAACCATTATCTGGATCATTCTATTACGTATAAATGCATAATTACAGACATACCATAGTACTCACAGTGAGTACTCACACTAACAAACCAAAGTTTCATGTTTTGTCATGCTTCATTTAGAATGTGCATGAACTGCAGCTGTAAAATGTCATCTGGCAGATTGCATGAGTGGTAGCTAAGAACATAATCACATTCCAAAGTAGTCAATCCACAGAATTCCATCATGTTTCATCAAGAATGTGCACACTGTAAAAAATAATTTGGACCAGAATTTGCTATCTGAGTTTCAGGCAAGTGAATAATTTATTGCAAACTTGGACAGCCGTTATTGTCGTAACTCACTAAAACTTGACTATATAGCTACTGCAAGGGTTGTTTTAACAAGCACTCTTGTGCAGTGTAGTTGCTGTCTCCTTATTCCAATTTCTTATATAAAAATAGTTCAAGCAGCTCCATGTAGTTTAATAGGTATGTCAGTGTTGTGGGTTTTAGCTATACTTGGAGGAAAATGTGGTTTCGCGTAGCCACAACCCATTCCGCAACGGGATGTGCATGGCCACGCGTGACTAGTTGAGAATTCCTTCTAGAAGGAAACGTACTGCAGAATGTATTAAACACGTTGATCAAATTACACCGGTAGTCCGGCTTCTTAGCAGCAGACGTAAGACGCGCGCCGCGGGTTAACTTAGCAACAAAGCACTTCTCTAATAAACAGCTAAGATATACGCATTATGACCACTGTAGCTGTCTTCAAACTATGGCAGAAAAAAGAAATATGGTTTGTTGTCATTATCAATACTTATACGCATAGCTGCAGTTGTTCATTCATTAACAGGAACTATTTTTTGCCAGATACAATGGAATCGAGACGGCTTTTAGAACAAAGTTACAAGGCATTGGAGCAGGAACTACGAGATTTGGATGCAAAGTTAAAGGACAATGCATTGGAACACGACGGTCTGCAGCGGAGGCTCGAGGCTAACGAGAAAGAGCGCGACAAACTGAAGACTCTTTATGAGCGAAAATCGAAAGAGCGCGACAAAGTGAAAGACGAACTTCAATATGCACAAACGTGAGTGAACTGCATGATGCAACAAAATAAAAATTAGCTTGTAGAAGTAATGGTATTCCCGTGACAATACAGTATCGTTTCGCACTAGCTGTGGATGTGTGCCAGGAGCCCTTAATCACACTGTAAAAATGTTTAGGGTACTTCATCCACATTTTGGCCACTTTAGTTGCATTCGTTTTGCATGTGTGTAATTTATATACAGTGGTAACATACCGCTCACATGTTGTAACATATCAGCGCGTACTGCTTTATTGAGCCCAACAATTACAGCTGATGTCTGACCTTATTTATTTCAACCTCGAGTCTTGATTTGGACTCTCTAGTACACAAAATGGTGTGTGGCAATCATAACTATGGAGTGATCTATCAAGGCAATCAACCACTTTCCATGAGCAGTCTGTTCATGCTACATTTTCGACTCAATAGGAAGTTGCACAAGGCTGGGTCAGAGTCCAAAATACATCTTAGGGTAGAAACTTTCATTGTCACTATCATAATATTTTGCCTTGCCAATTTCCTCCTTGAAGGCTACCCTCCATGTGTGCTAGGCAGTAGTATGCAGAGTTCTTTCCAAAATAGTAAAGTTTTGCATAAAGTTCTCATGTGCTAGAACTGAAGTAGTTTCTAACAAAATTGACTGATGAAAGAATTGAGGCCAAAATCAAACACACCACTTATATAATTATGCCATGCATGTACGTAACATGTATAATTATACTGAAAACGAGAATCGACTTGTGTTGTATGAGGTGTCTATTGATCTACTGATGCATTGATGTATTCATATTACTATCCAGGCAACTTGGTGCAATGCGACAACTGCAAGCTATCGGTCATCAAGTGGTTGGAAGTGGCAATGCAAGTCATGAAGATGTCCACATGATGTATAATAAGTTCTTTGGAGGGGAAACAGCAAGTGTAAAAAAAGTGTTGAAGGAGCGACTTGGATCAATTAGAGCAGGAAAGATGTTGAGTCAGATCTTCCAGGTATACTGCTTAACCCACCCCCCCACAAAAATAAAAATATTATTTATATACATATATACATACATGTGAGTGGTCCAACTAAAATCAAATGTTAAGTCACGTGACTCAAGCTCTACAACTGAGGTTTCAAGCAAAGGAAGAATTTACAGGATACTAGTTGGCTTTCTTAATTGCCATGTGGTATAATTAACATACCGCTCACATGTTGGGTGTGTATATATTATGCTTTGACCAATATGGCCAAGTGTTATCACAGCTCATGGCAAATAGCTCAAACTTTGTGTCTGGTCTGTGGTTAGCTTGGGCTTTCCCCCCAACTAAAATAAGTCAGTCCAGAAGCCCTCAAGGGACAGAGCATAGCTAGCCAGAATTTTTGTAAAATCTCCAAACCCCAAGTTGGTGCACCCCCCCCAGGAAAAAATCCTGTATATGAAACCACTAGTTATATGGGGTCCTATTTTAATTGGGAGTCCCAGAACTTAGGTGATATGGGCATCTTTCAATGGTTTGGTACCCCTGACATATATCTGTACTCAAATGAAAATCTAAAACCAATGCAACAACCTGCGACCGTATAATCTTGTACATCTCATTATGGCCAAAGCAAGAAAATTTCCTGTTTCTCACACATATCAATTTCTTGCAACTCACTCTGCAGAAAACAAATTACTGCATTATTTCTGCATTGCTTATGAGACAAGGTACAGTAACTTTGTGCAAGTCTAGTGTTGCCGATCCTTTGCTTGCCTCCTGTACTTCAATCTAGGTGATGCCAAACTAACCTCGTGCATGCCAAGGGCACTCTTTATTGCCTTTCATATTTACAGCTCATCGTCCAGGTGGGCAGAAGAGTGAACAAGATCACATGCTGTTTTTGTTGCCATGTTTGTATTTTCAACCGCCCGCCTGCATTGAATTCTGACAACTTCTTGGATGAGAAATAGGAAATTAAACTGCAGTGGCCTATCTGGAAGTAATTTCAGACAATGTTTTGTTTCTGCATGCCTGGATGAGCCCGACTGTGGATGCTGCATAAGGTAACCAGCGTGATACTAAAGGCTGACCCCAAGAAGGCTGCTGTATTGATGGTGCATGTGTGGGAGGAGGTGGGAGTTGGAAGAGGGATTGTAGGAGAGGGGGGATGGAGGAAAGGGGGATTATTTTCCTCCTTTGTTTCCTACCAAGCAGAGCTCCCTTTGCATTTCTCTCTGTACAACTTCCCTCCATCCACTGAGAAAACCTTAATGCACTTTTTCAGCCTCTGCTTGTGCTTGTAGTCTGTATCTGTATGTGGAGGATTCAATGGAGAGGTCGTATATTTGTTTTCACTGCATCTTCCTCTACTGGCATTTACGTGCTTTCCTTCGCCATTTAGACGACTAGGTATTTTTTACACTAGGTATTTTTTACACTGTGCTTTTGCTTTTATAACACCCAAGGCTTACCTCGGCCAGCTCAAATCAATGAAGTCAAGATTGAGTGCCCTATGTCTTAGAAACAGCTCATTTCATTCGGGAGGACCCTATATTCCATACGACTACTAATTTGGGTGCTGGGGGGTCCCCATATCACTAATGATAAAATGGGTCAGGAGGCCCCAAATTCCACCTAGACTTCCCTGATGCTTGAATCCTTTGAAAAAAGCTCTGTAAAAATTGACATCATGTGAACATAATCTTTTGAGGTTAATTGCATTCTATTCAATTTCGCGTAAAATTGGCTAATATGCAAGTTTGTGACAGGACACTGAAAAGAATGTACAATAGAATGAGTGTACACAAACACATTGTATAGGTGATATTTGACAGTGTGCAAGAAATGTTGGTTGACTACATTATAAGATGTCCACTGATAGGAGAAGTCCCTCCATCTCCAAAGTCTTTAAAGAGTGAGAGCAGAGCAAGTGTCACTAATGACAGGCAGCAAATTTTCCAAGCATTCAGAATTCAGGAAGGCGTAAGTTCTTTGCCTGGATTCCTGTTAATAATATTGTTACACATCATAAATTTATTTTGTTACACTGCAGATGACAGGGAAAGAACGAGCTGAAACGATAAAACAGGCCATCACATCCCTTTTCCAAGTCACTAACCTTCTTGTCTTCAGCAGAGATGCTGGTTTTCAAGCTGAGATGCGGGAGAAGCAAATGGCATATGGCATTCTATTAGATAGTCGCAATCTAATGGACATGACCGGGGATGCAATTGCAAGAATGGTTGAAGTTATCAAGTGTAGTTTACACAAATCCTCAACGGTAAGAAATAGTTCATTGCTGAATTTCAACAGTATCACATAGTTTGAAAAACTGACACTCATGTAAGTCACGCAATCACATGCAATACTTTTTCCCCCAGTTCTCTGCAGTTGAAGACTTTGACCTTGCCAAGTCACTAGCTGGGGAACTTCTTGATGCATACATCACTGGTGGAATACGACTAGCATGGATGATGGTCACCCGAATACCTCCCATGATTGCTGTTGAACCTACAGCATATAATCCACACACGACCACACTAGAGGGTGCCAAAAACAGTGATGTTACATCAAAACCAACCATTTCTATACGACCTATACTGTACTTCAGCTATGAAGGTCAAGTAGCTGTTCAGGGCATTGTAACCATCCCCCCTACAAGGCCTCAGTGGGTACTTGCCCAGGTTTCAAAGTTTAACCAAGGTATGCAGAACCCTATGAATGACGGCTGTAGCAATTGTTACCGGCTGCCTTTCAGACCAGCTTTTGTCACTATCAGTGTGGAAAGTTCTGAATAGAATTTCTCACATGATGTGTACCACTTATGTAAATATGTAACCACAGCTTGCTTTATATATTACAAACAATAACACCATATATAAGCAAAAGCAAAAAAATTGGGTTCTTTTAAAAAAGTGGATTCTTTTTGTTAAGCCAGACACCAAGGACAGCAGCCGTACAAGAAGCCTGGTTGCTAGCTGTTTCCATTCACCTGAGAGAACTTGTGTATGGGTTGTTTGCTGCTGTTTGCTATCGATCAATATGAATTTTCAGCTTACAATGATGTACAATATATTGGCATACATAACTTTGGTCATGGTACACATTGTGTGACAAACCTTTCTCTGCAAATTTCATCTTGCAAGCAACAAAACTGGGGTATAGGCCTGAAAATGAGGCTAGAGGTTTTTAACGTCACGTTGGAAACTGAGTTTCTACTATTTCTACAGTTGCTGATTCCCCAAAGCATCCTTCATCACAGCCATACCAAGCAAAGCAGACTTTTACGAATAAAGATAAACACGGTCAAAAAGGTACACGTTTTATGTAATAATTTATACATTATACAAATGTGATCATGGTTTCTTATGATTTTACAGTTGCTGCCCGTCAATCATCATCTCAATGTAATCTTCATAGTGGCAAGTAAGTTACTGCTGATATATATTCAAATAACAAACTGCATTCTAGATGGTATACATGACCTAGTATAACAAATCAAATGAATTTTAAATAAAAATAGAGCAACAAACAGAATAGACTAATTTATTTGTGAAAGTACTCAAAACAGAGTAACTGGCAGTATACACAAAATTATGAGTACAAACAAACAAACAAACAAACAAACAAACAAAGTACAAAATGACAAGAAATGAAAAATTAAATAGGAGGTATATAATGTGTTTGTAGTAGCTATAAAAAACTGCCATACACTTAGTTACCTGTTCCTAATCACTTGTGTGCATGATGTACATGCATGGATTTTTAAATGCATGCTTTATATGACAGGCAATGAACAACAATGTCATAAATAAATAGTTAGCTATCGTAGGTATCATTCAGAAGAGAATTTCGAGATTATTGTTTAGTGTGGATAGGACTCAGAAACAGTAAAGTGTACATACGTATACGTAAATTTTCCCTTCCTAACAAGGTGATGAGAGAAATCTATATATAATTCCTGGCTGGTGCATTTCACCCATTAAAGCAACATGCTATGCAATATGTCTACGTCTCTCCAATCTGTCCAGTGTAATATTTTGTTGCTAACTCTCCATTCGCCTTGCTAAGTGTCTTCCTGTCTTCTTTTGGAAGTCACTTTAGATAGACAGATAGATAGATAGATAGATAGATAGATAGATAGATAGATAGATAGATAGATATAGATATAGATATAGATAGATAGATAGATAGATAGATATAGATAGATAGATAGATAGATAGATAGATAGATAGATAGATAGACGGATAAATAAATTCTTGTCTTTACAGGGTGTTTTCCTCAGCTCCGTAGCTGAATTTCAGTAAGGCCCTGCATTACAAAAACAAAATGAAAGCCTTACAGGGTGACAGGTAGGAGGTATAGATAAAACACAACGGCAATGAATGGTGATAAGACATATAATATGAACTTTGGAATGTAACATCCTAGTTTGCCTACTGCTGTTTCGTCTGCCCAATATTTTACTTCTATTATTCACTGATAAAACTCACAAGTTTACATTCCTTTGTTTCAAGTATTTGGGGGTATTCAGGAGAAGCTTGGGAACAATGGAGTACTCTTTAGATAAATTAATTCACTTAGTAGTTGAGTAGGATTTAGAAAGTTGTAAACTTAGCTAGTATACTTCACAACATAGTAAAATGCACATTAAATTTGAGTAGGGTATGACATACTACTGCAAATAGAAGCACAAATATTTAATAAATAAACGGCAGTAGATGAAATTGGAGTAGATGAAACTGGTGTAGACAAAATGGCAGTAGACAAAACTGGAGTAGACAAAACAGCAGTAGAAACTGGAGTAGACAAAACTGGAGTAGACGAAACAGCAGTAGAAACTGGAGTAGATGAAACTGGAGTAGACGAAATGGCAGTAGACAAAACTGGAGTAGATGAAACTGGAGTAGACGAAACGGCAGTATACGAAACTGGAGTAGACGAAATGGCAGTAGACAAAACTGGAGTAGACGAAACGGCAGTAGACGAAACTGGAGTAGACGAAATGGCAGTAGACAAAACTGGAGTAGACGAAACGGCAGTAGACGAAACTGGAGTAGACGAAACTGGAGTAGATGAAACTGGAGTAGACGAAACTGGAGTAGACGAAACTGGAGTAGACGAAACTGGAGTAGACGAAACGGCAGTAGACGAAACTGAAGTAGACGAAACTGGAGTAGATGAAACTGGAGTAGACGAAACTGGAGTAGACGAAACTGGAGTAGACGAAACTGGAATAGACGAAACTGGAGTAGACAAAACTCGAGTAGATGAAACTGGAGTAGATGCAACTGAGTAGACGAAACAGGAGTATACAAACTATGTGTAAACCCTTTGGAAGTCACAAGTTTCAAAACTCATTTTTGAATTGCAAGGTAGATTTTTCTAGGTAGTATGTGAACACTTTGAATCTCACCTGTCTTTGGAGGTAGGCGACTTGTGCGCTATTTAACATTTTTATTTCTAGGCAACTCAGCGAAGTGAAAGCTATTGGTCACCAAGTGGTTGGAAGCAGCAATAGAAGTCATGAAGATATCCAGATGATGTATGCGAGTTTCTTTGGAGGGGAAACAGCAAGTGTGAAAACATTGCTGAAGGAGCAACTTGGATCGATTAGAGCAAGGAAAATGTTGAGTCAGATCTTCCAGGTATACTATTTTATGTGTACATACACACACAATATATGTTATATGGACATGCAATTTTATGAGTGGACACTGATATGATGTGGCTATATGTATTATATAGGTAATATTTGACAGTGTACAAAGAATGCTGGTGGAACACCTAGGATCTAGGCTGCTAGGAGAGATTCAACAGTCCCACCAGAAGTTTTCAGTGGTTGAGGGCAGAGAGATAGAAACTCGTGAAAAGATGAGAATTATTCAAGCATTCAGAATTCAACAAGGAGTAAGTTCTTGTGGCTACCTACAGTTAGTGATAATTAGCTATGCATCACTATCTATACATCCATGAATGCATGTTTCCTGTTTACTGCAGATGACAGGGAAGGAACAAGCTCGATTAATTGATCAAGCTATTGCACCCCTTTTTCAAGTCACTGACCTTATGCGCAGTAGGGATGCTGGTTTTCGAGCAGAAATGCGTGAGAAACAAATGGCATATGGCATTCTACTAGACAGTTGTGGCCTATTGGAGATGACTGAGGATGCATTTGCCCAAAAATTTGAAGTTATCAAGTGTAGTTTACACAAATTCTCAAAGGTAAGAAATTGTTCATCGCTAGTACCACATATTTCTGACATCATGCAATTTCTAATCTCGATAAAAACTGATGTAAGTCACGCAATCACATGCAATACTTTTTCCCCCAGTTCTCTCCAGTTGAAGACTTTGAACTTGCCAAGTCATTAGCTGGGGAACTTCTTGATGCATACATCACTGGTGGAATAAGACTAGCATGGATGATGGTCACCCGAATACCTCCCATGATTGCTGTTGAACCGACAACATATAATCCACACACGACCATACTAGAGGGTACCAATAACAGTGATGTTCCACTGAAACGAACCATTTCTATACGACCGATACTGTACTTCAGCTATGAAGGACATGTAGCTGTTCAGGGCATCATAACCATCCTCCCTATAAGGGTACCTGCTCAGGCTTCAAATTTTAACCAAGGTACGTATGCAGAGTTCTACGAATGATGTGTATCAGTAATGTAACCTAAACCACTTCCCTGATGTATGTCATGAAGACATCAGCTTAAACAGAAAAGGAAAGCATTGGTAGCTATAGTGATTATTCATTAATCAATCCTTGTGCATTTAGACTCAAGTCAAACTTGTGACACTAGGAAATTTCTACGTTGACTTCTGTCCTTTTCTTTCTACATGCAGGCAACACAATTGTTGGCAGTAAAAAAGTACATTAACTAGAGGTACTGAACATGGTGGATTTCATATGTTGTCATGGTTACATTGTGTACGTGTCTTATAGTTTGCCACCCAGGTGGCTAGTTTTGGTGTACTCACACCACGGTTGTTAATGCTATGTATAAAGTGAATGAAATACCATTCATCATCTCCCACAAATTTTGTTGAGCAGTTGAAAGAGTAGCTTACCTAATCTGGTTCAGTAGAATGGATGGTCCGTAACTAACAGGCAAGTGTAGTATTAGCAAGCAGACAAGTGTCTGCATCGGCTCTTTGATTTTGCAGAGGAACATATCACCAGTTCATTGAACTGGTGACAAGAATTTAAATCATAAATATCTTCCATCACCTCCCTTACCATTCTGTCTGGCTTGACAGGATATCCAACTATTATACATTATCTTTCCATTAGCAAGGAGACAAGTGTATGCACCATGCAGTAGTTTGGTTTTTCATGAGAATTGGAGTACAGTACGGTTACAAATCAACTATGACGTAAATTTTACCCATCTTCCCCCTTACCGGAGGAGGTAGAAAGTTAGTAATTAGTGACACATGCATGGTAGCAATTAGTGCTACATGAATGACATAATCATATGAACTGCCATTGAGGCCCATAGTGAAAGGTGAACTTGATATAAACAAACAGCTTTCGTTTGTTTGGAACAAAACTCACCCAGTTCGTACTCCCAGGTGAGCTCTCACTATAGCTCTTGTCTATATATGCGAGTGTTTCCTTGGGAATCTCTGTGAAAAATTTGAATTCTGTGCATCATAAAATGCCATAGTGGGGACCCGGTGGACTAGAGCTCACTGAGTGAGTTTTGTTCCAAACGAACAAGGGCTGTTTGTGTGTTTTTATCTTTTACTAATGGCCTCTATGCATGGCAGCCTGTATGATTATGTCATTCACATTGCACTAATTGCTACCCCATCTGCAGCACTACTTATCAACTCTCTGCCCTTACAATTTCTCAAGCTTCAGAAAGAGCTGGTGGAGAGGATTGTATAGCTAGTAGATGGATGTTTGTTCAAGCTTGAAATTTATGAAGGTGGTAAGCATCTTCTTTACAATTGTAGTATATAGACTCACCTAAACTGCTCACTGAGCATTTATAGCAGTAAGTATTACAAAACACATTGTTGAAGTTACTATAGTGTGATCAAGCAAGGATTAAAACAAACTGCTCAGTATTTGAAATTTGCTCTAAAGCATTTTCAATGGAACATTCTTGTTTCTACCGATAAACAACTTGATTACATAATTAGGATACAGATATTATAATTTTTTGAGTAGTGAGCAAACAATCTCGCTGCATTTCAGTGGCTTCTCAGTTGGCTACTGCATAAATGAAAGAGGAAGGTTATCTGTTACCAACTTGAGCTCGGAAAATAACTTGATGACAACTGGAGCATTCAGTCGAAACGTCAGCAAGCTTTTTTTTTAGCTCAAATTGGTAGCAGATAACCCCTTGTATCTCATGCACATTTTCTCATGGCTGCTTACTCTGCATAGTTCTGCATATTTTTAGACAATAGTTGTACTTGTGGGGCTTGCGGCATGATACATCTATATGCACATCATGATACAAGTGCATATTGGAATGCATGTAATAATGGTACATGTTATTCCCTTTTCTAAGAATGGAACCAATGTGTTGATGTAGATGAGGAAATGTCTGGCATGGAGGAAAAGGTCATTGCTAGAATGTGTTTTTAGATTCTTAACAAATCTGTTCACATGGTTAACTGTCCATGCGTGAAATTAAGTCACTTTAACCATACTTGTAGGTTATCTCAGCTGCACCAGAATGATATCATTATCAGAAGTCCCGGGAATGCTTCCTAAATAGGTTTCTTGAAATTCCACCCAAGAGCTTCTTCTTCAGTTGCTCTTCTTCCAGAAGTCCTATTTGGCCACATCACTGGCATTTCTACCGTAACTAGGTAATCCAGGAAATGCTAATTGTTGATAGCTCTTCTGAAAAGAACGTTTTGTATTCAAGGTCTTCAGAAGACTTGTTTGGAAGCATTCCTTGATGTGTACACCACACACATGCAACTGAGGTAGCTGAAAAATAACCCAAATGTTTTTACAATGAACTGTCCATGCATATGTACTATGTTCACTGGTGTGAAACTCAGATAGCAATTTCGTCTAGTCAAAAAACAACAAATCCCTTCTTATAGTGAAGGGCAAATCCCGAAGCAATACATTTAACTGCATAAATGAATCTATATACCAACAGAACCTCATGGTACAGCTGACTTGCATCATAACTAGTGAGTGTACCCTGGCTTCAAACACACTGTTTAGTGTAGATGGGTATAATAGTCAGTGTGGCTTTCATGATATATCTATGGACACATCATGATACAAGTGCACACTAGAATACATGTAACAGTATGGATTGCACCAAATTTCCTCAGAATAATGTAACCAACTACAGTGTGCACAGTTGTAGTGTGCATATTACGCAGATGTTTTGCACAATTACATCCAGACACATGTTTTGCAAAGTGCATAAATATTATTAGCTTATTATATGCATACCATTGAATGTAAGTTTTAACAACTGATGATGAGTGTACGCATCATGCAACTTTGGCCGTATGTTATCAGTTGGTGCAATGCGTTTGAAGATAGGTTTTGCAGGGGAAGGTGGAATAGGGGAGGTGAAGATAGATCTTGCACTAGCAAAATAGGTGGGATAGGGAAGGTGGGCAGGCATATTCAGGACATGCCGTGCACATGGCGGTTGTATTGGCTGGCTGTAGCAAGGCCTTAATCAGCATTGGCTACACTGTAAGAAAAAGTAGGTAGTTTTAACCCATTGCAGTTACCTCAGTTTCATACCATTTTCCACATGATTGGACAATTTCATTAGCAAAGTATTCTCCCATGACATTTGCTAATGTTCTGGAAAGCCTAATCAAGTTCTTAATCTGTTTGGAATCTAAAGCAGGCAGTGGGACTTCACTGTGTTTAACGATGCAGACAAGTAAGAGGAAACTGAGATAACCAAATTGAGTCAAAACAACCTTTCCTTTTTTTCATTGTAGGCCATTTCTCTCCTTTTTGGCACAAACAGGTGTAGAAACTGCTCCTCTGTCTTTGTAGGGGCACCATTTCTGGCACTGTAGACAGTTTTCAGTTGAGAGAAGTGTTTGCTGGTCGAGAACCCTGACCACTGTAAGCTTGCTAATGAGTGGGTGTGGTCAAGCTCATGAACCCCAAGAGAACTGATGGAAAAACCTATGGCTCAAGTTTCCAGTGCTATATAGCTTGCAGCAGAAGTGGAAATATGAATCATACAAGGTATCCATAGCTTCAGAAAGACTTCTAGAAAATGAAATTCAGTGTGTAATGGATAAAGGTTGCAAAACAGATTTCAGCAATCCTCTTGCCATTCAAGCTTTCCATTTACTTACTTATTTGTATCACAAACTAATGAAAATGTAGCCTGTCAAGATTTCCAAAGTAACTCATCTGCATCAGAAATGCCAGACTACTTGCCTGTGATGTGGATGAGGAAATGTCAGGCATGAAGGAAAAGTTCATTGGCTATATTTAGATTCTTCTTCTTTTCAGAAGACATATCAATTAGCATTTCCTGGGAAAGATTTGATTACCTAGTTATGGTAGAAATGCCAGTAATGTGGAAGAAGAGCAACTGAAGAAGAAGCTCTTGGATGGAATTTCAAGAAACCTATTTAAAAAAAAAATGTTAATGTGTTAATCCTGTGACCAGATTTATTGACTGATATAATTAAAGGAGAAGCTTCTCAATGTTTTGATTTCAAGGTTTTCAGAAGACTTGTTTGGAAGCATTCCTTGATGTGTATCTACACCACACACATGAAAAATAACCCAAATATTTTTACACACGAACTGTCCATGCATGATACATCTATGTACACATCATGATACAAGTGCATACTGGAATACATTTACACATCATCATACAATTGCTTATTGGGGTACATGTACTGGTACATGTTATTCCCTTTTCTAAGAATGGAACCAACTACAATGTACACAGTAAAATCACATGTAGTGTGCATATTACACATCACCTAGGCTATGTACATATTGTCTGATGTTTTGCACAATTACATCCAGACACATGTTTTGCAAAGTGCAAAAATACTATTAGCTTGTCTATGTGCAAACCAACAAACGTAAGTTAATTAGATCGTTTAACCCTTTAACAACTGATGACAATATACTTGTCATGCAAATTGGGCTGCATGTTATCAGTTGGCGCAATCCATTTTGAAGACAGGTGTTGCGCTAACAAAAAGAGTGGAATATAAAGGCATTTAGAAGTTATGAGGTGAAAATGGAGGAAAGTGAAGGCTGGGAGTTGAACCCAGGACACCTCTGGCTTGAGCCACCAGTGATCTTCCACCGAGCCATGACAGCTGGACCACTCATAACTAACACCGTTTAGTGTACATGGGTATTGTAGTCGGTGTGGCTTGCAGCATGATACATCTATATGCACATCATGATACAAGTGCATACTGGAATGCATGTAATGGCATGTGTCATTCCCTTTTCTCAGAATGGAACCAATTGGAATATTTGCAGTGTCTGTTTTCCTTCTTGCAATGGCAGCAACAACACAAAAACAACAACAACAACAACAACAACAGCATGGACATTGTTCTGTTTTCCTCCTCGTTTCCTTCTTGAATTGGATCATATAATGCACATCTCTATGGGTTCTACTTTGAAGGAAAAGAAAAAGTATTTAGCATAAATTTATTGGTATGCTATCAGAGTTTCAGGCCAGTGAGCACAATGCATGCATGGACAGTTAATCCTGATTTGTTAAGAATCTAATAACAAATTATAGCGAAGATCTTTTCCTCCATGCCAGACATTTCCTCATCTACATCACAAGCAAGTAATCTGGTATTTCTGATGCAGATAAGTTACTTGACCGACTACATGTTCATTACTATGTGAGACAGAGGATTAAGTAAATGGAAAGCTCGGATGGCAAGAGGATTGCTGAAATGAGTTAATAATATTTTTGCACTTTGCAAAACGTGTCTTTATATAGTTGTGTGACATGCAAATGTGATTTTAATGTGCACAGTGTAGCATGTTTCCACAAGAACTATGTACTGCTGTGTGCACCACCTCAATTGCACTAGTACAGAAATTCAGGTAAAAATAATGGTGACGACATCAAATATAGCTGTACTGCAAATCATGTATCTGAAATGCAGTTTATGAATAGTTAGTTGACTAATCTCACTAGTAATACAGTCTCGTAGTTGCCTGTAACTTGAGCCACTAAGGGAAAATTTCTGAATAGTACCGGTACAACTACGCAGTACTGTAAAGGCATAATTTTCATGCATTGCATACCATAATATCTACCTTACAGGCCATCCATCCACCCACTTTTTACTAATGGCATCAAATGGCTACTAAAAAGTAAGGATCCTGCTAAGAGATATTAATGCATTTAAATGCATAATAAAATATTTTGGAGATGTAACAAAAATCAATTCAACATCATAAAAAGGTTTCACGCATTTAACATAAAATTTCCCAGTCTACGGTATGTGAGTTAATAAGCAAATATGGAGAACGCTATGGATTATGGTTTCTTGTTGTTTAGCACCACTGTCCTAGGCTTGTTGGTGAAAGAGACATAAATAGTGTACCATGCCCAGCAGCTAACACGTATGTAGATTCTCATTGTTTCCTCTAGTCTGGCAATTTAATTACCTTACATGAATTGTGTGAATTCCATCATTGGGTGTATAGTCATAGCTATCACATCATTGGGCATTAGCAATATACCTAAGAATTAATCTATCGTGACATTTACTAGTGTTCTGTCACAAACCAAATCTACGCTATGGGGGTCCCATGTGCAGTAGAGCTGGGACGATATTTCAATATATTGATATATCGCAATATTCGCTGGCATAATATGATATCGATACCGTCTGTTCAGTTATTGATATGGCAGGTCAAGGTTCATGTATGTTTTTAACAAACGCACACTCACTATTACTGCAACTAGTACCTAGTGAGCGACTATTCAGTTCTGCTGGTGATCTTATTTCGGAGAAAAGATCTTGCCTAAAGCCTAAAAACGTTAACATGTTGCTCTTTTTGTATGAAATTTGTAGACACTGCAATTTTGTGTTCAGTTTCTTAAGTTTTCCTTGTTATTGTACTTTGGCCTATGTTCCACTAGTTTACATTTCCTTGTCATTTGGTGGACTTTACCTTCTCAATATATTGATATATTGCAATAAAGATAGATCAATATATCGATATGGTGAAATATAATATCGTCCCAGCTCTAATGTACAGTGATGCAGAAAAAGCGGGAAAACTAGATGAGTGAAATAGCCTTCCTTTTTTACAGTGGTATGGTACTGCTACAATAGTGGTATGGTACTGCTACAATAGTGGTATGGTACTGCTACAATAGTGGTATGGTACTGCTACAATTTCATGTGCTGATTTTCTGAATGCAGCACCACAATATACAACATAGCCATAGTCATGACATACGTGTCTGGCCTTTGAGGATTGCCTTGGTTGGATGCATAGTTATTGTAGCGGAAATGCTGGAAATGTAGCCAAATAGGTCTTCTGAAGGAAGAATCTGATTCAAGTAAAGAGGAAACTCCTCAACAGACATTCAAGGAAGCCTATTTCCTTGGATAATGTATATTCCACTGATGTAGCTGAGAAGACCTAACCTTTTGAGCCCATAGCAACAAAAGTTGCACTTTATACTGTTTTGTGGCTTCCCTCTTTATAAACGGTATATATGTATACAATCGCCACTATGAAGATTGCGTTGAAAAGATGATTGACTGGCAGCATTTAAAAGGAATCATGGGTGTTGTGTACGGACTGTTAAAAAAAAAAAAAAAAAATTAAAAAAAAAGAAGAAAAAGAAGAACAACAGCAAAACTGTACCATTTTGACCACACATCATTTCCTCCTTGCTCAAAATTTGATTCGTTTATCATCACCGTTATAACCAGACTCACATCACATAAACAACTAGATTCCTTGATTGCCGACATATCATTGGGACACAAATCCCACAATCTTGCTGCACAATTTAAGGCTACTTATTATTTGTACTCCTGCATACATTTTGACATGGAACCAACTACAATGTGCACAGTACATGTAGTGTGCATACTACACATTACATAGGCTATTGCCTGCATGTCACACTACTACATTAGACACACGTTTGCAAAGTGCAAAAAAATGCATTAGCACACCTATGTACATACCATAAAGTGTATACTGAATAGTTTTCCTTTTTTAGAACCCGTAGTGATGTGCATTACATGTTGTTTCTGCTTCTCTAAGTTTGCAAGAGGGAAACAAAGAGGAAAACAGAACAATGTTGTTGTTGTTGTTTCTGTGCTGTTCCCATTGCAAAAAGGAAACAAGGAGGAAAACATCATTAAAAGCATTTATGTTTTCTCAAGAAGAACCAAAATATTCTTTGTACACAATCTTCCACATGTATATACAAAGTGACCTGAATGGTAGTGAAATAGCAAAGTTTTGGTTTTAAGTCTGATGCTACACATAAGTGCACATCCAGAAGTTTCTTTATTATGATAGTTCGTTTTTCCTGTTAGTGTATCCCTTTCTTCTCAAGATTCTTCTACGTGTTACTCCTGACACAAAAGATCTCTTGGTTGACACATCCATCTTCATCAATCAATTCACGTACAATTGTAGTTCCATGTCTGCTGTTTCAGCTCAGCAAAGGACATATCTGCATGAAGGGTTGGGATGCCCCTTGATTTTGTATGCTCGTCATCAGGGGAGTTCCTTTTCTGATCATCATAAACCATGGCTTTTGGTCCCTTTAAACTCCTGCATGGCCCGTAGCGCACTACAGAAAGGGCAGGACCACTCCCCGGCTAAAGCTTTCTTAGAGAAGTCCAGCACTTGGATTTGGAATACCTGGACATTTTTGCTAGTTTCCTTTGCTATGTATGTTTATAGGTAGTGCCTGTGCATGGCGTGTGTATGCATGCATGCTGAAATTAGCTGTGTATGTGCATGTTGTGTGTGTGTGCTGTAGTTAGGTAATTGTGCATGCCAGTGTAATATGTGTGTGTGATGTAATCTATTCAAATGGTATGTGCAGCTAATTGGATGTGTGTGTGGATTTGGTAATGGTGTGTGTGGGTGTGTGCATGTGTGTGAGTACGTGTAATGATGTGTGCGGTGGTTACTACACAGCCTGGGAAACAGGGAATCAGATCCAGGTGCACAATCGAGCTCTTAACAAAAAGCTCAGCCATTGTATGTAGAGTGATTCTAAATGCCTACTCAGGAATCTTTGATGCCTGTGTAGATGCAAATTGATGATGATTGAAGCCACAAAGAGTTGAAATGATGTATGGGTGTAGCACTAGCTGCGTGAAGCTGGGCAGAAGATTAATGTGCTACTGCTGTCTCTGAGTTGTGTATGCTAACCCTAATTAGCCCTAACCATGCAAAGCATTAGAGAGACTTTGGTCGGTGTTCAAAAGAATCACTCGTGCTTTACTAACTGTGCCAAAGTGAGTTGTACCTCAGTGTGGCTGTGCGACATCAGTAATCTACTGCCGGAAATGTGCAGCTAATAGATATAGCTTGTAAAGGGTGAACACCTTAATGAATCGAGAGCAGCAAGTCAGGATGACGGTGTGTTTACTGAAGTGGACCACACTTTTGGTCATAACTCAAATTAGCAGTGGTTCTAAAGAAATCGCATATGCCCAAGTTCTTGCAAATATGAGTACCTTCATGTTAAGATAGCTGGCTTGGTCATTGGTAAATCCTGTGTGACCATAGGTCCCATTCTTAGGCAGCAAATAGTTCGCCTTGTGCACCCGTCGTGGGTTAGTTTTTAGCCTTAGCACTTGGACTGTAGATACTTCAATGATAACTGTTTCCAACTGTATGGTCAAACTTGAGTAGGCCCTGCTTTGCTGAAAGAAAGCAAATATAGTAGGCATGTGCAAGCACTCATATGACATTTCTCAAATTACTATCATTAGCCACAAGAGCGCATGATGACATCATTTTTATTGTGCAATAAAAATGATGTCATCATGCACTCTTGTTAGCTACTATCATTGCTATAATTCATTACTATGTGCTTTTTTTCATTCCACGTGGGGTGGAGTACCATTTTACTTTGGTGAGAATAGAAATCTGGACATCACTGTCTGCAAGAAACACATGGATGTGGACAGGTCTTCCTCAAATCCCACCCATGTTCTGGTGAGTAGTCCCTATGAATTGGCCAGGTGACATGTGTGACAACCAGTGGCTAGCTTTGGCCTCATTCCCAGGCCACTCCCAGATTTTATCTCACAGCTGTGGAGAAAAATCTGATATTTTCTCCACTTCACCCATTCACCTGGCAGAGAAGGCCTTGCAGGATTCTACCTAGTATTTTGGAGGAAGAAAGTAGAGAAGAGCATGCAGCTCACTGCATAGCATTTAGCCAGTTAAGGGAATCCTGGCATCATACCCTCCCCCTTCCCCCATCAGCAGGAAATTTATGTGTTCTGAGGACACACTTGAAGACTTCTGAAAATTGATGCAACTATATATGATGCAATATCTAATGTAGCTAGCTACCCAGACAGGAATATATAAAGCTAGCTACTGATGAAACGGCTACACACATCCAGAAGATACTTGGAGAGGAGCACTTTAGCATGAGTCCCTGGTTCATAGGCGTCTGAAGCAAATTCAGAGGGGGGGCGCGCGAGCGAAAATGAGGTCACGCCCCCTGCCACACCCCTCAAAGCACGTATACAGTGCGCTATCGCGAGGTCCATAAGTACTATGTACAACCAGCCATACGCGCGAAAATGCAAGTTCAGCAAGCGCAAACCAGGTATCCTTCGTCCAAAAAATGCAAGACAGTACAATAACAACGCCTAGCTAGCTAGCTAGCTAGCTAATTATTATTAAATACATGACCACGCCTACTTCGGGGGGTTTAAAAAGTGGGGTTGCCATGGCCCCCCCGACCCCCCGGGTGCGACGCCTATGCGGTTGTTGGATAACAGTGATGAAGAAACAGCAAGGAAAGAACAGTCCTGACGGTTTGACAACAGTAGTTATTTACAGATTAATGTCATTCCCAGATCACGCTGTCTGGAGACGAGACTACTTTAGGGTTCCCAAATTGAGGTAAAATTGAAGGTGCAGAGATTTCAAATCTTTTTTACGCTAGAACTAAATATCTATCTGAAGTCAGACTACAATAGTTTATGCACACAGCTACTTTTTGGCCAATTGACAGATTTCAATTGACATATATATAGCTATCTTGTGCAGAAATGCCTTGACCACTCAAGCTAGCTATTGTTTTACATTGCATTACCTATTTTCATGACGTCATTGAGACATCAAACCTAAACGATGTTGTCAATGACGTCATGAAAATAGGTGCGTCTAAGACCCGCCCAGTTTTCCGTCGCGCACATATCGCCGGAATGCTAGGCTAGACCGGACCTGGAAATAGGAACTCTATACGTTTGGCGCACGCACTCCGCCACTACACCTTGATGCCACGTTGACATTAGTGGTTTTTCAACTATAGGGCACGTAGACAGAGAGAAAATGGGACAAGGACAAGGAGGGTTAGTTTATTGGTCTATTTGTATACATTTGTTCATCAACTGGAGTAATCGTTTATATGCGACAGACCCAACAACAGAGTCAAGCCAGTGGAGAAAATATTTAGAAGATATTAAGGAGCAAGAGTGTAGAACGTTGGAGCAGAAACTACAGGAAGTGAAGAGGAAAGAGAGAAACGCGACGAGTTACAATCGTCGCTAAAAGCAAACGAAGAACCCGATGAACTAGGGCAAGGGGAAAAAAATACGACGAACTAAAGGTCAATGCGACGAACTAAAAAAAATCAAAAACGTGAAAGACCTTGAACATAAAACAAGGCGAAGGTGTGCACAAGAGTGGCATAAATTTGCGTGCGAAGTCTCATAGCTATATTGCACATGCCACCACATGGACATAAATATCCATGTTCTCGCAGATAGTCATCTTGCGTACGTAGCATAAACTGAGACTACCAGACGAATGCGAAAACTTTAGATTCAGCACACCACGGTTTGGAAATCTGACATTGCTAACCCTAGCAGCAGTAATGACTGTCATTAAATGTCAAAGTACTAACATAGCGTGCAAAAAGTATGCAGTGCTTCCTTAAATGCTAGCGTTATGTCACATACTTTATGTGCACCTTAAACAGATCTCTTGGCAATTCTTATAGCATAAAATTGGTTTTGATTTGACTAACCACTGGCTTTGTAATCAGGGTTTCAAGTGAGCGAACATATTGCGTGCATGCTCAGTGTTGTGTGAAGTGAATGCAATAGTTTGTCCATTGAAGCCTGACATATTCATCTGCATCACATACCAAGTGTGGTATGTTTGACTAAGTAAAGGTGAGCATTCTTGGCATTCTTGACTGCCTAATACATGTAATTGATACAGATGGGTCTTGGATGGATTGCTGTTAGATACTGCTCTCAGCACAAAGTGTGTATCTTTCTATGTGCTTTGGGTAGAGACTAATGTTTTCATCTGAAGCAACCATACAGCTCTTAGATGTATGACTTGTCTTGCAATATCTGTCATTGTGGAGTATGATGCCTGTGTGTATCATTGCTGTGGATTGGCACAGAAAATGACTATTTCATCTGCCATACGCAACTCAACTACAGAATTGACTGACTGAATGGATTACATATAATTATGTACTCTGAAGCCTCAATGTTTCAATAAAGCATGATATCCATATATTGATGCTTTTCTTCAACTTCACACTTCCAAAATATTGGCTGCAAAAAAACTTAATAAAAGAGGCTTTTGTAGGTGCTTTTTCATAAACAGCTCAAAATGAGGCAAAATAGAGAAAAGCTGGGAATCAAAACCATGTTTCCTGGCTGGAGCTACCAGTGCTCCTCCACAAATCTGCAACCACTAGATATCCACCAGCCCTCACATTCCCCTATATGTATTGAAAAAATGTGTGGTACTGAATGCTTCAGTGCATGGCATACCCAGCAGCTACTCAGTATGTACTGTACTTATAAAAGACTGTGTGAGAACTGGTGGTTGTCTGGTGGCTATAACTTAGCGATAAATCACTGGCAACTCATGCTAGGATCGCCAGGTTCAATAGTTCGTTTCTTAATTTGTTACATTTTTTTTTTTGCTTTCAACACAACATCAAATATGCCTTCATTCACAAAGTGTACAGTCTCGAGGTTTTTGTAAATTACTACACTCCCAACAATGCATGCAAATTTAATTGAATTCCCCAATTTCAAACCTTACCTGGTGCAATACCAAGTGAAATTCAGGAGCAAATCATCTGTACCTGCAGCTGTACTTTTTTCTGTAATATAAAATAATCTGTAGCATTAGTTTAACTCTAACTTGTGGGTAACTTTTCTATAATAACATTCAAGCATTAGGTTTTGAATAGATAGTTGATGGTAGAATCATGAATATGTTGTGAGTAGAATTTCTTACGTAAGTGTATAAGTGTGTGCTTTTTCTTAGGGAAATCCGTAGAGCAACACAAGTTGCTGATCACCAAGTGACTGGACGAGAGCGTATGAATCATGAAGAAGTCCAGCTGATGTTTGAAAGTTTCTTTAGTGGGCAAGCTGCAAATGTAAAAAGTGTGCTGAAAAAGAAACTTGGATCAATTCAAGCAAGAGTATTGCTGAATCAAATTTTCCAGGTAGTAATGCATAATTAAATTACATATGCACTATAGGATGTGCAATAACATGATTGTACATTTTAGGCGATATATGACAACGTACGGCAAATACTGGTGGAACACCTTCTAAAATCACCAGCACTGGTAGGTGAAGTTCAAAAGTCTTCACAGATTGCAGATCAAGTGAGTGAGGTACAGTCCACTGAGAACAAGCAGCAAATCTTTCAAGTAATCAAGACTTGGAAAGGAGTACGTTTTTATTGCATGCATGTAATAAAATGCAGAGTTACTTACCCCACACTATCAGAGTCACTAGAAGTACTGTATACACCTTATGGATACAATACTATGTGAATGCACGGCACTGGGAAAAGTCTGCAACTGCAGAGTCCGTTGTTTGTTATGCCTTTCATTGTCACATTCAACCCTGTCCTATCCCCAGTCAAATATAGCTCCCTTTGCACAGTGGCATACTCTAAACTCATCTATCAGCTTGCATTATATATAGTACACAAACAGGAGTCCTTACAAGAGGTAGGGTACCATGCATGTAAGTCATGCAATATGTGCCATTTATACTGCCAGGAAGCTATATAGCTAATGTAATTAAATGCTCTATACCTGCATTTTTAAAGCATTATGTTTGCAAATAACTTTGTCATTGTCATGTATGTGTGTTAGTATTACCTACTTTATTGCAGATAGCAGGGACAAACCGAGCTCAAACGATGAAGAAGGCCATCGAATCCATTTTCAGAGTGAGAGACATTTCCACTTCCAGTAATGAAACTGACTATCACGTTAAGATGCGCGAGATTCAGACGGCATTTGGCATTCTTTTGGAGAGTTGTGGTGTAATGGAATTGACCAAGAATGAAATTGAAAGACATATCATTGAAACAAAGCGTGAATTAGAAGGATCTTTAAAGGTAGGCATCATCAATGCATGCGATTTAGCTCACAGTTCAGATTTAATCACTGCTTCCATGTCCTTATCACTTTCTCCCTTTGATGGTACTTATAATAAAAAATCGTGAATTTGGCACTAAGAAGTTTTACTGAAGCTGGTTTAGCTACGTGTAGCAGCAAAAAGATGACTAATCATCCCACCCAATTAACCCATCTCCTTTTCTAAGGCAATCCAAGGCTTGCAAGATAATTATGTTTCAGTCTTTCTTTCTCAACTGGCTGCCGCAAAGAGATATTATAAGGATTTTTTGGCTGTATACTTCTACTAATTTGCTGATACTCATAATCTATTTTTTATCTTTTTCTTTTACCTTGCTCTGTGTGCACGTGTAATTAATTAATTAATTATAATTCAGTACATATTCTCTCATTTCCAGGTCAGTCTTGTATCACTAGCATTGAGTTGCTATTTTGACTGTGCCCTGCTTCTGCATAAAAATGTTGAGAGAAAAAAACAAAACAGAAAAAAAAAACTAACACTCATTGCAAGGCTCAAGCAGCTTTGGGGACCAATTATGTGGCATACAACCCCTAACTGAGCCTGGGGATTACTGCTTTGGTCTTGAATGCCACCCATGGGAATTTGGTGAATTGCCTTACTGACGATGTCATTATTACAGACTTAGGTAAACCATGAGATAGCAACCCTGTACACTTACTTCATGCCTCTTAGTAAAGTGGAGAAACTGTTATGTAACCTTACATTATGTAGTTGGCCCTCAAAGCGTGCCTTGCAATGAGTGTCTGAAACCAAGCTGACAGGTGCCACCTTGCAAGCATAATTATAACTGATGGCAGGCACCAGCTTACAGTCAAATCCATTGACTATTAACAAATTGCATTATCTACTGGCGATGATAGTCCAGCTGACACAATCCTCTATTCTTCAGTTCTCTGCAGTTGAAGACTTTGAACTTGCCAAGTCATTAGCTGGGGAACTTCTTGATGGATACATCACTGGTGGAATACGACTAGCATGGATGATGGTCACCCGAATACCTCCCATGATTGCTGTTGAACCCACAGCATTTGATCCACACACCACCAAATTGGAACCCTGCTATGATGAGGAAGATAATCCATCACTACAAACCATCACAGTGGCACTGCGGCCAATTCTTTTCTTCAGCTATGAAGGTCAAGTAGCTGTTGAAGGGATTATAGCCACCCTTCAGCAACCCTCTGTGAATAGTGAAACAGCCTCCCAAGCTCTTCTCAAGAAACCAACTTCTACGAACGATCCTAGTGTCTGCAGTGGTGAAGGACAGTCAGTAGACATCACCCATGACCGTAGACCACATCTACCATTTAAAGTCAATGATCTTAAGCGTGCTAAAACAAGTCTCAAGTCAACGGCTCCACAGAAACGAATTGGCCCTGATGACAGTGGGTTAGGAAAAGCACTTAAAGATGCCATCGTCTCACGCCGAAAAGTAATGGACTCAGATGAAAGCGAACATGAAGCTTTAGAAGATGAGCAAGAATGGAATGTTTAATTGTAAATGTCTTTTTTTTTAGTACCGTCGTCTATATTAGTTGTACAGAAAGCTCATATGGAACTAATTTAGTATCACACTATTGCTCTTGCTGTTATTTGCATGAATTGTCATGTACTGTGGATTAGTTTGTCAAGTCAAAGATGTTTATAGAAAACATGAGGTTAATCTGATAGTGATCACGTAGACCATTCTGGAGATATCGGAATTTTTAGGCCAACTTGCGGTTGACGACAACGACGATTAATGATCCAGTAACACAATGCATGGTAGCATCTACATACTTGGAAAGTCCACGTCTATCACAATTATTTACCATAATTATATAATAAAAATCAGTATGCATGTATCTGCCAGCATAACCTAACACTTCACTGCATCTCAGAGTGTCATTATTTTTCCAGCCCGAAACACTGCCAGCATACAGCATATTCATCACATTAATGATGCACGATGATGACAATAGTTGACATTGATAAACTATTTTAGTCGAATCTAAGGGCTGTAGCTATCTATGTAGCCATATCATTCTGCAACTTCAGCTAGTGTGTATACCCCTTCTGCTAAATACTACAACTTACGATATTTATACTTATGTGATATTGAACTCAAAGTTTTTAAAATTTGTCACTCTTCAGAGCTAGATATAGGGAGTTGGGAACATCCAAAAAAAGAAAAGCAGTATCACTATACAAATATACATGTTCTGTGCATAATAAGCAACTCAATCTGGAAGTTTGAGGTAAGCAATATAACTATTCTATTGAGCATCTACATAACAGTAACTATTTACTTAGTGTATACATGTAGCTAACACTAAAATCAGCAAAAAGAATGCTCCGTTCTCAAAGGAAGCTTATTCTGGCTTGGATTGCCCAAAATCAAAGGAAATGGCACTCAGATCTTGCTTTGGCTCTTCGGTGGAAGCACCAACCAGCTTACTCTCGTCCCGCGTAGAGTAGGATGGCTCATCTAGGACAGTTTCCTCGTCCACATACAGTGGGTTGCTGACAATTCCAATTCGTGACTCTGTCTCCAGCCTATCTGGAGGACTAATTGGTAAGAGAAGAAACAGAAAAGTAAATTACATTATTCCTTTCATTTTCTGGACATTGCTAGGTAGTAATGCTTTAGCTGTGCAATCGTTCAGTTGTATGTGGCTCGGCATGGTAACAGTATTGATATGGACATTTCAAGTGAGGTTTTACAAAAGTGCGGCGAAATACAGAATTAATTTATATTGTACTTAACTACTTTTTTTTTTGCAACACCTCACTTATACGACTAATGCATCAACGGTTGAATTAGTTAGCTTACATTGTCCATATCCTAGTATCACAGTTGCTGAGTAAACCCCCTACACAGCAAAAACAACGGTATGAAGTTCATACCAAAAGAGTATGATCTTCATCCCAACGAGTTTCATACCTACGGTATGAATTGAGCGAGCATGACTATCGTACTTTCTGCGGTACATAGTTCATACCGCGGATGATGGTGTTATTAGGTCAAAGGTTAATAGAGACGGTGAATCTATTTATGCGTTTAAGAAATTGTATATTCTGCATGATCGATGCCAGCATGGACATGGAGCATATGTCAAGAGAGTCTCGTGCCCAGACCCCTTTCGGAAAATTGAGAAGGGGTCTGGTAACACGGCCATACAGTGCCTTCTCCCAGAGGAATTCAATCAGTCACGCAGCTACGTGCTAATGTTTACATATGCAGTCAAAATTGAAGGTGTGCGCAGTTGCACGGCTTGTGTGATTGGATCGTTCACCAAATATGTCAGCTCTTCGTGACCTAGCCTCATCCCCAGGCGCGTTCGCGCATGCGCTTAATTAGTGCGTACAGCTCACGTGAAATTGTGTAAGGATGTGTCAAATGACGGCCAACATCATGTGGTTATGAACTATGACGTTAATGGAGTACAGATCCATGGGGATCTAAGTGGTTAACTGCTACGTCGCAATTAGACTAGGTAGTGATTCTTTGAGCTATAAAGCCGTAGCAAATTCACAATCAGTAGTGCAAACGTTTCGATCCATGGATCATCATCAGTGCAACGATACAAAGTGTGACCTACTCGCTATATATATCTACAGGTGATGTCATTGTTACAGAAAGTTGAACGGGTATTTAGAGAGTAAAGTTAGACAGAAATGATAACCGGAAGCATGTGCGCTAGGAGCAGATATATGACAAGAAGACGATACAAAGGAAAGGAAATGGAGTGAGAAGACATACAGAGAGAGAAAGAGAGGGAAGTCAGAACCAGATCCTATCCAACATCAGACCTGGGTCCAGGTTCATGTTGTTGTCCGTTCTTCTAATTGTCAAGGCCTCCTGGACCTTCCGTTTGGTGATGAATTCCTCTGTCTTTATGACTGCAGCCTGTTCCCATTGGACTGAGTGGTCTGTCTCCGTCACGTGTACTGCGATGCCATTGTTAGTATCTCTGTTGCGTACGGACCGTTTGTGTTCCATCAGCCTTGTCTTGAGGGTGCGACCTGTCTCTCCTATGTAGAGAGAGCCACATTCACAAGGGATACTGTAGACAACACCCTTCACGTCATGTTTGTCAGGCTTTCCTTTGACCGTCATCAGTTTTTGTCTGAGTGTGGTCTGCGTCTTGAAAACTGTCCTGATATTCAAGAGTCTGACATGTCTCTCAATGGTCTCACTTAGTCCCTTTGAGTAAGGGATGAATAGTTTCTTTGGCTTCTCTCGGTCACCTGGTGAGTCACCATGTCTCCTAGTTCTTGTCAGTGTTCTCCTCACTAATTTTGTGGGGTATCCATTCGCTTCAAAGGTCCCTTGTAAGTGTTCGAGTTGTAGACCAAGTTTGTCCTCGTCGCAAATGTTGTGTGCTCTTTGTCTTAGGCATGAGATAATGCCTGTTTTCACTCTGGGATGGTGATGTGAGTTGTAGTGGAGGTATCAGTCTGTGTGTGTACATTTCCGGTACACAGACGTCGTCAGCTGTTCATCTCTCTTTTCAACTAGCACATCCAGGAAGGGAAGTTGGCTATTCCGTTCAATCTCCATCGTGAATTTGAGGAGAACACTGACAAGAACTAGGAGACATGGTGACTCACCAGGCGACCGAGAGAAGCCAAAGAAACTATTCATCCCTTACTCAAAGGGACTAAGTGAGACCATTGAGAGACGTGTCAGACTCTTGAATATCAGGACAGTTTTCAAGACGCAGACCACACTCAGACAAAAACTGATGACGGTCAAAGGAAAGCCTGACAAACACGACGTGAAGGGTGTTGTCTACAGTATCCCTTTTGAATGTGGCTCTCTCTACATAGGAGAGACAGGTCGCACCCTCAAGACAAGGCTGATGGAACACAAATGGTCCGTACGCAACAGAGATACTAACAATGGCATCGCAGTACACGTGACGGAGACAGACCACTCAGTCCAATGGGAACAGGCTGCAGTCATAAAGACAGAGGAATTCATCACCAAACGGAAGGTCCAGGAGGCCTTGACAATTAGAAGAACGGACAACAACATGAACCTGGACCCAGGTCTGATGTTGGATAGGATCTGGTTCTGACTTCCCTCTCTTTCTCTCTCTGTATGTCTTCTCACTCCATTTCCTTTCCTTTGTACTCAGGTGAATTAAGGACTGGGACCAGAGTTAGCAGAGCTAAATTTGTGCAATATTTGGAGTGATATATATCACTGTCAAAAGTGCTGCAAGAGTGGAAACTGTTTTGGTATATCACCACACCTCTTCTCTATTATGTGGTAAAATTTTGACCACACCCACCTCCTTATTGCTGGAATATGGCTTCCTCACCGATCCACGTCTGGAAGCATTGCCAGAAATGCAATGATACAGAGTTTGCACTCTTTGGAAACGTCCGTTACATTTCCGTTACACGTACTTCATGTTTTACTACGGGAGCCTACGGTGGTTCAAACTCTATGTTTTTTTTGTGGCTGGGCCTCTCCCACCCCTATGTCCACCTAACATCATTCACATGCAAGACAAACCCAGAGGAGGTCCGACACTAGTAACTTTAGTAACGGGCTTACCTTGTCCGTAAATGTGTTGTTAACGGTATATTCACCTTCTGCTATCTCTCTACTAGCCACAGATACCTACAGTGCTGGCTCCTGAAGGTCACAGAATTCGCCATTCGTGATAGTATTTCTACCGTATTTTCACACATTGAAGTGTGAAAAAATAGGCATTTCAAATTTTCTGAAATAAAAATACACACTTTTTCATTTCATTTTTGATTGGTAAACGATATACTTCACTTATTTTTGATGTCCTCTGCCCGACTGGCAGTAAAGTTTTTGCAGATTTTGTTCACAGAATTTGCCAAATCGGTACAAAATAGGTACAAAAATATATGCTAGCATATACAATTACAGACAATTGCAAATACGGTACAACGTAAACTTCCGCATTTTACTTACAACTCCGTACGCTACGGAAATAACATCGTGACCGCCGCGCTATTCAAATAGAGGTTCTGCAGTGACGTCATCACCAATTTAAAATTCATAATTAGCCATTCCAAACATTTGCAGGTAATACTGATGGTCCAGCTAACTCAAATCTAAAATATGAAGGCCTAACTCCTTTCCATTGATTTTATATAAATTCTGAAAGTCAAACATTTTGCATAGGATTTGTACAGCGAGTGGCAAAATTTGCCACTCGCCATACAAGTTAATGCTAAAAGATCAAACTTTGACAATTTATATAAAATCAACTATCATTAATTTAGAATTTTTACTTGAGATTTAAGCTATTTAGACCTTCCTTATTGCCTAGAAAAATTGGCAAGACTATTAAATTAAAATTAATAAATTTAACCCTTTTGATGACATCACATGCAGAACCTCTATTTCTGGCAATGTAAACAACGCAAAAGGCGGTGATTTAAACCGCAATTGTTTTCAACTATACCACGTTTTTCCAAACCTAGGTAGGCCTAGGTAACATGTCATAGTTTTGTAAGTCATTTTGTACCACTGCTTCTGAGCTATGAGCAAAAATGCTGTTCATCGTGGTGTGCATTAATTAGAATTACGCGTTTTTCTCCGAGGCGGTAGCATCAAATCACTTCCAAAACTATGACAGGTTAGGTCACCATGAGGTCTTTTCTGCGTGCAAGTACAAAAGCCATCGCTCGTCTGTACATTCACCGCCTTTTAGCAAACATGTCTAGCGACCCAATTCCGAAGACAATAGATCACGTGATCCCAAAAGTGGGCGGGGCCATATTAGGGCCAGGTAATCTGTAGCTCAAATAACCCATCTGGGGCATTGAAGTGGAGTTATTCTTAAAACTCTATCTTCGCATACCTTAATGAGGGACCAAGTCCTGACCCAGTCCTTAACACACCTGAGTATCGTCTTCTTGTCATATTTCTGCTCCTAGCGCACATGCTTCCGGTTATCAGTTCTGTCTAACTTTACTCTCTAAATACCCGTTCAACTTTCTGTAACCATGACGTCACCTGTAGATATATATAGCGAGTAGGTCACACTTTGTATCATTGCACTGATGATGATGCACGGATCGAAACGTTTGCACTACTGATTGTGAATTTGCTACGGCTTAATAGCTCAAAGAATCACTACGGTACCTAGTCTAACTATGACGTTCATATATGGCATATGGGCTTTTATAGTACAACGCCAAAGAGGCGAGCGCTGCTCTCCTAGCCCTTTACCCAGGCCTTCTGACCCCAGCGCTTATCGCTTGAACTGCGCTGTCGACGCAGTACCATCTTCATACTACAAATAACTTCGTAACACGAATTATGACTTGCCAAAACCCATTAGATACAAGCATAAATGCTTCATAGATGCTTTCATGTCGTGTTTTAGCGCCGTCGCTTCGCCTCGAAGTCGCAGGAAGGCATACAACACGGCAGATTCAAGGCCTTGCACAGAAATAGCCATTGTCAGCAGTGTACGATTAAATATACGGCAAAATACACGTACCTGACGTCACGGCACGCGGAGGTAACACGGTATTATCCGGAAGGTTCTCGTAAAGTGCAGACAGAATGTCGCTAATAAATTATTCATAAGTCATTATTTTAACCCCGTAGTGCCATACATCCTTTTGTACTTACAAGAAACTGACAGAGCAAACGGCTAAGTGTTTTACTGAACGCTCTCATAAATCCAAAGGAGGTCGAGGCAAGCTCTTTCTCTCTGTGGAGGTACAGAATCTACATACATTACTGTTGTAGTGGATGTTGGTCCATTTGGAAGTGTTGGCTGTGTGGCACGAGTTACATGTATGGCCCGGCCCGTCTTTGATAGCTCAGTCCTCAACTAATCAGCTAGCCTTGTCCCCAAGCTCTCCCGCATCACCATCAAACTCTGGTGACGAGGTTAGATTTGTCTTGCATGGGAGTAGTCTTGCCTGATAGACTTTTGAGTGCTACAGTGTTGTGTGTGTAGAAGCAGTTTCAGATACGACAAGTCTGCATGTAAAGCATATCGGTGCTGGGAGAAGCCATGGTCTGGCAGGCAAGACTAGTTTTAGGATTTAAGTAATGGCAAGGTTACATTGAGCTGACCAACGTGACAACCATTACCAAAGGTGCATGAAGTCAAGGGTGGCTTGATGTATGGTTGTGCGATTTGTACGTCATGGCATATTCTGGTGTCCAGCCAGCGTGTGCCTCCCGGTGAGAAGCAGTCCGGTGAACAAAGTCGAATTTTTTGGACTTATTCCCCAAAAGTGGTAAGAACCAATGAGATTGCGAGATCGGTAATTGTTACGTAGCACTTCCCTTACAACAGTAAATTCTTAAATCTCTACTCGAGTATCCGTACCGTTTTTGAGCGGGTTTGGCGTAAAAAGTTTTGAATGTTGCTAGGTGACACTGTCGCAAAAAGTGTGTGCTAGCCCTGAGAAGGTAGTGCAAGGATGTGTTGAAATGACATCCACATTAAATTTGGAACTGCGAGCCCATGTGTTGGTTTGGGTACATACTCATTGGTAATTCTGTGTGACCATATCTCCCGAACCCTACAAACTGTGGACATGGAACTTGCACAGCTCTTTCGTTGTACAACAACCGCATAACTCTGATTATCATAACGGATATCACCGGAAGATGTAATGTACGTATACAAAATCCGTATACTTGCACTACCTCCTCTGGTGCTAGCCCAAGAGATTTGACTTGGTTCACCAGACCGTTTCTCCTCATGAGAGGGTGGGGTCTGGGGACGAGACTAATTCTGGTGATGCTCGGTTGGAACTAAGCCTACCAAATATTTGCTGGAATTAATTTGCACTTGAGTTCAGAAGTGTGATCAAGTGGCAGCTTCATGAAGGGGCGTTTCTGAACTGTTAAAAAACCCAATTCTAGATGCAGTGGTCCACCTAGCCTAACATAAGTGCCTTATATGGAGGGTTTTATTTGCAAGCGGAAGTTGTACATTGCAGATGGAAGGACTGGAGATAGAATTTACACATTTTTTTTACGAGAAACACTAACTCATGAACCTTGTACTCAAAATGAATGTGGTTTTTACCAAACAAAGCACACATCTTTTCTCAAACAGAAAATGCATTTAGCGTAGACAGTGGGCATGTGAATCTAACGCTATACAACAGGATGTACACTTGGTACAAATGTCTGCATGCACAGGGTATATAAGCCGGACCACTGGATGAACAATTAACAGTCAGTGATTCAAGTAGTAGATGGTGACCCAGATATTAGCATAATTATACATTCAGGACATTGTTGCATGCTCTTACCCTAATTGCACACAGCTGTTTAACATCAGGCTAAAGAGATGTGGTTCATAGTTGCTCATGCTTGTAGAACTAGAGCATTAATGTTATCATTTTTTCATAGGTCTGTTGCCTTGTGACACACAATCTTACATAATGAACTGAGTCTTACAGTATGGTAGCAAAGCAACAAAACAATCAATACAATATACTCTGAGGTGGAAGCAAGTTCTTTAGAGGTACATATGCCATAGTGTGTTTGAAGTGTTGGTATTCTTCCAAGTTGGCTTAGTTGCATATAAAGTGTCCCCAGACCAGTCACTCTGCCATGAAAACCATCAGGTTCAGAGGAACCAGTTAACTTCTCACTATTTCAATGTTCATCCCTTTTGTTTGAATGGTGCTATCCTCAAGGTCAACAGTGCTAGCTGTAGATGCCATAGCTAATTCAACTGCTAAATTACACATCATGTTATCAGTAAGCCTGACACAAAAACAGTGAGAAGTAGTCTGGTGAACAAAGACAAACTTCTTGGGCCTATTCCCAAATCGTAGTAAGGACATGAAATGGCGAGATCTTTAACTATTACATAGCACTTCCCTTACTGCAGTAACATTTTGCATTCTACCAAACATTTTTGAGTGGGTGTTGTGCAAATTGTTTTGATCATTGCTAGGTTACCCTAGTCGTAAACGTGTGTGCTACCCCAAGAGAGTTGACTTGGTTCAACAAAACATTTTCCTTGTGTGAGGTTAGTCTTGCGAGCCAGCCGCATTTTTCTTTTCTCCAGTGGAAATAAAGAAAAGTACGGCTGGTTCGCGAGACTAGTGTGAGGGTGGGATCTGGGCATGAGTCTAACTGAGAATCACCAGAGACTCCCATGAACACGAAACAAAACTTAATGCAATGCATCAATGACGTACCAATCATTTAAGGGCATATCAAGCTGCCATTGACTTCATGCACTATTGCTAATGATTATGTCACGTTTGTCCAGCTCAATGTAACCTTGCCATTACTTAAATCCTAAAACTAGTCTTGCCTGCCAGACCATGGTTTCTCCCAGCACCGATATGCTTTACATGCAGACTTGTCGTATCTGAAACTGCTTCTACACACACAACACTGTAGCACTCAAAAGTCTATCAGGCAAGACTACTCCCATGTAAGAGAAATCTAACCTCGTCACCAGAATTTGATGGTGATGCGGGAGAGCTAGGGGACAAGGCTAACTGATTAGTTGAGGACTAGGACTGAGCTATACTTGGAACTCGTGCCACACAGCCAACACTTCCAAATGGACCAACATCCACTACAACAGTAATTTAGTGTTGTAGTGGATGTTGGTCCACCTTTATGTATGTAGATGCTGTACCTCCACAGAGAGAAAGAGCTTGCCTCGACCTCCTTAGCCGTTAGCGCTGTCAGTTTGTTGCAAGTACATGAGGATGTACAGGCACTACGGGGTTAAAATAACGACTTATGAACTAGGGATACACATTGTGCAAATGGACCTCGCTCCGCGAACGTCCGCGTTTGCACTCGTATTTCCCAAGTATAGTTTATACGTTCCCAATCCACGTATCCTGGGAACCAGACCAGTCTTACCATGTAAAAAAGGCTGCTGTTGTAAGCTTGAGTTGGTAGAACAAAGAGCGTGTTTGTCTTATGGTACAGTCGCTATTTGTCTGCCGTGGGTTGCTCACAGGTGGAACTGTCATACCAGTAAGTTTGGTAGCTGTTGTGCCTACCGTTCTGGAGAAATCCGTGTTTTGCGGATATCTCACTCCTGCATCTGTTTCCCTTAGGCTACCGACACAGTTCGCTCACAGTTGTTTAGTAACAGCTAGAGCTTTCATGCCTGCCAGTCTGATAGTGATCCCGTAGACCATTGTTGAGATATCGAAGTTTTTAGGCCAACTTCCGGTTGACGACGACGACGACGACGACGACGACGACGACGACGACGACGACGACGACGACGACGACGACGACGACGACGACGACGACGAAAAATCTCAATTGAACCCGGGTATAGCCTCGCTTCGCTCGGAATAATTTATTAGCGACATTCTGTCTGCACTTTACGAGAACCTATCCGGAATCCCCGGAATGTCGGGAAATTAAGCGCATGCGCAAACAGTGGATACCAGGTCCTCTTCTCCGATTTTTCGAACGGGCCTGGGGACGAGGCTATTCGTGACCGTGTGGCGATGAGGCACTAGCCTCGCTTATGAGCGAAGACTGCAACCACGATGCATCAGTAAGCAACGTATATACACTGCTGCTTGGCAAGAGATGGTGAAGCTGAAAGCGCTAGAGCTACGCATAACAATTACTCGCTATTGTAGTAGCAGAACGGTCTGATCGGCCACAGTTTATGCGTAGACCGTGTTTCTCGCCGTTCAAGCCATATCTGCAGCTCAGAGAAACTCCTCTCAACAATATCTATGCTGTGGAAATGCAACCGTGGCAAAAGTTCTTACCGTAGCGGGTCGGAAGACTGACGAATGTATCTCTCCCAGAAGCGAAAGCTTCCGCTACCACCCTTTGCTTCAGCAAGAACTTTCGAGACCCCTTTCTTTCTCTCAGAAACACCAGAGCGTTGTCAAACGGCACAACACCAATTTGTGCGATCACGTAGCGATTAACATGACGTGCTGAACTCTGCAATCTGATTGGCGCGCACTCTACAGTCCGCGCGGGACAAAGCTATGTATGGCCGTGTTGCCAGACCCCTTCTCGATTTTTTCGAAAGGGGTCTGGGTACGAGACTAATGTCAAGACAGTTTTCTTATGCAGGTAAGTCGATAGCTGATGAGACATTCTGTTGAAAAATTTGGATTTACCTGTGTACCTAGGGGTGGATGGGAATTGTGCTAAAGTTGCATGGTTCTAGTCATGTGGATGGATGGATGGGTAATGTGAAAGTGTACACAAGATTCACAAAAAGTTTGTACCAAACTGCTTTCTGTACCTGATAATGCCAAAAAAAATAAATTTTTAGTCCCTCAGCTAAAATAAAAATTTGCACCCTCTCCAAGGCTCCACCCCCAGTCTGACTACATCATCAACACACACACACAAAACAAGTAAAAACTTTACGTATGGATTTGTCCTGGGACCACTTCAACTCCAGTCTACAGGCCAAAACACACATTTGACCTCAAACACAGTAATTTTGGCTGTGCTAGCTTTCAAGAAAAATTCCACACACCTCCACTCAAACCAACCAAAACTGAGCCCAGTTTCAGAAAGCTCAACTCATCCCTACAAAACTATGTATGCTTTTTCCCGCTCACTTCAGGGCCAGGGAGTTATGCCCACAAACCTACTCCCTGTCATTGCCTCTAGAATGGAGCCAAGTTACGCACATTCCCGCTAGCATAAAAATTTTTCGAGCATAACCGCACCCCAAGTGGAAAGAAATCGGTGACTGGAGTGCAGGTGGTAACTGCATCCCAAGTGCAAAGTATCGAGTGTAGGTGGCAGGCCATTTCGTGCTGCCCATAACAGACTGTTGAGCAGATCCACTAGATGCACGCACTTCCAGGTGCATGGTGAGCGAGCAGCAAGGGCACAAACTTTGACTAAGAGAAACCCACTAACTACACTTAGTGTGGAAGCCTGATTAGATTAGGGCAAAAGTGGAACAGGGGATTGGAGTTAGGTGCACAATCCAGCTTCCATAGTCATTGGGGTGAAGTGAAGCTTATTTGGTTATTATACAAGGCTCCAGAGCTGCAAGTCAGTTACGCACCAGAGCTGCAAGTCAGTTACGCACATTCCCACTGTAAAATCCTATGTCATCCTAGGTCCAATACATTGGTGGCAAATGTATGACCCCGTGCAATCGCCGTGGATTAGCTCTCGACCTTAGCGCTTTCACAGTAGATACTGCTGTGGTGTCAAACTTCAGTAAGTCTTCTCAGGCTTGGAAAGAAAGGCTAAAATATTGGACATACACATGCACTTTTGTGGCTTTTCATTCATTCATTCATTCATTCATTCATTCATTCATTCATTACTATATTATTTTATTTCTTTCCACTCGGGGTGTAATAAGTGTTGGAGGATTTCTTCAAAGTTCCGTCCAGCCACATGAAAGTGCCGCCAAACCACTACAACGGGGCCGTAGGCAACATCAAAGGGACACGGCCCCCTTGTTGATTCCGGTTGCCGCCATGGGAAAGAGTAAACAAGCCAATGAAATTCAATTGCGCCATTATGGTCACCCGACTCATTAATTATTCATGAACGGAATCGGCCCGATTCGCGATTCAATGTTGTCCTACCTTAATACACACTAGCAAATTATGCAATCTGAATGCTCCCATCCTTGTATCTTCCCACGAGGGTTGTCATTTTCATGGGCACCATAGCCACAGTAGCAACTGAGGTCAGACTAGAACCTGTATGTACACTAGATTTTCCCGTTCTAGTCCAGCACAGAGTGGACCAGAGTTAGAAACCAATTAAATGTTCAGGTAGAGTGGAGTTGATTGATGCCTAGTTTGTCCTATTTGAAATAGTTTTGGTCTCGTAAGTTTGAAAAAGCTAAGCCGATCAACCATCGATTTAGTATATTCGGTTGGGTGTAAACTAGATTTTCCTGTTCCGTTCCAGCACAGAGTAGACCAGAATTAGAAAGCAATTTGATATTCTGAATGTACAGATAGAGTGGAGTTGATTGATGCTTAGTTTGTCCTATTTGAAGCAGTTTTTGTCTCCTTGGTTCGAAAACGCCAAAGTAATCAACCATCGATTTAGTATTGGGTTGGGTGTAAACTAGATTTTCCCATTCTAGTCCAGCGCAGGATAGACCAGAGTTACAAACCAATTAAATATTCTGAATGTTCAGGTAGAGTGGAGTTGATTGATGCCTAGTTTGTCCTATTTGAAATAGTTTTGGTCTCGTAAGTTTGAAAAACATAAGCTGATCAACCATCGATTTAGTATATTCGGTTGGGTGTAAACTAGATTTCCTGTTCCGGTCCAGCACAGAGTAGACCAGAATTAGAAAGCAATTTGATATTCTGAATGTACAGATAGAGTGGAGTTGATTGATGCCTAGTTTGTCCTATTTGAAGCAGTTTTGGTCTCCTTGGTTCGAAAACGCTAAGGTAATCAACCATCGATTTAGTATTAGGTTGGGTGTAAACTAGATTTTCCCGTTGTAGTCCAGCGCAGGGTAGACCAGATTTAGATTTGATATTCTGAATGTACAGATAGAGTGGAGTTGATTGATGCCTAGTTTGTCCTATTATGAAGCAGTTTTCTTGGTTCGAAAAAGCTAAGCCGATCGACCATCGATTTAGTATTAGGTTGGGTGTAAACTAGATTTTCCCATTCTAGTCCAGCGCAGGGTAGACCAGAGTTACAAACCAATTAAATATTCTGAATGTTCAGGTAGAGTGGAGTTGATTGATGCCTAGTTTGTCCTATTTGAAATAGTTTTGGTCTCGTAGGTTTGAAAAAGCTAAGCCGATTGACCATCGATTTAGTATTAGGTTGGGTGTAAACTACATTTTCCCGTTCTAGTCCAGCGCAGGGTAGACCAGAATTACAAACCAATTTGATGTACAGATAGAGTGGAGTTGATTGATGCTGTCGGAGTTTGTCCTATTTGAAGCAGCTTTGGTCTCCTTGGTTCACAAAAGCTAAGGTAATCAACCATCAATTTAGTATTAGGTTGGGTGTAAACTAGATTTTCCCGTTCTAGTCCAGCGTACGGTAGACCAGAGTTAGAAACCAAATTGATATTCTGAATGTACAGATACAGTGGAGTTGATTGATGCTTAGTTTGTCCTATTTGAAGCAGTTTTGGTCTCCTTGGTTTGAAAAAGCTAAAGTGATCAACCATCGATTTAGTATTCGGTTGGGTGTAAACTAGATTTTCCTGTTCTAGTCCAGCACAGTGTAAACCAGAATTACAAACCAATTTGATATTCAGAATGTACAGATAGAGTGGAGTTGATTGATGCTTAGTTTGTCCTATTTGAAGCAGTTTTGGTCTCCTTGGTTCGAAAAAGCTAAGGTAATCAACCATCAATTTAGTATTAGGTTGGGTGTAAACTAGATTTTCCCGTTCTAGTCCAGCGTACGGTAGACCAGAGTTAGAAACCAAAGTGATATTCTGAATGTACAGATACAGTGGAGTTGATTGATGCTTAGTTTGTCCTATTTGAAGCAGTTTTGGTCTCCTTGGTTTGAAAAAGCTAAAGTGATCAACCATCGATTTAGTATTCGGTTGGGTGTAAACTACATTTTCCCATTCTAGTCTAGCACAGAGTAGACCCGAGTTACAAACCAATTTGATATTCTGAATGTACAGGTAGAGTGGAGTTTGTCCTATTTGAAGTAGTTTTGGTCCCTTAGGTTTGAAAAAGCTAAGCCGATCGACCATCGATTTAGTATTAGTGATCACTACCTTCGGTTTCTAATCTATTTTTTAAATTTGTTTTTAGTGTTTCTCCTTACAGGACCAAATGGGCAAAGGTAGACAACCTGGGTGTTGTCTATACAAGCCTGGAGGTGCTGTTGTTATGGAGATATTGGACAGAGTCTATTTAGGTGTTGACAGCAGTGTTTTTTTTATGTATGTTCAGTTCATGTCATCATTTGATCATTCTGTCATGCATTGGTAAAACTCTGGGCTGAACCGTACGTTCTGGGTTACTACCACTGTCAGTAAGTGCATGCAGACGCAAGTCAGCTCCACTGCGCGTGCGCAATTGTTTGAACTTTGACCTTGAGCGCGCTCGCGCTCGAAGTGTGATACTTTTGAAAATGAAGCGCGAGTGAAGGAAGGAGGTGTGCCACGGAACTCCGTCTGTATAGGACAACGGTGATCAGTGTTTCTCGCAAAATTTCTCTTGCTAATACGTAGAAAGGCGGTAAATATGTCAGAATAGACTTGTGACATATTCTTGTATGCTGTATATGAAAGGTCTTAGAAACACTCTTCATGGTGTGGCTTTTGATTTCTGTTTTAGTACATGTGGTGCTGCATAGACTTTTGATGTCATCTCCCTGCTCGTACATACAAAGCTAGATGGAGGTGAGCCTGGGGTATTGTTATAATGACAACTTTGAATTCATCCTGTCATTACTCCCACACTCAGACTGTGTATCACAGAACAAGAGCAAAGCAGGTACAGTACACTTTAACACACATACATACAGACATAAGTGCACCCATCTTTCTGTCTGACAGTGTACCCTCAACTTTTCTGTCGAGTCTATATCAAAGAACAAGTGCCAGTGAAGAATTAAAGGTACAGTTCCTTTCTGTCACGTACTGCACCCTCATTTTTTCTGTCCCATAGTGTAACCTCGTTGTACAATAGACCTTTATCCATTGTTACGTAATTATGACGTCTGGGGGGAAACAGTAGGCATTAATTGGAATACGATGGCATGCGAATGGCGTGACTACCTCTACTCTTCGAGTTTTTCCTTGCGCGTGTCAACTGTCTTTCACTGTTTATTCTTTTGCGAGGTTAGTTCAGTTGTTTTCCTATCCTATGGAATTGTTTCGAGAGCCGATGGCAACTAGAGCGGAGGTAGACAACAACAACTCTTCACCTGGCCCTTCGCGGTCTTGCAGCACTGCCCCGGTCCATAAGTGGACATGCGCTGCGCTCAAAACTGGGCTTAAGGTCCGCGAATTGAGCTATTCTGGGATGAAAAAGGACGATCTTGTAGCGAAGTAAGTTAGAACGTAACTTGGTTACTGTAGCAGCCCAGTAGGCGGAGAGATTTGAACCCTCCCTTCCAGTTAGTAAAAATTATTAATACATCACATGAAAACATAATACTGGTTTATTTATAGGGTTGAAGGAGCAATCAGGTGCGGGCTTGATTCACCTGTAGAAGAGAGTGATGAAGAAACTGATGAGACAGCACCCAATGGTTATCAAGCAACAATAGTGTCAGATCAAGGGTGGATAGATGCTAATGTAGCTGAACTGTCTCCGCTCACCCTCAAACACATTCACCAATATTTCATCACTGGTAGACTGTGCAAAGAGCGTGTCACCGCAACAAAGCCTTTCGAGAGGGGATACAGGCTGTTTGACTCAAAGAAGGTCCAATGCCTATCAGTTCATGATGTGACCAGCACCTCAGTATACTGCATCATCCGTGCAACTGTGTTACCCTCACAGAAAGCTGGAGCATACAAAACAGCTATTGCTGTTAACAAAACGAATGGGCAAATTATTCATGGAAGCTGTACCTGTGTTGCAAGTAGTTTAGCCTGCAATCACACTGCTGCATTAATGTTTGCAGTAGACGACATCAAGAGAGCATGTGCTACCCATGGAAACAGTGGTGGGCCAAGTTTGACCTCGCTGCCCAGAAAGTGGGGAGTTCCAGCAAAATCTAAAAAAGAACCAATACCAGTGAAAATGCTGGAAGTGACCAAGCCAAAGTATAATCACACGGGTAGAGGGGTAAAATTCTTTAAACTGTGGTGGCATATGTGTATCGATAACTGCTCTTGAGGGCCATGTGATGAGGGGTCTAAGTTGCTGGTCTAAGAACTTAATCCAGGTTACACAGATACGAGATACAGTAGCAATGCCAATATTAAATCGATGCGTTAAATCTTGTTCCAATAATCCTAATCGTAACCTTATTAATACCAGGAATAGTTCATCAATGGGTTGCAATGCTCGTGCTCTGGGTTTAAATGTTTGGGTAGAGGTACTCTTAACATCACTGCGACATAGACGTAGATGACATAATAGAGGTTCAAGGTATCTATATAGGCACATAAACACAGGGTATGATGGAAGGCCAGTGTAAAACTGAATATCTGAATCGCTTCCTTCAAACCGCTTTAGGCAGAAAAGCTGCGACAACAATGTTCGTACTTCATCTTCAAGTCGCAACACATCTGCCTGTAACTGAGCAATTTGCTCCTCATGCCTTTCAATTTCTCCCCTTGCTACTTCTGCTGGTGATGGAACCTCTTCATGCTTTTGTTTCTTGCAAGGTATGGGGTTACGGATGGCTGGAGGTTGTCAATGTTTAACTGCCACACTCCATCCAAAAATGGTTGGTACTGGGCAATCAGCAGTTCTTCCACTCCCCTCAAAATGCAGGCTGCAAATCCTGGTGTTCTCGCTCACACTAATTGGCTTCTTAATACTAACTAACCACTTGTATCTCAGAACAGGGTCTTGAGGCCGGCGATGAAATTTTACCCCATGAAACTCTTCCCTATCACTCCTGCTAGAACATCCAGGTATGCTGCAAATCTGATACCGAGGCGTGGGATGGAGCTTAAGTGTCCGATTCAGTGCTCTATAATCTCGAGATCTTGTTCAAAGTTACATCCACGGTACAAAGTTGAAACACATCAAACAGATTTAGCAAACTAACTCCACAAAACTAACACTCAGTCTAACAAATCGCGCAATTTCATTCTCAGTACCCTATCATAAAAATATAAACTCAACTACATAAACTAAGCAACTTACCTAGCAATAGTTTCCGCGGGTTTTGTCCTCGTCTGCAGCCGCTGGGCTCCAGAGAACTGACGTTTTCGCGCTCTGTTCGCTTCACCACCATCGCTTCGTATTCCAATTAATGCCTACTGTTTTCCCCCAGACGTCATAATTACGTAACAATGGATAAAGGTCTATTGGGTCACGAAACATGTCTCTTACAAGTCACAAAAAAGTTTTCTCAATGAAAACAAGCACATGTAGGGATGGAACCCTCAAAAACCAACCAAACATGATAGGAACAACACCACAATACTTTTACACCATCCCCGTGGCAGGCATGGTTAGCTAGTTTAATATGTACAAGCTGTGGGGTGCAAGATCAGTGCTGAGTCTGTGTGGCATGTTGGAGTGGGTTGCGTATGTTGTGGGCTTTTGTAGCTGCTGGGCATGGCAGGTAAGGGTTGTCTTGTAAGTGAAGGCTGTGGTGTGAGCAGTACTGGGTCGGTCCGTAGTTAACGACATGGTGGTGTGTTTGAAGGGTTTGTGGGGTAGGTAGCTAGTTGTAGGGAGAAAGGTTGTTTGTTGGTTTGTGGGTGTAGCTGGTGTGCAGTGTTGTTTTAGTTAACTATAACTTTAACTAAATATATTTTAGTATGGCCTTTTTAAAATTTAGTTAACCAAAAGTGCAACTTAAATTTCTTGCTAACTTGGGGGCTGTAACCAAGGACGTACAAGAAGAAACCGTAACTGTACTAAAACAGAACACAGCCTGTTTTCAACAATAAGTGTAACTAAATACCTTTTAGTAAGGGGTTTTAGAGTTTCAGTGGTTGAAACTATAACTCACTAAAAATTTTGTAAAACCGGGAAACTAGAACTAAACTAAACCAAAAGTATTTTCTAAATAAAAACTAACTATAACTAAACTAAAAGCACAAACCCTAAAAACTTAAATTTGAAGGGTTTTGTGGTGTACGTGGTTGGCAAAATGGCACAAGATGTAGGGATGGTGTAAAAGTATTGTGGTGTTGTTCCTGTCTTGTTTGGTTGGTTTTTGAGGGTTCCATCCCTACATGTGCTTGTTTTCATTGAGAAAACTTTTTTGTGACTTGTTTGCTTTTTTTTTTTTTTGGTTTAGGAATGGTAAGAGAGAAGTGACATGGGAGGGTAGGCCGAGGGGAAGATGCATGGTGTGTACAGTATGATAGTAGAAAGAGCTAAGAATTGTCGTAAATTCAAACGCTTTGAAGTGAAATCGTCAATCCAAACATCAAACTTCGGGGGGTTTAGAAGTACAGTCCAAGCAAAGCCTCATAAAAACCAAGTGAAAAGCAGGTGAGTTTAATAAGGCTTTGCATGCAAGCTTATAAATCCTGTGCTCATTTCACGTGGACTACTAATGGGTTCACCGAAAAACTCTCCATAGACTGTCACCAGAGTATTGAGTCGTAAGACCCCATTACAGAACTGTTTCATGGTGAGTAGCTATAGTCTAAATGGGTTTGAAACGAACGCATAGGGGTCTGTGGAGCTGCATGAACAACCGCCAGTTCTGTGGCCACCTCTAGTGCAGAAGTTTGGAATGAAGCCATGCACTGTTGACTCGGTGCTACTAGAGTTTGAGTATACCAAGCTACCAATAGGCTGCCACTTGCTTCGTTGGAGGAATATGAAGACTCAGGCACAACACAAAAGGAGGATGTTAAGAAGACACCAGCCAAAGTGCTACCATCAACTCGCAGTAAACATTGTATGTGTACTATATGCATGTAAATGACTATAACAAGCAAATTTGAAATGTGAAAGTTGACAATAAAACTTGAAATTGAATATCAGTGGCTAGTGTTCTAAGTCATATGAAGTACTTGATGGTTAAAACACTAGCTGGTATAGTACCGTCTACACCACTTGAGCTTGGCTTTTGCAGCCTTCAAATTAGTCATACGAGCTGCTGCCCTTTTTTTGTCAGGGTTCCTCCAATAACTACTATGGGAGGATACGCGGGAAGCTGCCCTTCCTTTCTCAGGGTCCTCCCAATAGCGGGTATGGGAGGATATGCGGGAAGCTGCCCTACCTTTCTCAGGGTCCTCCCAATAACGGGTATGGGAGGATGCCCTGGAAGATGCCCTTTTGGTCTCAGGGTCCTCCCAATAACGGGTATGGGAGGACGCCCTTTTCGTCTCAGGGTCCTTCCAATAACAGGCATGGGAGGACACCCTTTTCGTCTCAGGGTCCTTCCAATAACAGGCATGGGAGGACGCCCTTTTCGTCTCAGGGTCCTTCCAATAACAGGCATGGGAGGACACCCTTTTCGTCTCAGGGTCCTTCCAATAACAGGCATGGGAGGACGCCCGGGAAGATGCCCTGTGTTTCTCCGGATCCTTCCAGTAATTATTACGGGACGCTTGCCTTTTTTTCCCCTTTGTTTCGCAGGTAGTTCTGCTTGTACTGCGCTCGTTTCTTGCGGACATTACGCATATTGCGTAAGATGTAAAGTGCAGCACAACTACGTCAACTGATCCACGAAATCAGATTTGCAAACTGCAACGCTCAATTCTCACCTTCTCTACGAAGTACTGAACCACGTGCTCAGTTGAACCCTGGTGACGTAATTATGAGTAATATTTAATTCGAGCAAAATGGCGTGTAGCAGCTAGCGTAAGTGTGAGATTACCTGAGAATCGCCGACAAGTTTGAGTTGTTTCTTTTAGACCGATAAGTGGCAGGTGCAATACCTAGTGATTTATCCTGTTGTTTTGCGTTTGAATCGTTGTAAAAGCTCCAGCCGTTATCGTGCTATCGCGGTGAGAGGCAGAAGAAGAAGAAGAAAGTCAGAAGATAGACGATTTGTCCGTTTTGGCGACTTGCCGGTCTGGTGCTTAGCGATACTTTCCAGCAAACTTAACAGTCTTTTTGCATAATGCCTGATATGGCTCATACAGGCCTTTGACTAATCTAACGAAGACATTTCGAGCGTGTTATTTGTGCACTTTTAATGTGGCGGCCATTTTTTTTCGGGGTCATCCCTACATATGGCGTACTACCGTACGCCATGATACGGAGTAGCGGGGTGTCCGCTTTTCAAGAGTTTCTAATGTATTGATGTTTATGGAGAAATGGTTGGGACTTAAGAATTGTCTGTTGTATCATGCGTGTCTGCTGTTCAGGGGTGTCCATTAAGCGTGATTCCACTGTATAGTTATGGTGTAACTCAGCTGTAACATGAGGTTCTGCGGGTATATGGATTTGTTCATGCAGTTAAATTTATTTCTTTGGGCTTTGATCACCCGCTATGGCATTTTATGATGAGCAGAATTATCCGTGAGGATTCCAAAAGAAAACACTCAAATGCTTCCCGTATAAGGAAGACCTGTAAATGCAAAATTTTTAGCAAATCACCTGATTACTACAATTGCATGACTATCCTTCCTATGCTAATTCAAAGACTGTGGTGCTTGTAAAACATTTTGTGGGAGGCTAGTAAAGTTTACTCAAGTATCATCTCCCACTGCATGAATCTTTTACCAGTACGTATGCTAATTCAAAGAACGTGGTGCTTGTAAAACATTTTGTGGGAGGCTAGTAAAGTTTACTCAAGTATCATCTCCCACTGCATGAATCCTTTACCAGTACGTATGCTAATTCAAAGAATGTGGTGCTTGTAAAACATTTTGTGGGAGGCTAGTAAAGTTTACTCAAGTATCATCTCCCACTGCATGAATCCTTTACCAGTACGTATGCTAATTCAAAGAATGTGGTGCTTGTAAAACATTTTGTGGGGGGCTAGTAAAGTTTACTCAAGTATCATCTCCCACTGCATGAATCCTTTACCAGTACGTATGCTTATCCAAAGAATGTGGTGCTTGTAAAACATTTTGTGGGAGGCTAGTAAAGTTTACTCAAGTATCATCTCCCACTGCATGAATTCTCATGAAAAACCAAACAACTGCATGGTGCAGACACTTGTCTGCTTGCTAATAAAAAGATAATAGTTTGTCAAGCCAGACAGAATGGTAAGGGAGGTGATGGAAGATATTTATGATTTAAATTCTTGTCACCAGTTCAATGAACTGGTGATATGTTCCTCTACAAAATCAAAGAGCCGATGCAGACACTTGTCTGCTTGCTAATTCTACACTTGCCTGTTAGTTATGCATCCATTAGTTATTATCCAGTTCTGAATCAGATTAGATAAGCTACTCTTTCAAGAAATATTGAGGGAGAATGGTATATTAACTTTATACATAGTTATTTTCTATAACAATTTTTGTGCTATAATCACAAAGGATCAAAAGAGAATGTAACAACTGCGTGGCTGGGAATCAGATTATCAGAATTCTGGTCAGAGGCCACTGGAGTCACTAGGGTCACTTTGATTTGGATGTGCTTCTGGAGAAAATCTGTGCAGGAATACTTCTGGAAGATGGTAGCGTTTTTTCTTTCTACCTACAAGCAGTGTCCATCCTGCATTAACAACCGTAGTGTGAGTACACTAAAACCAGCCACATGTGTGGCAAACTATATTAATAGACAGGTACACAATGCATGCAACATACACATGACAACATATGAAATCCACCATGACTGTTCTTATTATCAGTACCCCTAGTTAATGTACTTTTTTACTGCCAACAATAGTGTTGCCTGCATGTAGAAAGAAAAGGAGAGAAGTCAAACTTATACCTAGTGTCAAGTTTGATTTGAGTCTAAATGCACAAGGATTGCTATTAATGAATAATTACTATACCGTTGCATTCCAATGCTATCCTTTTATTATTTTTTTTGGGGGGGGGGGGGTGGTTAAGCTAATATCTTCATGTACATCAGGGAGGTGGTTTAGGTTACATTACTGATACACATCATGCGTGAGTCATCCTATAGTTACTCTGCACTAGTTCAAATGACAAAGGCTAGGGCTGGAAGCCTGGTAACAAGGCTATTGCTCTGCTAAAACCATCATTCATAGAACGCTGCATACGTACCTTGGTTAAAATTTGAAGCCTGAGCAGATACCCTTGTAGGGAGGATGGTTATGATGCCCTGAACAGCTACATGTCCTTCATAGCTGAAGTACATTATCGGTCGTATAGAAATGGTTCGTTTCAGTGGAACGTCACTGTTATTGGCACCCTCTAGTATGGTCGTGTGTGGATTATATGCTGTAGGTTCAACAGCAATCATGGGAGGTATTCGGGTGACCATCATCCATGCTAGTCGTATTCCACCAGTGATGTATGCATCAAGAAGTTCCCCAGCTAGTGAGTTGGCAAGTTCAAAGTCTTCAACTGCAGAGAACTGGAGAAAAAAGTATTGCATGTGATTGCAAGACTTACATGACTGTCAAGACTAGAAATATGTGGTACTGCGGAAATTCAGCGATGAACAATTTCTTACCTTTGAGGATTTGTGTAAACTACACTTGATAACTTCAACTTTTGTTGCAATTGCATCCTCAGTCATCTCCAATAGGCCACAACTGTCTAATAGAATGCCATATGCCATTTGTTTCTCACGCATTTCAGCTCGAAACCCAGCATTCCTACTGAACATAAGGAGGTCGGTGACTTGAAAAAGGGGTGCAATAGCTTGTTCAATTAATCGAGCTTGTTCATTCCCTGTCATCTGCAGTAAAATAAACAGGAAAGATGAGTTCATCCATGTATAGATAGTGATGCATAACACTGACTGCAGGTACCCACAACTTACTCCTTTTTGAATTCTGAATGCTTGAAAAATTCTCATCTTTTCACGAGTTTCTATCTCTCTGCCCTCAACCACTGAAAACTTGTGGGACTGTTGAATCTCTCCTAGCAGCCTAGATCCTAGGCGTTTCACCAGCATTCTTTGCACACTGACAAATATTACCTATATAATACATAATATAGCCACATCATATTCAGTGTCCACTCACAAAATTGCATGTCCATATAACATATATTGTGTGTGTATGTACACATAAAATAGTATACCTGGAAGATCTGACTCAACATTTTCCTTGCTCTAATTGATCCGAGTTGCTCCTTCAGCAACTTTTTTACACTTGCTGCTTCCCCTCCAAAGAACCTAGCATACATTAGTTGGATATCTTCATGAGTTGCATTGATGCTTCCAACCACTTGATGACTGATAGCTTTCACTTCGCTGAGTTGCCTAGAAATAAAAATGTTAAATAGCGCACAAGTCACCTACCTCCAAAGACTGGTGAGATTCAAAGTGTTCACATACTACCTAGAAATGTGACTTACACCATGCCCATATTATTCTATAAAAGTAAATTTGAACTTTACCCACATCCAAAAAGAAAAAAAAATGTTTACTCAACAATAAGTTTTCAAACTTGTGACTTACAAAGGATTTATACATAGCTCATCTACTCCTGTTTTGTATACTCCTGTTTTGTCTACTCCAGTTTGTCTACTGCCATTTTGTGATACTTTTGCTTCTATTTGCAGTAGTATGTCATGCCCTACTCAAATGTAATGTTCCTTTACTATGTTGTGAAGTATACTAGCTATACAACAAGATCTCCTTTATCTGGACCTCTAACTAATGGGCACCTCCTACTACCAGGCACTATCTTTGGCCACACAAAATTACCTTCCTGTTCCTGGTCAGCTGTGTGGGCTGGTCCGGGGTGAGTTCCTTGTGTAAACTCTGTATTGAGCATGTCACCACAATGCTTACACAGTTTGCACCCACCCCATTCTGGCTTCTGTAAGTATGCTAAGTGTCTACTTTTTGCTAGTGCAATTGACACCAATATGGTTACCTCGTCATTTTTACCACAAACAGGAAATTAAAGTTTGAGTGGCCTTACTTCATGACATTTAATGACGTATGTTGGCTACATGACTATACACAATATATAAGTTTCTCAGTTGAGGGCATTTCTACGTTATAGGCACCCCCTGGTCCCATGCTTCCCGGATAAGAGAGGTTTTACTGTACATACAAGTAAAAATCTTAATTGGCGCACAAGTGGTGCACCTACCTCCAAAAACAGGTGAGTTCAAAGTGTTCACCTAGAAAAATCTTCATTGCAATTCAACAATGAGTTTTAGTTTGTTCTACTCCTGTTGTGTCTACTCCTGTTGTGTCTACTCCTGTTGTGTCTACTCCTGTTGTGTCTACTCCTGTTGTGTCTACTCCTGTTGTGTCTACTCCTGTTTTGTCTACTCCTGTTGTGTCTACTCCTGTTGTGTCTACTCTTGTTGTGTCTACTCCTGTTGTGTCTACTCCTGTTTCGTCTACTCCAGTTGTGTCTACTCCTGTTTCGTCTACTCCTGTTGTGTCTACTCCTGTTTCGTCTACTCCTGTTGTGTCTACTCCTGTTGTGTCTACTCCTGTTTCGTCTACTCCTGTTTCGTCTACTCCTGTTGTGTCTACTCTTGTTGTGTCTACTCCTGTTTCGTCTACTCCTGTTGTGTCTACTCCTGTTGTGTCTACTCCTATTGTGTCTACTCCTGTTTCGTCTACTCCTGTTGTGTCTACTCCTGTTGTGTCTACTCCTGTTGTGTCTACTCCTGTTTCGTCTACTCCTGTTGTGTCTACTCCTGTTGTGTCTACTCCTGTTGTGTCTACTCCTGTTGTGTCTACTCCTGTTTCGTCTACTCCTGTTTCGTCTACTCCTGTTGTGTCTACTCCTGTTGTGTCTACTCCTGTTGTGTCTACTCCTGTTTCGTCTACTCCTGTTGTGTCTACTCCTGTTGTGTCTACTCCTGTTGTGTCTACTCCTGTTGTGTCTACTCCTGTTTCGTCTACTCCAGTTGTGTCTACTCCTGTTTCGTCTACTCCTGTTGTGTCTACTCCTGTTTCGTCTACTCCTGTTGTGTCTACTCCTGTTTCGTCTACTCCTGTTGTGTCTACGTCTGTTGCATCTACTCCTGTTGTGTCTACTCCTGTTGTGTCTACTCTTGTTGTGTCTACTCCTGTTTCGTCTACTCCTGTTGTGTCTACTCCTGTTGTGTCTACTCCTGTTGTGTCTACTCCTGTTTCGTCTACTCCTGTTTCGTCTACTCCAGTTTCGTCTACTGCCATTTCGTCTACTCCAGTTGCCGTTTTGTCTATTATATACTTGTGCTTCAATTTGCAGTAGTATGATTGTCCTACCCTACTCAAATTTAATGTGCATTTTACTATGTTGTGAAGTATACTAGCTATACATACAAGTTTGCAATTTTCTATATCCTACCCAACTACTAAGTGCATTATTATATCGATCTAAAGAGTACTCCATTGTTAGCAAACTTCTTCTGAGTACCCCCAAATACCTCAATTTAAACTTGTAGTAACCAATTAAAGTTTAATCACAATATTCCAAACAGAAGTAACAGTAGAAGCAAAATATTGGGTAGACGAAACAGGAGTAGGCAAACTAGGATGTTACTGCTCAGAGCATCTTGCCTCACGTTTGGAAGTAAAGGAATTTAGATTACGAGGCAAAAATAGAGGAAAGTGAGAAGGCCAGCGGTCGCCGGGAATCGAACCCAGGATACCTCTGGTTTGAGCTGCTAGTGCTCTGCTACTGAGCCATGACAGCCGGACAGCCACCAACCCCCACAATCCTCTATATGTACTGCACAGGTGGTACTGAATGCCTTTATTTCCAGCGTGAGGCAAGATGCTCTGAGCATTTAGAGTGAAAAAAAAAACAACACTCAGCATGGGTTTCTTTCCTGATGGAGAGAATTTTCCAGTCAACCCCTTAACAGAGTTCTGACGGCACATACTGAGTGGCTGCCAGGTGTGCGACTGAAGTATATAGAGGATTGTGGAGCTGGTGGTTGTCAGATTGACACAGCTCAATGGCAGAGCACTCGTGGCTCAAGTCAGAGGTGTCTTGGGTTCGACTCCCGGTGATTGCCGGCCTTTTCACTTTCTTCTATTTTCGCCTCATAACATCTAAATTTCTTTGTAGGATGTTACCTTTCAAAGTGACTTCCAAAGAAGACAAGAAGGCACTTAGCAAGGCAAATGGAGAGCTAGCAATGAAATATTACGCTGGACAGATTGGACATATTGCATAGCATGTTGTTTTAATGGGTGAAATGCACCAGCCAGGAATTATATTTCACTCATTACCTTGTTAGGTATGGAAAATTTTACGTATACATATGTACACTTTACTATTGCTGAGTCCTATCCACACAAAACACATGAAATTCTCTTCTGAATGATACCTACGATAGCTAACTATTTATTTATGACATTGTTGTTCATTGCCTGTCATATAAAACATACATTAAAAATCCATTCATGTACATCATGCACACAAGTGACTAGAAACAGGTAACTAAGTGTATGGCAGTTTATACATACATATTATACCTCCTGCAGAGGGTGAGAGTTATAGTGCAGAGAAGAAACACTGCTTCCTTGTTGGCACTATTGGGGCATCATTTATTGTTGAGGATTCTTTTGTTTAAACTTCTATTTAATTTCTCATTTTCGTCATTGTTTTGTTTGTTTGTTTGTACTCATAATTTTGTATATACTGCCAGTTACCCTGTTTTGAGTACTTTCACTAATAAATTGGTCTATTCTGTTTGTTGTTCTATTTTTACTTAAAATTTATTTGAATTGTCATACTAGGTCATGTATACCATCTAGAATGCAGTTTGTTGTTATTTGAATTTTAAAAGGATATATCAACAGTAACTTACTTGCCACTATAAGGATTACATTGAGATGATGATTGATGGGCAGCAACTGTAAAATCATAAGAAAGCATGGATCAAATTCATTTGATGTATAAATTATTACATAAAACGTGTACCTTTTTGACCATGTTTATCTTCATCTGTAAAGATCTGCTTTGCTTGGTATTGCTGGTATGAGGGATGCTTTGGGGAATCAACCACTGTAGAAATAGGTGAAAGTCAGTTTTAATGTGTCATTAAATTACTTCTGGCCTCATTTCCAGGCCTACACCCCAGTTTTGTTGCTTGCAAGATGAAATTTGCAGAGAAAGGTTTGTGTACCATGACCAAAGTTATGTATGCCAATATATTGTACATCATTGTATGCAGAAAATTCATATTGATCGATAGGAAACAGCAACATCAAACCATACACAAGTTCTCTCAGGTAGCAACCAGGCTTCTTGTACACCTAGAGGTCTGTCCTTGGTGTAAGCATCTGACCTATTTCTTAATAAAGCACCCAATTTTTTGGCTTTTGTTTATGGTGTTATTCTGTTTGATATATATAAAACAAGCTGTGGTTACATATTTACATCAGTGGTACACATCATATGAGAAATTCTATTCAGAACTCTCCACGTTGCAAGTGACAAAAGCTGGTCTGGAAGGCAGCCGGTAACAATTGCTACAGCCGTCATTCATAGGACTCTGCATACCTTGGTTAAACTTTGAAACCTGGGCAAGTACCCACTGTGGCCTTGTAGGGGGGATGGTTACGATGCCCTGAACAGCTACTTGACCTTCATAGCTGAAGTACAGTATCGGTCGTGTTGAGATGGTTCGTTTCAGTGTAACATCACTGTTATTGGCACCCTCTAGTATGGTAGTGTGTGGATTATATGCTGCAGGTTCAACTGCAATCATGGGAGGTATTCGGGTGACCATCATCCATGCTAGCCGTATACCACCAGTGATGTATCCATCAAGAAGTTCCCCAGCTAGTGACTTGGCAAGGTCAAAGTCTTCAACTGCAGAGAACTGGGGGGAAAAGTATTGCATGTGATTGCATGACTTACATGAGTGCCAGTTTTAAAAATATGGTACTGTTGAAATTCAGAGATAAACTATTTCTTACCGTTGAAGATTTGCGTAAATTACACTTGAAAACTTCAACCATTCTTGCAATTTTATCCCTGGTCATGTCCATTAGACTGCAACTCTCTAAAAGAATGCCATATGCCATTTGTTTCTCATGCATTTCGGCTTGAAAACCAGCATCTCTACTGAAGACAGGAAGGTTGGTGACTTGGAAAAGGGATGTGATGGCCTGCTTTATTGTTTGAGTTCGTTCTTTCCCTGTCATCTGCAGTGTAACAAAATAATATGTAACAATAATATTAATAGGAATCCAGCCTAAGAACTTACGCCTTCATGAACTCTGAATGCTTGGAAAATCTGCTGCCTGTCATTAGTAACCCTTGCTCTGCTCTCACTCTTTAAAGACTTCGGAGATGGAGGAACTTCTCCTATCAGTGGACAGCTTAGAAGGTGTTCAACCAGCATTTTTTGCACACTGTCAAATATCACCTATGCAATGTGAATATGTATTGCCATTCTATTGTACATTCTCTTCAGTTTCCAGTCATAAAATTGCATAATATATAAATATCACCATAGTACAAAGCTATACCTGAAAATATCACGAGTTTGTTGCTGTCGTCTGTATTGTTACGAGTGCACTGCACGAGTAACAATGCCAACGGCAACAAACAAGTTCCAGTATAGCTTCACTGTAAAAAAAAGTGGGTAGTTTTAACCCATTGCAGTTACCTCAGTTTCATGCCATTTTCCACATGATTGGACAATTTCATTAGCAAAGTATTCTCCCATGACATTTACTAATGTTCTGGAAAGCCTAATCAAGTTCTTAATCTGTTTGGAATCTAAAGCAGGCAGTGGGACATCACTGTGTTTAACAATGCAGACAAGTAAGAGGAAACTGAGATAACCAAATTGAGTCAAAACAACCTTTCCTTTTTTACAGTGTTGGTACTATGGTGATAATGATTTTATCCATTGCACGTTCAGACGCAGCGCACGTGACTGTCTTGTAGTACCTGGCCGGCCTGGTACGGATTCTCACGTGACTTGCAGTATACTGATACGGATTCTCACATGAATTGTTGTAAGAAATACGTAGGTTATAGAACGAGGTGGAGATCTTTATGGGATATATACAACTGAGGGCCGCATTTTCACAGTGCAACATAATGTTATGGCTTTTCCATTTATGCATTCCATTGTTGTTTATCATTACTCATTGAAATTGTTTTGTGTAAATTTCTATGTACCTGTACAACAACATTAATGTTACTAGTAAACAATGTTATGCCTCCAAAGAAGATGTAATATGAAATCATATATCAACCTACAACCAGTGTGCTATGAGATAGAGTAAGTTAGCAATCATCGGACGACAGGTATATTCGGACACTCAAACGCGGGGGGAAAACTGCGTAAACATTCGGCGATACCACAAGACTGTAGCTGAGGTACGTGGTACCTGGTGTACCAAAAATGACGCCCGCGCATTGTTTCCTGTTGGCGCTAGAAGCGATAAAATGGCCGTCCGAAAAACATCAATATTCGGAAAAGTGTATGTATTTTCAGACACTGTTGTTTGTGCCTTCTCTGAAGCTGCTTTTGGAGAGATTTTAGCATCGATACGATGCCCCAAGACCTCCCCAATTCGCAATATATTTTGGTAGCGGTAGCTGCTTTGAACACTCAGGGGCGCAGCTGAACATGGACCAGTCCGATTCGATCGATATCGGACGGTGAAATTTGTCATTTCTTGCTGTGTTGTCTCCAAACAAGTTGAAGTCTCCACCATATTAGCATCAGTAGAATCTACAGGCTCTTGGCTACATGCTGGTATTTGTCCGGTGTTTGTGCGTTGAGTAGTTCTCGAGATATTGCACGATATCGTTTGAACTCACCTATTTATGCTGCACATAAATCAACCAGCGTAGTTTATGGAAAGAAACATGAAATATATTTATATCTCGAGAACTACTCAACGCACAAACTCCGGACAAATACCAGCATGTAGCCAAGAGCCTGTAGATTCTACTGATGCTAATATGGTGGAGACTTCAACTTGTTTGGAGACAACACAGCAAGAAATGACAAATTTCACCGTCCGATATCGATCGAATCGGACTGGTCCATGTTCAGCTGCGCCCCTGAGTGTTCAAAGCAGCTACCGCTACCAAAATATATTGCGAATTGGGGAGGTCTTGGGGCATCGTATCGATGCTAAAATCTCTCCAAAAGCAGCTTCAGAGAAGGCACAAACAACAGTGTCTGAAAATACATACACTTTTCCGAATATTGATGTTTTTCGGACGGCCATTTTATCGCTTCTAGCGCCAACAGGAAACAATGCGCGGGCGTCATTTTTGGTACACCAGGTACCACGTACCTCAGCTACAGTCTTGTGGTATCGCCGAATGTTTACGCAGTTTTCCCTCCGCGTTTGAGTGTCCGAATATACCTGTCGTCCGATGATTGCTAACTTACTTTATATCGCACTCAAATAAACAAATGTGATTGGCTGCTTTTTGTTTGCCATGGTACAAGTATATGAACTGCGTGCATCTGCACAAGCACATGCACCCTGAGGAAGCACAAGAAAGTTTTTCACAGTGGATGGAGGGAAGTTGTACGGAGAGAAATGCAAAGGGAAATGTGCTTGGTAGGAAACAGAGGAGGAAAATTATAGGCAGCATCCACAGTCAGGCTCATCTGGACATGCAGAAACAAACCATTGTCTGAAATTACTTCCAGATAGGCCACAGCAGTTTAATTTCCTATTTCTCATCCAAGAAGTTGTCAGAATTCAATGGTGGGCAGCTGAAAATACAAACACAGCAACAAAAACAGCACATGATCTTGCACACTGTTCAGCCCACCTGGACAATGAGCTGCAAATCTGAAAGACAATAAAGAGTGCCCTTGGCATGCACAAGGTTTAGTTTGGCAACACCTATTTGAAGTGCAGGAGGCAAGCAAAGGATCGGCAACCCTAGACTTGCACAAATTTGTTGTACCTTGTCTCATAAGCAATGCAGAAATAATACGTACAGTAATTTATATATTAGTGTTTTCTGCAGATTGAGTTGCACCAAATTGATTAGGGTGGTGGATGAGAAACAGGAGATTTTCCTGCTTTGGCCATACTACTAGCCTGAGATGTACAACATTATACCGTTGCACGCTGTTGCCTTGTACTCAGGTTTTCATTTGATTACAGATATCTCAGGGGTCCCAAATCACTGAATGATCCCCATACGTATCACCAGAGTTCTGGGGCCCCCAAGGGCCCATATTACTAGTGTGTTAGGGCCCCAGGATAACAGTTTGAGGGGGGGGGGGGAGGGCATATCACGTGGACACCGGTTTACGAAGGCGCTTACCTGCTGTGTGTAAATGATGTGCACGGTCTCGTTGATTATGGCAAGCATAGCTCGAGATCTGTCTCAATACTTATGAACCCCAGGAGACACTGTATCTCCACAGTTATCGCTGTACTTCTGCTTATTGGCATTGAGAAGAAAATGATCAAGGAGATCGACAATTACCCTTGACAATTACCCTAGTCTCGCAAGCCACACCCTTCGCAGAGAGTGTGGCTTGTGAGACTACAACTATCCAGGCTGCTATCGCTAACTATGCTCCGCCCCTCATGGGCTTCTAGACCAACCCACTTATTTTAGTAGGTGAAGCCCAAGCTAACCACAGACCAGATATAAAATTTGAGCTAGTCACCATGGGCTGAATGTGATAACGACTAACCATATCCATGATCGCGTTTCGTGACATACTTGCATATGGCGCCAACCTCGTATAGTTGGTTGCCGTCTACCGTGTATAATCGGATAGTTTGGTCATTGTATTACATCACATAACTAGAAGTCTTCAGTGAAGACATACCCCGCGCTGTTTTATGATATAAAGGGACCCTGAGATGTTTTTGTTTATTATTTTAAGTATAGGGATGTCATGAATGGTTTCACATATATTCTGCTTAGTGTATGGTTTGCATGGTGACAGGTGTTCGTTTCAGGGAAGCTGATACATGCATGTTATATCCGCTGATGTTCAATTGTAGAGGTGGTGGTTGGTATGTTATGTGTGCCAAGTCTGTGGCTGTTACTTCGCTGTGTACGCATTGTTTTGATTAGAATATTGTATTTCTCTGTTTCTAGATGAAAGAGGTATCTACCACTATTTGCTGCAGCTCACTAAGTGCAAGCGTTTTGTGTGTTTGTTCTAGTTAATTTTGTGTGAGTCTCTTGAAGTCCATGAACATTTGATTGCAATGATTATGTTTATGTGCATGTGCTGTTGTCAAAAAGTATACCGGTAATTGTGGCTAGTTGGGTCTGCATGCGGTAGTGAATGCCCACACGCACATCACTCTATAAATAGTTTGGGTGGGTAGCTGGTCCTCATAGCTTCATACCCAGGCTCGGGTAGGAGGCAAATATACATAGGCATGTGGTATGGATGTAGCAAATCTTGTTCCCAGGCTTTCCCCTGATCCAGTTTTTGGTCACTTGCAGTATGCAAATACTGCCTGGGCCTTGGCAACTCTCTTTCTCCTTGCGTCTGCTTCCTGGGTTGACTCAGCTTGCCTTTTAACTGCCTGGGCCTCAGCTTCTTTCTTTCTCCTTGGGCCTGCTTCCTGGGTTGACTCAGCTTGCCGTTTAGCTGCCTGGGCCTCAGCTCCTTTCTTTCTCCTTGCGTCTGCTTCCAGGGTTGACTCAGCTTGCCGTTTAGCTGCCTGGGCCTTGGCAACTCTCTTTCTCCTTGCGTCTGGTTCCTGGGTTGACTCAGCTTGGCGTTTAGCTGCCTGGGCCTCAGCTTCTTTCTTTCTCCTTGGGCCTGCTTCCTGGGTTGACTCAGCTTGCCGTTTAGCTGCCTGGGCCTTGGCAACTCTCTTTCTCCTTGTGTCTGCTTCCTGGGTTGACTCAGCTTGGTGTTTAGCTGCCTGAGCTTTAGCTTCTCTCTTTCTCCTTGCCTCTGTATCACCAGTTGGTTCAGATTGACGCTTCCTATAAGGTTTGGACAGGGAGGTCGTGACCAACAACGACTGTAAATACTACTAACCAAACTTCTTACGTTAATAACACACATCTTAAAATGTGTACCTTCTCTTTGACTGGGCTTCTCTTTGTCTCCTCTCTTCTGCATCCTGGGCCTGTTCGTACCCTTGGGTTTCCAGCATTTCCCTAAATTTAAGAGAACGCTTTCTGTCTCTTCTAAGGTCCATGCTGGTTTCGAAAACTATACAGATCGGGGTAGCATTACGGAAATTTTGCTGTGTATGCCCGGACTCCACCATATCAAAATTATGGACACGCGTCAAGTCCGCGAATACCTGGACTCTATGGTATTGACCGTATTAAAATGGCGGATGATCACGACGTTAAATAGGAAACTGCTGGAAAAGCAGAGGGTATAGAACCGCTTTGCTTCCTATGAGGTACACATAGGTCACTTTTTGTACAATGTCAATGCTACAGTCAGTTTTGGAAATCATTTAACCCTGCCTCTATTCAGATTTAAAAATTTTTTACCGGACTGACAAACTGACTGACAGACGGACAAAACCAATTGCTTAACCCCTTCGCGCATGCGTGCATGGGGTAATAATATGTGAATGGTTCAAGTATAAGTGATATTCATAAAACCATGTGCCAATGAAGAAAGCCAACTTATAGCCTGTAAATCCTTCCATTGCTGGAAACCTCACTTTTTGAGCTTGACAATGAGTCACGTGACTTACGTAGCATTTAGTAATATGAAATACTTCTGCAAAAAGCGATCTAGGTGCCAGATATCAAAGGTGCACAAACCACGTATGAGGGTTCTTGCTAAAAGTGGGCAGAAAATGGTATGGTCTTTTAACTTTGGGAGAGAGGGGTCGTACCCACACGTTAATAGTATGTGGTTCTGCAGCTGTAATGTTGTCCCTCCCCTAATAATTTTTCCGAGAGCACGCATGAATGATTCACTCAAGGTGGGTGCACCAACCGGTACTCACTTTAAGGTGCCATCAAAAGGCTGGATCAACCATGAAATTTTCTTGCACTGGCTTTATTATGTCCATCCCAAGTGCCAGGCCTATACTCCTCTTGTATGATGGTCATTCTTCCCACATCTCGATTGAGGTGATTCAAAAAGCTAGGGAAAATGATATTCATTTGCTACCGTTTCATGGGACCCACATCTTACAGCCATTAGATGTGTCTGTGATGTCCTCATTGAAGCTTCACTTCAGCAAAGCTTGTAAGGACTTCCTTGCTAAGAACCCTGGTCAGGTTATCACTGAGTACGACATCTCAGGGATACTCGAGAAGGCATGGCCACAGGCACTTTCTTTGAGCAATGTAATGAGTGGCTTTTGCAAAACTGGTATCTACCCTTTAAATCCAGGAAGGATTTCTGATCACGAGCTTGCACACTCCAAGGTTTTCGAAGTTTCTGCCGGAGACCTTGAAGATTCCAGTTCTTCAGAACGACGCAAAACCTCGAGCATAGACACATCATCCAATGCTGCAACCATATTGAGTGTAGATGGGATCCTAAAACTGCCAATGGCTAAACCACCAATGAAACAGACATCCAGCCTGACTAGTACAGCACAGTGCCTGACAGATACTCCATTCCTGGATAAACTGAAGGAAAGAAAAGCCATGAGGGAGAAAAAGGAGAAAACCAAAGCAGCAAGTAAAGTGACCAAGCCAAAGAAGACAGGAACCACTAAAGTATCCAAGATGAGGGCTAGAAGGGGAACAGGAATAGAGGGGAAGGATCAGTAAGAGGAGGCAGTCAAGTACACATGCCACGAAGCAGGATGTATCTGGTCGCTCAAGGTGTACTAAGCTACCACTGCTATCGGACACTGACGGTGATAGCAGTGTGATTGTGCTATTGGTGGACTTCCTTACGGTTCGGATGAGAAGTTATGGATTCTGTGTGATGGATGTAAATTGTGGATGCACACTTCTTGTGTGGACGTAGAGTCAGACCTACCAGATGTGTTCCATTGTGATAACTGTTGACATATTAATGATTTGGTTTGTGGCTGAGTTGTAATTGATTGTACTTCAAAGGAGAACCAGTTTTGTTGATGTTCCATAATACCCCATAGTGTTCCATTTTATACTTAAATTGGAATGTTTAACTTTTAAGGTAGGACAACCTTGAATCACAGATCTCCGAGTAATGTGGACGGATGGATGGGTAATGTCAAAGTGTACACAAGATTCACAAAACGTTTGTACCAAACTGCTTTCTGTACCTGATAATGCCCCAAAAAAATCAATTTTTAGTCCCTCAGCTAAAATAAAAATTTGCACCCTCTCCAAGGCTCCATCCCCAGTCTGACCACATCATCAACACACACACAAAACAAGTACAAACTTTACGTATGGATTTGTCCTGGGACCACTTTAATTCCAGTCTACAGGCCAAAACATACATTTGACCTCAAAAACAGTAATTTTGGCTGTGCTGGCTTTCAAGAAAAATTCCACACACCTCCACTCAAACCAACCAAAACTGAGCCCAGTTTCAGAAAGCTCAACTCACCCCCTACAAAACTATGTATGCTTTTTCCCGCTCACCTCAAGGCCAGGGAGTTATGCCCACAAACCTACTCCCTGTCATACTCCTAGAATGGAGCCAAGTTACACACATTCCAGCTAGCATGAAATCGGGCGGGGCCTACAAGCCCGAAAAGTCAGCTTTCTACAGTACCTTTGCCAGACAACTGTGTGATGATACCCGTCTTCCAGGATGGCTCTCTGCCTTTCCAGTACACTCACAAACATTCAAGCCCACTCAGGCAAGCTTTGCACACACAACTAGCCAACCGTCACATTCAATGAGCTAGAAAATATTTTTACTGTTTTTTTTTGTTTGTTTTTTTAAGTGTTGGAGGATTTTTTCAAAGTTCCGCCCAGCCACATGAAAGTGCCGCCAGACCACTACAAAGGGCCGCAGGCCACATCAAAGGGACACGCCCCCCTTGTTGATTCCCGTTTGCCGCCATGGGAAAGTGTAAACAAGCCAATGAATTTCAATCGCGCCATTATGGTCACCCGATCATTAATTATTCATGAGTGGAATTGGCCGATTCGGGATTCAAGGTTGTCCTACCTTAATCATACTTTTGGCATAGATCAACTTAGAGTCAGAAATTTTGGGATGCAGTAGGGGTGGGATGTGAGCATTGATATCACCAAATTTGGTACTCTATGAAGCCATTCAAGTGGTAGTAGCCTCGTATTTGCTTAAGTGTTCCATAATACACCCACCTACCTCATCAGAGAGTCGGTAGACTCTCTATGTAGGGATGGCGCCAACGCGCAATATATGCAATACTTAAAAGCAAAAGCCGTATAACTTCACAGATACGCTAAAAGCTTATTTAAGCGCCCAGCTTCCTCTTTGAGTGCCTTTATGATCAGCAAGACTCATATATACAGTTGCCCAAAAGCTTCGCGGAAGACAGCTAAGTGTGCGGTAGCGAAAGTGCCATTTTTCTTTGTTCAGACCACTTATCAAACAACGATAACTCGAAAACGGCTCAATTACCTTGATTTTAGCACGAAACTGATGCTCATCACAGCGCGCAGCTCCACAACCACTCAGCGTCTTCATAGCTTCAAATTTACCCTGGTCAAAAAAGCTGTTCACAGCGCTGCCCAACTGCCTTCAGTTGCGTAGGACGCCATTTTCTAATCTTGAACGCATGCGCACATGCAGTCTCGCCCACCGTCATTGCTCTGGGAACGAGACTAGTGCTCACACGAAAGTGCGCGCGTTGACCATGCACCTGTATGTACGGCTGGCACGGTCTATTCCCGTGGTTGTGGGAAAGGCTCATGGACACCACCTAGGTAAGGAGCTGCATTCAGTTGCTTACTTATACCTTCACAAAAAATACAGCTTTAGGTAACGCCTGGATGGTCAGTTGTTATGCTCTGTCGGTACAGTTTTCTGTGCTAGTCAGTTGTCCTGTGATCGTAAATCAGGAAATCGGCTTCACAAAAGGCTCAAAATCTGGTACAGAGAGATATTAGCCCTCCATCGGATTCCAGCTGGCATAATACATGCTGGGAACCACTGCTAAGCTGTCAAATTATGCTGTTTCAAGTTCTAGGGTTGTGGCCGTTACACTTGAAAGAAATCTTCTTAGGCTTAGGTCTAACTGCAACTGAGATTAACATTAAAAAAGTACAGAAACAAGAAATAAAAAAAAACAACATTAAAAATGTAAAAAGATGTAGGGATGGCATGCCAAAAAGTATGCAAACAAGGTAGGGATGATAGCATAAAAGCAAAGGTCAACATAAAGGCAATGCCCCATCACTACATCCTTTTCACACTGCAGTGAGACAGCATGCTTGAAACCTAAACCTGCACCCATCCGTGGAGTTAATAATGCTGTGAATGAGCACCAAGTACTCTGCAGTTCACTTCAGCTCAGTGTATAGGTTGTACAAGCGGTCCCGAGTACGATATTAAATGCCAACAAGGGTTCCACTATTACTACAAATAGCATGTCAGCAGCAACAAAAGCTCTACATGCATAGCTTCCGACAAGGCACACATACACCACATACCCCATGCTGCTGGACCACCCTTTCAGAAGGGTCTGGAGTCCAGATTAGACCACACTAGCCTCATTCCCAGGCCATGTGGGAGGAGGAAAGTGGCCTGAGAACAAGGCTACAGCCATGCCCTTCAAGAACTTCCAGTAAGGTTGTGGTATGTTTTTGGGAGACTTCCAACACACTGTTATAACTGTAGTGTGAAAAGATGTATATAGGGATGGGGCCACAGGGCCACAGTTACTAAATTGCCAGACGCAAAGCCACTTAAGTTGGTTGGTTGTTATACCCCTTGGGACAAAAAAGTCCTTAGTAAGGCAATTTGGTGCAGGAGGGATTTCCACACTTTTAGGCCACTTTATACTGGCATAACAACTCTGTAGTTATCAAAATGGGGTGACAATGCAAAAGAAAGACATTAAACTACGAATGACGACTATAGTCGTCATTGAAATTCGGCTGCATGTTATCAGTTGGCGCAATCCGTTTTGAAGATAGATTCTGCGCTAGCAGAAAGATTGGGGCAGGGGGAGGTGGGTGGGTGCACCGCTTTAGGTGACAGTGCATGGCGGCTGTTGCAGCTGGCTATAGAAAAGGCCTGGTCAGCGCTGGATGGCCCGTTCTTCTGCTTTCTTGTACAAACGAGCCTAGAAAACGGTCCTTTCACCTTGTATAGGGACTCCATTTCCGGCTTTTTAGGCAGCATTCAGTCTGGAGGAGCGTTGTCTGGTCGGAGGGCCCTGAATATTGAACGCTCGCTATGAGTGGGTGTGGTCAGGGTTATCAACCTGCAAAGAACTTCTGAAGGAAGCTGTTGATCTAGTTTCTCAGGCTAACTCCTGGCAGAAGTGGAAATACAGGTGAAAGAAGGTGGGACTAGTCTAAACAAGACCTTTTGGGAATAAAATTTATAGTATCTAAAGGGTTAATTAATTAAGTAAATATATACTATAGTTACTACCCCGCGCGCGCGTGCGCGAAGGGGCTAAGGAATCGGTTTTGTCCGTCTGTCAGTCTGTAAGTCCAGTGAAAAAAATTTGAAATCAGCACATTTACTGGGTTAAACAATTGCTGTACACGGCAATGACATGACAATCTAAAAAAAAAAATGTCTGTCTACCTGATAGAGACCAAAGCATTTCACTCCTCTGCATTTCCAGCTCTTTTCTATTTTAATAACATTGGTATTGTCCACCATTTTGACACGGTCAACCACTTGGATACGGTGGAGACCGGGCATATGCTGACTCCAAGCACGTGTTCGCGTTCACCAGCTTCCTCGTTCCCAGGATTGTGAAAAGCTGAGCGGGGGCCTAGGAACGTATAGTACTTTGACCCGTTAATTGTTTCTGCGGGTAAGGGTAGGGTGTAAGTGTCGGGGTAGGTTTTGTTTGCGCAAACGTTTCTGCGGTTTGTCCCTCAAAGCTTGTTAGAACGAGGCTACGCATTCACTTGACTATACACTGCAAAAACAAAGTTGTTATTTTAGCTAAGTATTTGGTTATTACAATTCCATGACTATCCTAGTATGCAAATTAAATGAATGCAGTGCTGGAAAAGAATTCATGCAGTGGGAGCTGATACTTGAATAAACTTTACTAGCCTCCCATGCACAAAATGTTTTACAAGCACTACATTCTTTGAATTAGCGTAGGAAGGACAGTCGCACAATTGTAGTAACCAAACGATTAGCTAAAACCACAATTTTGTTTTTACAGTGTAGTCTTGATCTCATGAACAACTGGGCACGAGACTTCGGTGAGTGTGTCAAAAAATCCGAACGCTCATACGCAGGCTTGATGAGGTCCGTCAGTTACTTCATGAGGTCGGTCATTTACTTTATGAGGTTGGTCAGTTACTTTATGAAGTTGGTCAGCATATATATATTCATCAGGAGGTGTGGCAGGCTGGGCACAAGAGTAGGCCTTCAGTTGGAAAGTACAAAAACCCTTTGATCTTCCTTCCGTACAACCAGCTTTAATATTATAGTATGTAATATGATGTACACTGCATACCACAAACTGTTTAATCTGTGTAATATGCAACAGTTATGGGCACGCATGGGTAACAAACAGTTCAGTTTGCTGACATTGAAATTGCACGGGGTATGTCTTCTATGAAGACCTCTAGTTATAAAACACATCGAACGTTCTACCGGCAGTGGCCTGTCGCTTGTGCTTGGACTGGACCCAGTCAAGTGCTTGTTGATGTGGTATTCACTCAAGGTCGACAAATCTGCTACACAATTGCACGGTCGCTTTGTTGGAGGCGCATCACAACTTGTGCGTTCAGCCATTCGCGATCGTACCACGTGTAAATCATTCCTTGCACCTCCGTTTACGTTATTAATTGTACTGTATTACATAATTATTACGCAACGGTTGGTTGGTTGGTTCTGGGGTCAAGGCAAAAAGGGGGTTTGCGTTAGCAAAAAAGTGCACTGTGGCCCCGTAGATGGGGCATTGCCTGTATGTTGACCTTTGCTTTTATGCTATCATCCCTATAGAGATGATAGTATAAAAGCATAAAAAAAAACATAAAGGCAATACCCCATATACCTTGTTTGCATACTTTTTGGCATGCCATCCCTACATCTTTCTACATTTTTAATTCTTATATATATGTATATATATACTCCACTTCACCCTTGTTTCTGTGGCAACAGGTGGGTCTAACAGGAAGTTGTAGATTCTGTAGATTCTGTTCCATATACCACAGGAAGTTGTAACGAAATGATGTTTCCTATAAGCTACCTTGTTTAGAGTGTAAACTACTTTACATGTTTACTAATAACATACCTTTGTTTACAGCGAAAACTACCATGTGTGTTTACTAATAACAACAAGGACCAATCAGAGTGGAGAATATAACAGATAAACCACAGTTGACAGGGATTTATGGCCATAAACAACCGGCTGGCCCTCGGGCTCAGGTGGTTTATGGACCATAAATCCCTGTCTACTGTGGTTTACATATATATTTATTATATACCTAGTATACGCGCCCATAGTATTTCCCATAGAGCAACATGACCCGTATTCGTATGCGTAGCATACCGTGGCGTGTGCTTTAATTGGAATGCACTCATAGTCGCTGCTGAAAAAATGAATAAGCTTTCATTACGGATGAAAACGGCATTATTTACTAACTTACGGTACTTTCTTTCACTGGTAGTGGGATCGTACGCGTGTTGGTGCCGTCCAAAGCTAGAAACAAGCCAGCAGCCTGAAGCTTATTAAATATGCACGTAGCAACAACCTTTGTACTGCGCATGCGCAGTAGCTGTCTATCTTCTAGGTGCTGCTAAATCACAGTAGTATGTGATAAGTCTATTATTTGATGGGTGAGAAGGCAATATGGCTGGATATTGCACGAGTGTGCGGCCGTATTTTCACTCGCCGCGCATATAATATATATATATATTCTTTAATTTTTCGAGGCTAACCGCACTCCAAGTGGAAAGAAACGGTGACTTGAATGCAGGTGGAAAAATCAGCTTGTCCTGTCATAAATACAGTGGAACCCGCCTAACGGACACCCCTCAACAGCGAACACCCACGATATAACGGACAATTCTGAAAGTCCCGACTGTTCTTCCATTCACTTCAATGCTTAAGCAACCCTGAATGGCGGACACCCCGCTACTCCGTATAACAGACATTTTTCGCGGTCCCAATTGTACACAAACAATACTCAACGACCCCGATTTAGCGGACACTTGTCGACCTTTTCAGCAAGATTGTCCACCATCCCTGCTGTAGTTAACAACTTGACACTATACATTAGTGCTGTTACTCGTGGTACTAGCCTCTGCTTGTCCTTCCCTGTCAGCGTACAGCAAAGGAAAGCGCAGCCGCTCAACGGCCCGATTACGTATACCACGCCTACCGGAAATATACCGGAAGCCCCTGAGTTAAGGACACCTCGCTATAAGGGACAAAATGTTGGCTCCCAGTGGTGTCTGTTATAGAGAGGTTCCACTGTAAGTCATTTAGCTAACCCACTAGCTATATACGTAGTGCATTTGGAAGATTTGGACAAAAATGGAACAGGAAACAGGAATTGGAGTGCAAGTGTCAACATTTTTGAACATAACTCAGGTTAGCAGTGGTTTCAATTTTCTCATCTTTAGCAAATGTAAGTACCTTCATGCTAAGATAGCTATTTTGGCTACTGTAAAATCCTGTGTCACCATAGGTCCCATTTCGTGATGGCAAATATTTGGTCTTATAATTATAGTTTCTGTAGATTGCCTCTCAGCCTTAGCACTTTAACCAAAGATATTTCTGTATCCAGCTGTGGTGTCAAACTTCTGTAAGTCATCTCAGGCCTGGAAAGAAAGGCTAAAACATTGGACATACACATGCACATTTGTGGCTTTTCATTCATTACTATGTTCTTGGGGTGTAATTATTTTGAGGTGGGAGGGGGGTTACGCAGTATACCTGGAAGATCTGACTCAACATTTTCCCTGCTCTAATCGATCCAAGTTGCCCCTTCAGCAATTTTTTTACACTTGCTGATTCCCCTCCAAAAATCTTATTATACATCAACTGGACATCTTCATGACTTGCGTTGCAACTCCCAACCACTTGATGACCGATAGCTTGCAGTTGTCGCATTCCACCAAGTTGCCTGGATAGTAATATGAATACATCAATGCATCAGTAGATCAATAGACACCTCACACAACATAAGCAATTCTCGTTTTAGTATAATTATACAATCATAATTATATAAGTGGTTTCATTAATTTTAGCCTCAAGTCGTTAATCAATTAATTTTTTTTACAAAAGGACTACAGTAAAACCTATAATAGCGGACCCTCCGAAAAGCGGACTACCTCTCTACAGCGGACAGATCGCTTGCCCCCGATTGATTTTACTATAGAACTAATACATTTCGAACCTCCGAGAAGCGGACACCTCTCAACTCCGTACAGCGGACACTGATGAGCCCCAGACTTACCTTAGCTAATACAAAATGATTTAATTGGAATAGTTGAACCCGTAAGGGCCATCACAGTACATGTACATGGCAGATTTTTAAGTGACATACTTACACAACTGGGTGATATGATAAATAAATAAATACAGCTACCATGACACGTAGTTTATTAGTGTCAGTTCACTGAGAGAGAAAGAGAGGAGGGGGCACCGGTACCCAGGTAATCAAGGGGAGTAAGAGCTAGTTAACCCAACCTAACAACACCTTACGCCTCTGCCACCATGTCACCATCTCTTTCATTATGCACCTGTCTATGTCATCCATCACCTCCCTATTCACATCTACCCTTCTCCCTAGCAGTAAACTCACTCGACTATCATTATCACCTTCTTCATATCCCTTCACCCACTCCTCTGCTCCCACAATTCCCTTGATCCTTTCCAGAACGACATCTATCCTGGTCAAACTCCTCACACTCCAATACAAAATGCTTAACATCTTCCACCTTCCCTCCATTACACAGCACACATCTGTCCTCTTCCACCATCCCGCATCTCTTTTTATCTTCAAACAACCCTGCAGACCCTGACCTCAACCGGAACTTCAACCGTACTGCCACATGTCCCTCCCATGAACCTACGTATTTCTCTGGCCCATACTCTTCTTTAACCTTCTTATACCATTTCAAGCTACTTTTCCTGTCCACCTCTTCTTGCCAGTCTTCCCAGTTCTGTTTTTCTATTTTCCTCTTCCAGGCTGCTGCTGACCCTGACTCTTCCTCTTCGGCTTCCTCCAAGCCATACTTTCTTAGCAACATCTCATATTCTTCCCTCCAGCCTACTCCACCTGACTCTTTCAATTTTTCTACTATCAGCTTCACCAACCTCTCTTCACCTAGCTCCCAGAATCTCCGCCCATACAACATCTTCTTCTCCTCTCTTCTTTCTTCTAACTTTCTCCATCCCATCTCCCCACGGATTGCCTCCCCTGCCACTGTTCTACTAGCTCCCAACAGTTTTCTTCCCAACCTATCCTGTACAGCCTCCAACCTCTTTCCTACTGTCTTCCCCCCTGGCCACCACACCTCTGCTGCATGTTCCAGGCCAGGCCTTGCTACTAGGTCCCATATCAATCGACCTCGCTCTGCCTCTAGTTCCCCATCCACCCTTGCCATCCATTCAACTTTGCCTGCCCATTCCTCAGCCTGTTCCACCACCTTCTCCAGCTGCACATTTCCCCTCATCCTCTGGTCAAACCATACACCCAGGTATTTGAAGGACTCTACTTCTTCCATCTCTTCATCACCAATTTTCCACTTCCCACCACTGTTCTTTTTACCTACCACCATCACCTTACTCTTCCTTGCATTGAACCTGAACTTCCACATTTCTGCATATCTTCCTACCATATCCAGCATCTTTTGCAACTCCTCACCTGACTCTGCTATCAGCACAATGTCATCAGCATATAGTAATGCTCCACACCATACCCCAGACACTTTCACCCCTAAGTTTTCTCTCTCCAACTCTTCCACCATTCCCATAATATAGACACTATACAAGAGTGGTGACAGGGGGCAGCCTTGCCGGAGTCCCTCATCTACTCTAAACCACCTTGACTGTTGCCCATCTACTTGAACACTAGCTTGCACCCCTTCATACAGCCCCTCACACAAACTAACAAATGATTCTTCCACACCGTATTCTCCGAAAACGGACAGTGAAACTACGCCCACCAATAGTTTTGTACATAATGAGAGCGCTTGTCGATGGCTTTCGTAAGATTGTGCGCTACCGTCGCTGGATTCAAAGTAGAGGTCCGAAATGCGACCTCATCGTGTTCAACAGGCCCGAGCACACATTACCACGCCTACCGGAAGTATACCGAATGCCCATTACGGATACCTCCGTATTCCTGATACGCAGCGGTAGTATTTTCCACTGTACTCGCAAACGACGGTTAGCTACGTACAAAAATTGCATTATTCTACAATTTTTATGCAAGCAGTAATGCTCTTGCCATCTTGCAACTGAAAAAAAACACATCAAAATGAAAATATGTGCACAGAATATATTGTACATTTTAAAGCCTTTAAGTGTTATTTTTTTCCCTTCAAGGACTTTCCAATAGGTTTAAAAGAAACCTCCGAGAAGAGGACAACCTCTCTTCAAGGGACAAATGGTACTTCATTTGTAGTGCGTGAGAACTTTATGCAAAATTTGATTATCTTGGAAGGAACTCTGCATATCACTGCCAAGGAAGAAATTAGCAGGGCAAAATATTTATAATTATTGTGTTAGCAGTGCAGCATTTTACCACAAGGTTATGTGGCAATGATAGTGACAATGAAAGTTTCTACCCTAGGATGTATTTAGGACTCTGACCCAGCCTTGTGCAACTTCCTATAGAGTTGAAAATGCGTATGAACAGACTGCTCATGGAAAGTGGTTGAATGCCTTGATATATAAATAACTCCATAAATTATAGTTATGATTGCCACACATTATTTAGTGTACTAGAGACTAGAGGTTGAAATAAATTAGGTCAGACATCAGCTGTAATGGGCTCAGTAAAGCAGGATCTGTTGCAATATTACTTTATGCATGCATGGTTCCTCCCTCCTGCCTTGCATACATCGACAACTAGTGCAAAACGATGCTATATTGTCACAGGCATATCATCACTTCTACAACCCCGTTTCTGCTTTGTTACATCATGCAGTTCACTCACGTTTGTGTATATTGAAGTTCGTCTTTTTTTTTGTTGCGCTCTTTCAATTTTCGCTCGTAAAGATTCTTCAGCTTGTCCCGCTCTTTCTCGTTATCCTCGAGCCTCCGTTGCAGACCATCATGCTCGAGGGCATTTTCCTTTAACTTTGTTTCCAAATCCCGTAGTTCCTGCTCCAATGCCTTGTAACTTTGAGTTTTCTTTTCTAAGAGCCGTCTCGATTCACGGCTTTGCTTTATCATCGGCGACTCCATTGTATCTGGCGAAAGCTATTAATGAACAACCTCGTCCCCAGACCCCGGAGGGGAGGGGCCTGGGGACGAGGGCATTATTAATGAACAACTGTAGCTATGCATATATAAGCATAAGTATTGATACCATAATTATAACAAAACAAACCATTCTTCTTTTCTGCCATAGGTTGAAGACGGCTACAGTGATCATAATACGTAAATCTTATTAGGCACGTCACTGTAAAAACAAAATTGTGGTTTTTAGCTAATTATTTGGTTACTACAATCGCGTGACTGTCCTTCCTACGCTAATTCAAAGAAAACATTTTGTGGGAGGCTAGTAAAGTTTACTCAAGTATCAGCTCCCACTGCATGAATTCTTTTCTAGCACTGCATTGATAAAATTTGCATAGTAAGGATAGTCCGCAATTGTAGTAGCCAAATACTTAGCTAAAATAACAACTTTGTTTTTTGCCAAATTGGATTGGGTAACCCGCGGCGCGCGTCCTACGTCTGTTGCAAGAAACCGGACTAGCAGGCAAACAGTGTAAGTAAAGGTTTCTAGGAGGTTTGATCAACGTGGTTTTATACATTCTGCACAATTCCTGCGAGAATAAATTCTCAACTAGTCTCGCGTTGCCACACCTCGTTGCGGAACGGGGTGTGGCTACCCGAAACTACAAATAGTATATATAATTATGCATTTATACATATCAGGCTCGTAGCCAGGATTTTGAGAAGGGGGATTACATAGATGTCTATATATGAATGCACAAGCATGCAAGACTAGGGGGGTCTGGGGGCATACTCCCCCAGAAAACAAAACTTACATCCTCTGAGTTTGAATCTGTCGAGACCAACCGCGAAAATTTATCACGCGAAAAAAGCAACAACTTACGTAGCGATGATCAATGAATAAGCGTGCGCGCGCGCGCGCGCGCGCAAGTCCACACCCTGTGTACGCGGGTCCCCGTCCTCGAAAACATACACGGTGCATACGACCAAAACGTGTTTAAATGCCCTAGCTCCTAGCCTCGCTGCCATGGCATTGAGAACACTGCCCTCTAGAACGTATAGCCAGGCGATGTGTTTGGAGGCCAAAAGGGAGTTTCGAGCGAACCCCCTCGAATCCCCCCTGCCTATACGGGCCTGGATATACAGTTATTCAATAATAGAATGATCCAGATAATATTTGCATTGTCTAGTGGTTGGGTGTGTACTCAGAAGATTGTTAACAACATTGGTCAAGCATGAAGGTTGAAGAAATTTTGGGAGCGATAACAACTAATAATAAGGAAACAGACAGCAGTATTTTGTTGAGGAGAACTATAATTATAGGAGGAGGGCGACCTGTGAGTGAAGACACGAGGCATCTTTCTTGAAGTTTAACATCAGAGCTTCATGACTATAGAGTCCAGAATACATTACTTCATGGTACACTATTAATGTGGTGTACCAAGGCTACGTACTGTAGTTGTTCGTTCTTGTGTGAAGGTATTGCTAAATCTGCTAGACACTGTATCATTTGTTATACATCTGCTTCCTTCGTTGTGAGTAGTGACAACACCAGATTGATTTAATTTACGGTGGCCCTGCATGGAGTGCAACAAGTTTGGTTCACAGCTCGCTCTAAAGCTCGATTTACAGCTCGATTCAGAGGTCTGAAGCTCGATTCGTAACTTGATTTGTAGCTCGGTTCGTATCACTTTATATACATCTGGTTCCTTCATGAGTAGTAACATCAGCTGGAATGGCATGACCGGCAAACAGCAGATTGATTTAATTACATTCCAAAGTAGTCAACCCACAAAATTATATATATACTGCAAAACAAAGTTGTTATGTTAGCTAAGTATTTGGTTACTACAGTTGCGTGACTAGTCTTACTATGAAATTTAATGGAAAAGAATTCATGCAGTGGGAACTGATACTTGAGTAAACTTTACTAGCCTCCCACAAAATGTTTTACAAGCACCACATTCTTTGAATTAACATAGGAAGGACAGTCACGCAATTGTAGTAACCAAATACTTTGCTAAAACAACAATTTTGTTTTTACAGTATCTATAATTCCACCATGCTTCATACTGTAGTAAGCTAGGACAGCCAACTCTGTAAATGAATAACCTAAGAACTGAAAAACACATGACAGTATTCAATCACCTTTCCATCAGAGCCTGACATTTTGACATCTGCATCACAAGAAAGTATGTATCTGATCACTTTAGTTTTACGTTCTTGACTGGCTACATGCTGCGAACATCCTGTCTCAGTTGGAACCAATACATCTTGTGAGGGAAAATAAAAAAATGAAAGATACAAAAAAGTGAAAACTGGCAACAGTGTATTTATATTTTTATTGGCGCAAGATTTTGAAGCCTTCAGAATAAGGAAAATCATTCAGAAAGAATTTACTTCCTGCTAGAGAGAACTTTGTGATAACACATATTGAGTGGCTGCTGGATTTGCAACTGAAGCATTCAGTGCAGTACATGAGAATTGTGGGTGCTGGTGGTTGTTCAGTGGTCTATAGCTCAGTGGTAGAACGCTGGCAGCTCAAGCATCAAGCTTGGCTATGGGTGATGGCGAGAATTTTCTGGTGGACCCTTATACCATGGAGAGCAACTCAATCATCCAGTACCATGCACCTGTGCACTAGATATACAGAATTTTGTGTATTATGAGAATCATGCAATAATGTAATTTAACTAGTCCAGTGATACGCACGCTTCAGCAGATCCTCGGCAAACAAAAATCTAGATACAGTTCTTGTCCTCAACTTACACGATCTGTTCAAAAAGATGCTTCCCAGATGATGTGTGGTTAAGAAGATAAGTGTTACAAATCGTAAGGGATGATATATTAGTTATGTACAGTAATCAGTTGCTAGGTAATGTACTCTAACTGGCTAGTTTGGAATGTGATTACTATCAGATATTTACATTCCAAAGTAGTTACCCCCAAAAACTTTGTCAATCTCATTATAAAGATATGTGTTTGAGGACACTTGTCTGCAAGGATAGATTTATGTACAAAGTGTTAGATTAACAGTGAGAACTCAATCAATTTGTTGCAAACACTCTCTGACTGTATTTAGATGCTGATTTGCATGAACAAAGGCACTGTAATTGGCTCTGCAAATGCATACATTAATTACCTATCATCTCATAATAAGCTACTTACAATTCAATACTCTCAAACTCTGAAATTGTGAAGAATTATTCTTTTCTTGTATCTTTGTGGTAAGCTTTGAACTGTATTTGGTCTTACTCAAATTGATAGTAAACTAGCTGGCAGATCTGTTGGATGAAATATCATGCTAATAAATAATGCTAATTATATGGCTGAAACTGTGCGAAACACAATGGTTGGTCTAAATACAAAGTCTTTCAATATTACTTGTGGATGGAAAATACTGTGAAAGAGTATCAAGAACCACTTTTACTTCGTTTCCTGTTTTTTCATGGTGAGCTTTCAGTTGTACTTCAGTTTGACTAACGTCGATGGTAAGAATAACTTCTTTGTCATCTCTGCTTCTGCCTGGGATGTCTCGCAAGTCAAAATCCAAAGTTCCAATTTCTGTTAGCTCAGGAACTAGTTTACCGGCCATATCCTTTGCATACCATATGTCACGTTCATTCGATTGATAGATGGTGAAATGCATTTCCATCTGGTTACTGTGAGCCGGAATTATGGAATTCTGAAGTATTTGATTAGCATGGATCGTATCACCAATTTCAGTAAACGGCCGAAATAAACTCTTGCAATAATATCCTCCTCCCTCATCGGGTATTTTATAGGCAGGATTATGAATATCAGCATCAAACGGACTTGCAACAACATCTCCATATGTAGCCTCGACCTTGCGTGACCAGATGATCTCAGGGTTACGACGAAATATGATAGCTCCACATGCAATTGCTAGTTTGTGGTCAATTGGTACAAAGACTTTAAGTTCAGGACCATATTTAGCTTGCATTCTTTCCTGAACAATTTTCTTGAGGAGCTTGCACCCTCCAAATCCTCCAACAAGATATATGGCTTCGAGCTTTTTTACCTCTGTCTTGATCCTTTCAAGTGCCTCAAATGCTATCTGGCAAATTGGTTCAATTGCTGGTTGAAAAAATTCCATCACCTTTTGTGGTTTAATGGTAAGTTCACTTCCATCCAAGTCTACAACATCATGACAATGTTTTTTGATGCCTGCTTCCAGCTTTTCTAGCTTGTAATATTTCAACAAGGAATTGGGGAGGTTTAGGACAATTGGGAATTTATGATCTTCCTCACTACCAAAGATGACTTTCTGCCGCTCGAATTCACCATACAGCAACTTGTTGAGATCGGCTTTGTGCTGCTGTGATTCTGATACGTATCGTTTGAAACCAGAATCATCCACTATGGTCTCAAAAAACTTTGCAAACTGTTCATTCACTTGTGTTCCTCCCCAGTCATTGCCATCGGGCTTGCCAACCATACAGATGCGATCATCGTCATCGATGCGATATGAGGTGATATCCACAGTGCCTCCTCCAATGTCTACTACTGTGAAGTGTCGTGGCTTGCAGTAATCCTCAGAACCATCTCCCCTCTTGTAGCAAGACAACCCAGCTGCTTCAGGCTCCAGGGCAAGGGATAGTCTATGTGGCGCATTCTCAACAGGCCTATCTCTTTTTGTGGAGTCGTTACAAGGGACGAGCTTACAGCTTGGAGGAGAGGAACACAAGCCAGCCTGAAAAGTATTCAAAAGAAAAATATAAGCTTGACACCCAAGAAATGGTATTGTACTTGTGTGAGTATAGTATACAGTCATTAATGATTCAAGCCGTAAAATTACAGTTTCTAAACTGAAGCCGAACACACCTATCTTCAGTTACATATGGAAACAGCTTTACGATTTATAAACAGATGACATGCTAAAAAGTGTGCAAAGGGCCATCCACAAAGCATTCATAGTTGTCATCCAAATGCTGTCAAAAGGACCTTCTAAGTGACCTTCCACACTACAAGGTATTGTATATAGTGATGTTATTGTTAAACTGGGGTATAGATTTGAGTCATACAATCTATTAACTGGATGTGCAAACAAAAAACTCATCAGTAGTACCAGTTAGGTGTCTTATTTTTTAGGTATTTTGGATATTCTGACAATCAAAATTATGCATGGGCAGGTGATGATAGCCAAGGATGAATCATGCAGCTACATAGAACAAGTTAATTACCTTATAGGCAGCTTCTCTCATCATCTGCTTTCCCCGAGCATCCCAGATTGCTGGAACTGTCACCACCCAGTCAAACTCGACTTGGCTCATTTTAAGGTCAGTCATATTAAGAAAACCATAGAGCCTATCCTTGAGATACAGGAGAATGAAGGCGACCACATCCACCAGGTAGTATTGCTCATCACTGTTGATGGGACTGACAGGTGTGTTTCTGTTCACATCCTGTATTTGGGAGGAATGCATAACAGTCCACCAGAGTTTTTATTGTTCAACCTAAACAACCTAATTTCATGCCGAATGCAGCATGTAGAACAGTGTGCTCAAAAGGAAATATTGCTGCTCTTTTATGTCATATTATGTAAAAATGGTATACAGCGATGGTATCCGTTCGTAATTCACCTGTTTACGATACAGGATCATTTTCATCCTTTCGAAGTAGATGTAGTCCTTTTGCTGTCCCTTTGGTACTTGGGCAAATTGGTTCTGCGCACCGTAACCAAACGCAACCACAGTGTTGTTTTTCCTCTCGATAAGAATAGCATTGGGAACTCGTGTGAGAGGTCCATCAAGCGGTAATCTTAGGATTTCTTTTTCGCGCTGCAGAGCGTATGCTACAGAACAGTAAGTCGTCCCGAAGTCGATAGCAGCAACGTATCCAGAAGACTGCCTGAAACCGGCTTCACTTCTAGGAACTCTACGAGTTTTGAGCACACCGTTCGGATGGTGGTCTTTTGAGGAGGCCATAGTAACAACGGGTTTGACGACAGTCAATCTGTGCAACTACAAACGCGCGTTCTTTTATATAGACTGGTCACGGAAGCGCGCGCCGCCAGTACTAAGTGCATGTGTGGCTGCCTAATGAAGCACGCGCTTCGGAGCCTACACTATAAATAGGAGGTGATCTGCAACACTTAACGGCAAACGTCGTATCGAACGAAGACAGAGAGAAAATGGGATCACTGTTAGTTATAGAATATTTGGAAAAGTTTATACTTGTACTGCTTATACACCTTTTTTTTTATCACAGATGCAATAAACGTTCTGAGCCGAGCCAACCGAGTGAATTCATACCAAGAGACTGGGAGCAAGGACGCCGGCTAATAAACCGGGAGGAAGAAACGGCGTATGAAGAGTAAGGGAAATAAAAGTATGATAAACTGCAAAGGTGCATGCTGAACACTCGTTGATACATTTGCTCATTACTCAACAGCAGTGAAGGTTCAAACGTGGCAAATTCTACAACAGAGCCAGCCCATTCGATATACGTTCCGGAGCCAAAACGCAACAAAAGGAAGGATGAAACGGCAGATGAAGAACTGAGGCAACCCCCAGCAAAGAAAAACCAAGAATTCAAGGAAGAATTCAAGGACCAAGAATTAAAGGAATTGGAGCAGGAACAACAATTGTTGGGGAAATGGTTGGAGGAGAAAACAAAAGAAGTCTCAATCATTAAAAGCTTGTATGATCAAAAAACAAAGATGTTGGATGGAAAGAAGCGCAAACTCCAGTATGTCACTAAAATAATGTCTTGTAGAGCTGGTTACAACTGCATGGAGTAACGTTTGTATTTAATTTGTTTTCTTAATTAGTGGAGTTTCAGATGCGGCAGCAGCGGGGCCAGAGCCGGCGATCCAGTCGAGTCGGGGAGAAGAGGAACAACAATGCGAGATACAGAATAAGGAACAACAAAGGTTGGAGAAGAAATGAAGACTGTATTTAATTTTTGCATAATTCTTTTATTGATATTACTTATTTACAGGAAAAAAGATTCCGATATCTCACAGTCCGCAGCGAAGCGACTCCTAACAGAGTTAGAGCAAGAACTTAAGAAACAGGAACAGACTGTATGGGAGTTGGAAGAACAAATTGTGCAGAATAGACAGCAGCGTGGAGAGGTGCAATCGTCACTAAAAATAATCGAAAAAGAACACGAAAATCTAAAAGCTAGGCAACAGAAAATGACGGATGAGTACAATCAAAAGAAAACCGAACTCCAGTATGCACAAGAGTAAGTGAATTGCATACAGATGCACAGTAATATTGCGCATGACAAGCAATTCCAATTTGTTCTGGCTAAATTAAGTTTAATTAGACAATGCTGCAACTCATAGCACACATGGATTTACTGAGACTGCGCTGTTCTCTAGTGTCTGTGGTCCAGTATCCTACATAGCCTAGTCTCGCGTTGCCAGACTCCCATACGGACGTGCGAGTCAGGATACGTACTCGTGGGAATATGCTACCTAGCAAGCCTAAGCTACCGTAGGTAACTATAGCAATCACTCCCGTCTGACTTGGTAAACCTAGTAGCTGACTGGTCGGTCCTTTGTAAAAAAATATTCGCCTGGGGCCAACAAACACTATTGAAAAGGCCGACTCTGGAACTATAGATCGGAGTCTAGGCAACTCAAGATTTCCCATGTAAGCGAAATAGTATGCGTGCGTCTGCATACGTCTGAACGTAAATTACATTCCCATACTCCAACGGATCTTTCGAGGCATCCCAGGCGTGACGTCACGTATACCGATAGTAATTACTTGTCTTCTGTGACCCTACAGTCTGCTTCAGCAGAGCCACAGTAAATAATACACACACAAAAAAAAAACATTATTTTTTCTCCAGGCATCTCGATGGACAGAGTATAGTAAAAGAAATGCAATTCATTGGTCACCAAATTGCTGGAAGAGTGCAGATAGATCATGAAAGTATTCAGAAGCAGTATGAAAGTTTCTTCACTGGGCAAGCTTCTGATCTAAAGCAGAGGCTGAAGAGTGGATCAATTGGATCACTTCAGGCGAAAGTGATGCTGAGTGAAATTTTCCAGGTATTATATTTTACAGCATTTAATTAATGCTTATAGGATGCACAATGACATGACTGTTCATATTTAGGTGATATACGACAATGTACACCACATGCTTGTGGGACACCTGCTAACGTCTCCTGCACTGGTAGGCAAAGTGCAAACAGGCCAGACATCATTGCACATCAAGGATCGAGTAAGAGAGGCAAAGGCCACTGATCACTTGCAACGAATTATACCGGCAATCAAAACTCAAAAAGAAGTATGTTTTTTTTTACTACATACATATACTTATACTGTGTATGCAGATAAATTTGTAAAAAATAAATAATTAATTAATTAAATAAATAATAATAACAATGTTGTCTTCCTCTTAAACTGCTCTGTTGCAGATGGCAGGGGCAGGCGACACTCAAATAATGAAGAAAGCCATTGAATCTCTTTTCAGAGTCAGCTACATTTTCACTTCCAGTGGTGATAGTGATTCCAAAGAAATGAATGAGATTCAGATGGCATTTGGTGTCCTTTTGGAAAGTTGTGGTCTAATGGAATTGACCATGGATGAAATTGAAAGGAAGAGCATTGATACAAAGCATAAGTTACAGGTAAAATTTGACATAAGTTATTACTATTAAATTTTATCCTCAAATTGAATTCCTTGTCCCTGAATGTCACTCTCTCCCCAGTTTCTTCCACTAGCCTCTAGTCCCCACATGTTCAATTCTCTACCAGTTTTTACCTCTTCAGTTCTCTGCAGTTGAAGGTTTTGAACTTGCTAAGTCACTAGCTGGGGAACGTCTTGATACATACATCACTGCTGGTATACAGCTAGCTTGGAAGATGGTCACTCAAATTCCTCCCATGATCGCCATTACACCCACTAAGCATCAACCACATTGCACCATATTGGACACCTGCTTTGAAATGGAAAATGATGCATCACTACAACACATGCCACTGCGACCAATTCTTTACTTTAGTTATCATGGTCAAGTGGGTGTTAAAGGGATTGTAACTGGCCGGTAAGTATGTACACAATATTCTCTGTATGACAGTTGCCATTAGCTAGCCCTAAATTTCATGTGATTTTCTACACCTAAACTAAGAATTACCAGAGGTTGAATTATATAGCTGCTCAAGCTCCTCATTTGTCTTTCCTCATACAGGTCGGCAATGACAACTGTATGACACATTACAAAGATATCAATAAACACTAGCACCACAAATTAGTTATGCAGACTTTATGTAGTATTGTACCACTTGATTAATTTCAGAATAACTATTTTCCATGACTGTAAATGTAAAAATCCAAACTCAGAACCACAGTCTACTTATGAATACCTGTTTTCTGATATCAATATTGGCACTACTGTCTGAAGTTTAGAACTGTCATTTTGGCAACGAAAGTTGTAGCTAGGATTTGTCCATGAAAAACCAGAAAACCCAATTGCAACCTTACAAATCTGAACTCAGGAGGCAGAACGTGAAACTTTCTAAAAGCATGCAGTTGACATGCATTTAATGTTAGCTATACAAAGGACTTTAGCTAGAATCAATTTGAACTTGAATGTTACCTCGAACAATGTGTAGTTTTCAAGACCATGGAACGCCTTGTAGATCATCAAACTTTTACCACAAAGTTTGCCCCACCCAACACGGGTTCCACAGTGGCCATTCTTTCCAGACACTCCTTCTTGAATCTGCCCACAGATGGGCCAAAACGCTAGACCAATGCTCATCAACGTGTTCGATTTTCAAAGGCTTTTGATATATTGTCCCACATAAGAAATTGTGCCTAAAGATTGATCATATTGGGATTCATGACGATGTTCTAAAGATACTAGAACCAATCAAATACTGGAGGTTACAAAGGCCTGGGAATGAGACTAAGCTCTGTGCACGGTATGTGAGCTATGCACAGAAGTATCTGCACACCTTCCCTACTGACATGTAAAGTCCTAACTACTTAGCTATGTGCTTGCTTGATTCTACTTGATATCAGTGCTGAATTCTCAAGCCATGTGTCAACTAAATTCTTCAACCTACTTCATGAGACACAAATTTACTCTTGTCGGGGTGTCTCTAATCGCTGGGCTGGAAAATGGAATGGAACGGTGGAATGGAAAATGGAATTGAACGGTGAATGTACACAGTTGCAGCAAACTCGTGTAACTGGCACTGTTCAATCTAGGTTGAAGTACCTAGTGTATCTCTAAGGATGCCATCTCAACACAGAGCAAGTCGTCAGAGTTGCCCACACGCTTCCATACCGTAAACTTGGGAGTGTAAGTACCGGTACTTCAAAATTGCATTTTAGAGACACCGATAACGTGGTACTTATAATCATGGGGTATCATACCGCGGGGTCACAGCAGTACAAAGGCAGCTGTCGTGATGCCATGGTACTAACAAGGCTACAGCTAGAGTGGGCTACTTGACTAGTCTGCGCTTACGAACGCCAATCTTCGGCATCGCTGTTGACCGAAAAGGCCACGTGACCAATCGCCCGAATGCAGCTCATCGCGCAACGTCGTCGACATTGGGGCAATCGTCCAGATTGTAGTCGGCTGTCGTGAAGTAGTAACTCCTCAATGGTACCCATGCTCAAGTGTTGCTGCTGCTGCTCCTGAGTCAGCTAGCTACTGCTATCTACGTTTAATCTTCCATGAGACTCCGCCCACAGACCAGTGTCAGCGCGATATGGGGGCCTCCCACGATATAGCCCCCTCCGGGCACAAATCTCTAGTGATTGGGGGCCCACCCCAGGCCCCAAACCGCTAGCGATCTGGCCATCATCTGCGGATCTCCTCAGCCATGGTATGGGGCTCCCCCGAAGACGCGTACTTGTTCGTAAAACATGAGCGTTCCATCTTGACGTCCATTGACTTGGGGTGACGGTGGGTGTTATAAAATCAAAAGCACAGGGTAACAGTTAGACTATATACCAGAATGGTGAAGGAAACCGAAAAGGCTATGAATTTCGATGAAGATGCGGCGCAAGCGAAGTATGCATCGAGGGATTTTTATGAGTACATCGCTCACAGGAAAGGGATTCGTTACTTTCACAACGACTCATGACCCCTACCTTCTTCTTCTTCTTCTTTATAACCGCCACTTAAGGAGAGTATCCCTGTTTGGGCAAATTTCAGCAGCCAGTTGTGGGGGCCTAGTCCGAATGGAGAATCAGGGAGCTGCGGGCGCTCTTTAGTTGGGTCAGGAAATCGATGATAAACGTTTGGGTGGGCGTGTCTTTAATCCATTCCAGGCCTATTCGACGAATCGCAGTGGGTAGCTCTCCTACCACGTGATTATCACGAGTTGACACATTATTTGCTGCAGAGTAAGCCACCAATTGTCGGACGGACTAATATTCGGACGAACTAATATTTGGACGCTTGTTTCAGGCAAACGAAAGGTTTTCTGCACTTTGATCTTGCACCAGTTTGTAGACCTACTTGCGTACTATTTGCAATCCAAAGATGAACTTGCTGCGGTATTGCGTCGCGGTAGTAGCTACAGGCTAACGAAAATTGCGTCCGAAAACTGCAGATTCCAGACGATACGATCAAATTTCGGACTTTGCTTATATAGAAGCTGGCGAGCAGCGCAGAGTTACCAAATTCGGTAGGCAGGTACTCCTATCCTTTCCCTCACAAAGCTCCAAATTTCCGGTTCTGCTGCACTTTGCCGATGTAATAGCAAGACGTCATTCGCAGGCTATCGCGTGATCAATGTTCGGACACACGTGAACAGAATTCATGCAGCAGTTAGCCTCGTACCCATGCAGGCACCTCCCCAGCCAGGGTATGAGACTATGCAGCGGTATTTACCGCGCTATAAAACAACAATAATGATATGAATACTTGCTACCTCTATTCTTGTGTGAATTTGCAATTGAATCAGAGTCTCAGGTACTGGGAATGTCCATCATGCCTTCAGCAATAGTGTGACTAGACTGTATGAGTATTCATATCACTATTGTTGTTTTATAGCTCGGTAAATACTGAGTAGCTATATACTTCCATACATTTGTATCATGGTAGCATATATAGTCATGTGGCATGCAAGGTACTCCAAGCGCATCCAGTGGCAACTAGCTACTCATGATTTAAATCTTTAAACGAAAGCTGCAAGCTCTCATTGAGTAGGACTCAGGACTCTAGAGTGTCTTCCAGTGACTAGCCATGCACACTAGCTCCTCATATATGATTTCTGCATCAGCTAAGGTGAATTGTCCAGTTTTTTGGGTGAAGTGTTTTTGTTGTATTGAGTGGGAGGTGTATTTTGTGAATGCGTTAATTGCTGTAATTTCTATGTATCTTGCAGGTGATGAAGGAAGCTGGCAACTACTGCATGTGTTCCTTGTGCTGGCTGTACTTATCACTAATGGGAAATGAATGTTAATCAACCGACATGTGCTGGTGCTCTGGCATTGTACCTCCGGAATAGTCTAGGGATTCTCTCATAGGTGTTAATTGTTTCTCATCAAAATAATATCAAACTGTTGCCCCATTGTCACACTCTATATCCAAGCTTTTGTATTTGTGCTTTGTTGTTTCTCTATTCTCTCTCTCCTACAGATACTTAAGTATAGTACTAAAGAACCTTTTTGGTGAAAGCTCAATTGAGCTTTCACCAAAAATGTTCTTTGATTATGCAAGTCCACTGATGTAGTGGTAATTATCAAAAATGGACAGCACAATCACAGAGATAGTTGCTGAAAACAGTGTGTTATGCACATGCAGCATAGGAGCATAATTATACATGTTTGTACACTGCATGAATTATGCCCAGATTAATGCTGCATTGCTGACACAATTCTCCAATGCCTACAGTAAGTGTTCTGTACTAACTGGGGTTTGAGAGTACATGTTGAGTAGTATTTGTCCTAGCTGTGCATGTTGTCTGTGTTGTCCTCTAATCTTGTGAAGACTCTTCTTTGAGCCACAAATGAACTCTCCATCAAGTTTGCGGAGTTATTGGAGTAATGAATATGGATCAGATCACGTGGGGGCACCAGGCGTTGTGAAGGTAACGAATCCCATTCAGGAAATGGTAGCAGCATGGTTTTGATAGGTACTTCTATTCATACGGTACTTGTAATTGATGAGTACTTTTACTCCTGAGTTTACGGTGTCTAAGCATGACACTGTAGCTAGCTCATCATCAGGTGATGGTGGTCTTGCAAAACCAGACTCTCACACGGGGGAGGCCTAGGAATGAGGCTATCTCGTAAAACTCATCTCGTCTTGAGCTTGCCGTATGTGTATGCAAGTGGGCTAGTACAATGATAATTTATGAGGATTGAGGATTTAGCATGTGGTGAAACAGAACCAATTAAGCAGTTGTGGTCAGTATAAGAATAGTTTGCGTTTGAGGGTTCAACTTGAAGCTCTTACAGTTTTTGCCCATTCTGCTACTAGAAATTTGTCACATCTTACATATATAGACATAAACAGACTTTATCAAATTTAAAGATAGCATGTAGACATAGCCCTGCACCTCATTAATGACAGTCAAAGGCAACAGGGTGTTCTACTAACAGTAAGACCCTAAACAGCTAATCAAGTGTACATCTGTAAAAATTCATTTGGCTTTTTAAGCTCCATTTCAACATACAGTGTACACGATTTTAACCGTGTTGGACCCCTTGGTGTGTAGCTTACAAATGTACACAGCTGTGTACAGTGATTAGTATAATTAATAGCATGGTTTCGAGTGCAATTTGGGATTAATAGCACGAGTGAATGGCTATTAATTGCACGAGGCGAAGCCGAGTGCAATTATGCCAATCACGAGTGCTATTAATCCCAAATTGCACGAGAAAACATGCTATTGATTGCTAATCATAAACTTTGCCAAGTTGACAGTACACTACAATAGGTATGAGCATGTATGAGATAGCCAAGTTTATTGTATACAAGTTTACGGTACACTGTATAGTTTACAGCAAATTGTTGATACTTACAAGTTTACAAGTTTATAGTACATTAGATAGTTTACAACGAATTGTTGTTACTTACAAGTCACTGACCAATCAGTGAGCTGCTACACTCATGCACTGTTGACAGTTTGTTTTTCAACCAATCAGAGAGCTATTACACTTTTGCACTGTTGACAGTCTGTTCTTCAGCCAATTAGAGAGCTATTGCACTTTCTGCACTGTTGCTTAGCCAATCAGTGAGCTATTACACTTTTTGCACTGTTTACATTGTACAAGAAAAACACTATTTGGCATTTATTGCACTGTTGTTAATGGAGCTTAAGTATGGACTGTGATATAGTCATATGATTAGGTTTGCTAAATAAGCATCAATCACTAAAGCCACAGATGGAAAATACAGTATTTGTTTGAGAACAAGTTTATCGTAGGGTACTGGAGCATATGAAGGCTGCTCTGGAGGGTATATTTCCCCCACATCCTTTCTCCGTCACTCATGCTGACTACTTAATATCATAAAACATTTACAACTTACTTATCACTAGTTACTGGTACGTACGTATGTCACACTATCCACCTAATTTTGAAAAATAATTACCTCATATGAAGAAATTGGAGGACATTTGCTATAATTAGCCCTGTTCAGAGGTGCAATCACAATTACAAAGAAACTTCAAAGAAATTTACCTTATTTCTGGAATATCTGTTTTTCTAAACTCTCAATCAAAAATTTCAAGTCAAAACCATGCATTATGAACTATGAATAGCTCTCTTATGATATCAACAATGAAACTAAGATTAAGACAGCCATATGTAAACTATAGTGATTTCCACCTCTTTATTTGTTTGTATACTTTTTGTCTCGTAAGCCTGGTTGCATTTTTTCTTTGCAAGTGACAATATAAATTTTGATTGATTGATTGATATGGTGTGGCAATGAATTTTGTCATTTAGAAAATTTTGAAAAAATTTTCTGACCCAAGAGGCAGAACTTGAAGCTCTCTAAATGCTGCTGACATTTGTTTAACATCATTCAGAGGAGGTTTGGAACCGTGAAATCGAGCTACAATTGTAAAGCCTTCTTCACTTCAGTGGAGGGTGGGCAGGTGTAAACTGTTTAGCACACAAGTCTGTTTGATGTTTAGCTAGAGTTAATGATATTTTCAAAAATTAACACAACTAGTACAATGTCTTAAACTGCCCAAAATTTCTTGATATGTCTAAAAGCCTTTGTATTTCTGTGCACGCACGCATGCGCACCAAAATTCAGCGGTACGTCATCTTATTAATGCTGATTCGTCGCGCGCGCACATTTCGGTATCGGGAGGCTGTCTTTTCACCCAATCCCATGTGGTACCGCCCTAATTGGTCATGTGACTTCCGGTGCAACTTGTCGGGCGAGTCACTAGCGCTCGTCAGTTGCCTACGTCAGTCTCGCGGTGGACCTAGGCTAGACTCTCGCTGCATTGGGGCTAGATGACTTCTTTCGGCGTTAGTACATGACGTTATAATTATGTTCTTTACTAAAGTAGCCTGCCTGCATAAAGAATAAGGCTGATATTACTTGTTTTACTGGTTAAGTTTTACTGTAAGTTGTTCAGCTGAAATTCAACCATGCAAGTTGATACAAATCAGAAGTGATTGTAAATTTGACCATGAATACTTACAAAAAAATAACATCCTCATACCCAGGCCTTCTGATCATGCGTTAGTTTCTTGCAGTATGCCTGACAAGCACTGGAGTAAGAAGGACTGAGGCTAACAAAGATTGACTAGGTACAAAAATGACTACATACAACAGACAGCATTGAGTTCTTCCATGTAAGCATCATATATTAGGTCTTCACGTGGGAGGATACGACAGACAGATCTTGACTGAAGCTTCTACTTCTCAATCTGCACTGAAGAGAAATATAGAAAAGTTCCCTATCAACTCCGTCTCGTGCCCAGACTATTTTTGGCACGCGCAGAGAAATAAAGTCTGGTCAATGGCCTATTCCGTTTTTGATCCAAGCGCCACGATGGTGGCACTCCAATCACATTGCTTCATGCAAATAACGTCACGTACTGCAATAACTAATTTTAAGAAGGCTAGGCGGTTCAAGCGTTATCAGGAGACTAAGCCAGGCAGAACCAAAAAACCACTAGCGAAGGAATGCCAGGACTTCTGTGAACGGCAGTGTGCGTTTCTGAGCTTGACAACTGGCATTGTGAAGTTCCCGAGCTTCAAATGTAGATAAGATTGTCCCGGCTTTCAGTTTTGTGAATCTCCATTTCTTGGCTTTCGGAAGCTCCGAGAAGGATGATCCCTGCAATGAGCTGTCTCTTTCGAGTTCTTTCATAATTTCAAGCTTTGTGTGACGTCACGTAATGCATTTTTAAAGACGTTGTGTCACCAATTTTTAAACCGCACGGAACAAAAACGGAACAGGCACTATTTTTTCCCTCCCGATGTGGAAAAATAAGTCTGGGAACGAGACTAAGTTATTCCAACTGGGTGGATGGATAATTACCCAAGGCTACTATTCGATGACTTTTCACTCAGAGCTTCAGATTGTGCGGCTGATATTTGAGGGCGGTGTCTCATCAATAGTTGACAGTATGCACGACGTTATGAGGAGGGGGAGAGGGGGGTCACGTCGTCACAGTGATGTTACTTTGGAATAAATAGTTTGTAGATGCTCCCTTAGAAGGGCCTTATGCTAATTACGTTTATGCTGCTGTCTGCATTTTATTTTCACTGGCTCTTACACTTTTAAAACCACTTGTGTGATGTGATGAGGACACACTTTAGCACAAAGGCACACCCAGTCACCCTCTATCAGTGCTATGAAATCCTCCCAGTCCTTCTTGCCACACTCACAATCTACCAGGAGGTTTGGAGAGCAGACAAAAGTGGCCAGATGTGGTAAGAAGTCTCTTGTATTCATGCACAAGGGACTTCTTACCACACTGGCCACATCAGGAGTCAATCCTTGTCCCCATTCCAGCTAGTATACCCAATAAGCTACCCTCTCTCATTTATACGTATTAAGTAAAACATCACTAAATCTATAAGCTGCCTTACCTGTCGAGGAGAACACGCAGCTCCTGCCGTTCACAAGCGCAGTATCCAACACATTTGCCTTCATCAATGACCTTTCGTCCTGGAGGCCTATCACGTGATCCGCATGGGATTGGGTGAAAAGACAGCCTCCCTTTCGGTATCGCTTATGACGTAAACGCAATGGATCGCGGTGAACTTAGCCTCTCCCACGTACAGTATCGCCGGAAAGCCGGGCCTGGAAATAGGGCTAATTCGGAACTATACACATTCGGCGCACCCACTCCGCTGCTACACCTTGATACCACGTTGACATTACAACTATAGGGCACGTAGACAGAGAGAAAATGGGACAAAGTCAAGGAGGGTTAGTTTATTGGTTTATTTGTATACAATTGTTCATCAACGGGAGTAATGGTTTATATGCGACAGACCCGACAACAGAGTCAAGCCAGTGGAGGAAATATTTAGAAGATAAGAAGCAAGAATGTAGGACGTTGGAGCAGAAACTACAGGGGCTGGATGAGGAATTGAAGAGGAAAAGAGAGGAAAGGAATAAGTTGCAATCGTCGCTAATAGCAAACGAAGAATACGACGAACTCAGGGTAGGGGGAAAGAAGTAAGACGAACTAAAACTCCGTACGATAAAAAAGGTGAAAGAGCTTGAACAAAAAAGGCGAACTGCGGTGTACACAGGAATGAGTGAATCTGCGTGAAGTCTCATTGCTCTAGATAAATATTGCACATGCTAATACATGAACATATATTATAAGAATACATGTTCTCGCAGATAGTCATCTTGCGTACGTAGCAAAAACTGAGACTACCAGACGAATGCGAAAACTTTAGATTCAGCACACCACGGCTTGGAAATCTGACATTGCTAACCCTAGCTGATTAACTGTCATAGTATCCAGGTAGTAACATTGCGTGCAAAAGGTATACATGCAGTGCTTTCTTAAATGCTAGCGTTATGCCACATACTTTATGCGCACTTAAAACAGTTCCCTTGGTAACTCTTATTGCAAAAATTGGTTTTAACCACTGGGTTTGTAATCAAAGTGATTTGACTAACCGCGCTGGGTTTGTAATCAAAGAGTTTCAAGTGAGCGAACATATTACGTGCATGCTCAGTGTTGTGTGAAATGAATGCAATAGTTTGTCCATTGAAGCCTGACATATTCATCTGCATCACATACCAAGTGTGGTATGTTTGACTAAGTAAAAGTGAACATTCTTGGCATTCTTGACTGCCTAATACATGTAGAGTAAGCGACCAATTGTCGGACGGACTATTATTCGGACGCTTGTTTCAGGCGAACGAAAGGTTTTCTGCGTTTCGATCTAGCGCCAGTTTGTAGACCTACTTGCGTACTATTTGCAATCCAAAGATGAACTTGCTGCGGTATTGCTTCGCGGTACTACAGGCTAACGAATTTAGGGTCCGAAAACTGCAGATTTCGGACGATGCGATCAATTTTCGGACTTTGCTTATACAGAAGCTGGAGAGCACTGTAAAGCTACCAAATTTGGTAGGCAGGTACTCCTATCCTTCCCCTCACAAAACTCCAAATTTCGGGTTTTGCTGCACTTTGCCGATAGTCGGAGTGAATAATGTCCCCCCGTGAATAATGTCCCCCCGGACATTATTCACTAGTGAATATTGTCCCCCCGGACATTGTTCACCGGTGAATAATGTCCCCTCTAGTGAATAATGTCCCCCCTCGTGCATGCGCTTCCAAGCTGGTCTGCGGGAAAGGTGATCTGGCACTTTCATTTGCTAAGTTCAGAGGTTGGGGTATCGGGTGGGGGAGCGCCAACACTGCTACGCACATCGTAGCTCCCATTTGTTGAGGCAAGGCTCGCATAGTTGTGCAAATTGTGTCTTCTCCTAATGCGTGGGGATCGTTGAGGGAGAGGGGGGGGGGGTGATGGCCACTTGTTCTGGATTATGCTGGGGGTGGGGCTGAATAGGTCGATGGATCCAGATAGGGATTCTTCATGCTGGGGGCTAGTGCTATGGGAAGAGGTTAGACTGTTAGTGGGGCTAAGTGGAGGGGGAGGTGGCTGGTCCTGGGTGGAATCAGGGGTAGGGGCATGAACTGGGCTTGTGGTGGGTGTGGGGCTAAACAGTAAGGGGGAAGGGCTATGGTTAACAGATTCTATACTACTTATACAGGGCATGCACGGGGTTACCGAGAGTACCAGCCTAAATTGGCTGTTTGGTGTCTCTTGTATGCTGCTGATGCTGTCATCCTGCGTCTGGGGGGGCTCTGACAGTATCTCCGGGGACGTAATCGGTTCCTCGGTATAGATCTCCCTGGATCGAAGTGCGTATCTCAGGCGAGTAGTATAGTGCAGTAGTTTCAAAAATGACGTCATACTGCGGCGCTGCGGTATAGGCTTATTGATGAGGACAGTAGGAGGGGGTTGGCAAAACTTTATTCTCTGCTTAGAGGCCCGACGTTTCGCTCATCTATGGAGAGCTTTTTCAAGGGTAAGTACAATGAAATGAAACAGCGCTTAAATATAGGTTTGCTTAGTAACAGCGTGTATGATAACTAGCAACGGCGTGTATCTAGTGATAGCGTGTTTGTCATGGCAACAGCATGCTATCGTAAACTATGTAAGGCCTAAGGGATACAGCATGTGAAAGGCCTAAAGGGACTTCAAATACAAACAAAAAATAATAAGGGAGGTATACTCCAGGGAACGAACCCTGGAGGGACAACAAAACGGGAGCAATGGCAGTAGGTGTAGGGAGGCTATGGGATGATATTTAGTCCGTAGGGTTCTATTGTTCTTAAGGCCTTGATCCAAGCACTTTCTCTCTTCTTCAGACTTCTTTGATCTTCTGTGCTTTCAACTGGCTGGACTTGGACGTCAGTTGTTTTACAGCTGATGGTGTTTGTAATCTTGAGGTTGTGGTATGTACCTTTGGAGGTGCTCTTAATATAAGGTTTGGTATCGAGGGCTCTGCATGTCAAGCAGTTATTACTGCATCTTTTGATTAGTGGGGGTGCATTCAGGGCAGGCAGGGGTTCACAAAGGAGAGTGAGGTCTCGGTCAATTTTATATACGATCTTTGAGTCCTCTAGTCTTGCTCGGGTAAGCTGTTTTCTGATGCTCTTATGGGTTCTAAAGGCTACCGTGGGTCTATTTGGGAAAAGTCTAGAAAGTAGCGGGGATTTCTCGATGAGGTGCCAGTGTTTAACAAGCAATCTTCTGAGGCGGTGTGTTGGTAAATGCGGTGAATATGTAGTAGTGAAAGTTAGGCGTTCATCTCCAGCGTGTGTTTTGCTTGCTAGTGTTTTTAGTCTGTCAGGGAATTTAATCCAACAACTGGCAGCCGGGAACACGCATGAACCTGACAACAGCAGCGCGACCCACAATCCGAGGTAAAATACAGCTCGCAAGGATATGCAGGGTAGCCATGCAGGGTAAGTCTCGCGTGGCCAGACCCCACTGCGAGACTAGAGCCTCGTGCCCAGGCCTTCTGGACATGTGTTTTTCATTCACGGAAGCTTATACCTTTCAGGCTTCTTTCTCTGTGTTAGCACTGCAAGCGACCAATGGTGGGGTAAACAAGTAGAGTCTAAGTAATTTGGAGTGGCCTCACAAGCCACACAGGCCTGCAAGACTATGGAGCCATGCGTGCGGCGTTCTTGGCACACACTCGATTTATATGCATAGTGGACCGGAGTGGAATGATTTAGCAGAGCGTCTCCTAGACTCTTACCCTGGATGTTCTTCAAAATGAACTTGTCTTCCCAGCCTGAATCCCCTCTGATGACCGTTCTCAACCTTGTTCTAGGGGGGACAATATTCACTGAGGGGGGACATTATTCACCGGTGAATAATGTCCTAGGTGGACAATATTCACTAGTGAATAATGTCCGGGAGGACATTTTTGGGGGGGACACTGTACACTATGACAACTGTCGCAGGCTATCGCGTGATCAATGTTCGGACACACGTGGTCATGCAGCAGTTAGCCACGCACCAAGGCTCCTCCCCAGCCTGGGTACGAGACTATGCAGCGGTAATTACCGCGCTATAAAACATCAATAGTGATATGAATACTCATGTAACAGAGTGTAGTCACTTCTATCAATTCTTTGCCCCAGACAGAGTAGGAAGAGCAGCGACCTCATAGCTCGTCACGCTTCTTTTCCGCCGTGTTGTCAGGTCTTCTGACTGGTTTCTACACCGAGAAAAGCAGTGGACAAGTAGAAAAATCATCAGCACTGTCAGAGCTCCATATACGCCACACGCCATTTTGCCAGACCCTTCTGGGATGTCCATCATGCCTTCTTAGAAATTATATTCGGACTTTCAAGCGGTTGCGGTTGCCCTCGAGATTAGGTAGATGCCTGGTCCTTTACCTAGGGTTGTGGATGCTGAGTGCCGCGGGGACGTTGAGAGGAATCCCGGCCCTAGGTACAAGTTCCCCTGTACTGTCTGTGCTAAACCGGTGACTAGTGTTCAGCAGGGCATTGGGTGCTCGAAGTGTGGAAAATGGACGCATGCCAAATGTTGTGGAGTGGCCCCCATGGAATACCAACGGATAGGTGAGAACGATAGCTAGTGAGCTGTGGTTCTGTCCCGACTGTCTGAGGAGAGAGCTCCCCTTTATTGAAGCTAGTTTCAATAGCTCCTATAACAATGGGTTGGATCCGGATGACAGGTGTGCATCAATTGGACCTGATCACACAATGAAAAGGAGTAGTTTCTAAGCTATCTGACGGACAGACAGCAGAGAGTAGTAGTGGGCGGAGCAAAGTCGACATGGAGTGAGATGGTGAAAGGAGTTCCGCAGGGCTCCATTTTGGGTCCTTTGCTTTTTACAATTTTTATGAATGATCTCCCAGTGTCATTGAAAATTGCAATGTGAACCTCTATACAGATGACACCACTATCTACTTCTCAAGCAAAGATCCTCAGGAAGTACAGGAAGTTCTTGAAGCAGAGCTTGGAGCAGTGGCCCACTGGATCAAACGGAATCAGTTGAAGATGAATGGGAGCAAAACTCAACTGATGGTCCTAAGCAGGAGACGTAGAAAGTGTGAGGCTGAACGGATTCGTATCCAGCTAGATGGATCAATACTTGTGAGTGAGGAGAAAGTAAGATATTTGGGTGTGGATATAGACAGAAACCTCACCTGGAAAGACCAAGTGTGTAAGGTGAGACGAAGCTGCCTGAGCAGTCTGGCCAGACTCAGTAGGGTGTCTTCCTTTCTACCATTTGAGACCAAGAAAAGACTGTATAATGCTCTGGTACTTCCCCATATGGACTATTGCTGTGTTGTCTGGATGGAATGTGGGGCAGCGTTGAGACACGAAATCAAACGGTTGCAAAACTATGGGATGTGGCTAATCACATCCTCACCACGACTTGCCTGTAGTGCAATGCTGAGGAGTAGGTTGAGTTGGGTACCACTGGAGCAAAGGAGGAGGTTGTTCAGACTTGCCTTGGTACATAAATGTCTCCTCGGAAGAGCTCCACAGTATCTGTGCTCCAAATTTGTTACCAACGAGAGCCTTGGCCTCCGCACTACCAGGGGCAGTAGCAACCTCTACCTAAAGAGACCAACTACTAACTTTTATCTGAATATCAGGGTGCTTTTGACTGGAATCACCTTCCAAATAATATCAAGACTATTCGCTCAGAAACTGCCTTTAAAAGTTATGTACAGAATTTTTTTTTTGGTCAGCTGTTAGAGCTCTAATTTTGGATTTTTTTTTCCTTTTCCCTCTTTTTGTGTGTACGTTTTGTCTTCCGTTTTTTATATCCTCTTATCTTTTGCTTTGTATTAGGACCTCCGGGAAGACCGGCTATATGAGCTGATGGAGTATTCCTATTCAAAATAAAAGTTTATCTATCTATCTATCTATCTATCTATCTATCTATCTATCTATCTATCTATCTATTTATCTATCTCTCTATCTATCTATCTATCTATCTATCTATCTATCTATCCCAGTTCCTGAGACGCTGATTTTGCAAATTCACACAAGAATAGTGGTGCCAACAATTACAATTGTCACATGAAATGTGTTCTGGCATTTTGCAATAACAACATCAACAGTAGACCTTAATCGTGTGAACCATAGAAATAGGAACCCAGGCACACTTTCAATAGCTCAATTACTAGAACTGAAAGCTTTCGTTTGAATGTGCTCCCCTCCCGTATAAATTTGCATAGGTATTCCTTCTTTGCTAATGCACCATTTTTGTGGAATGATCTCTCACCAGACATTATTACAAATAGCTGATCTCTCCTTGTTTTTAAACACAAACTTAAATGTTCCATTCTTAATAATTGCATTACAAGCTATTATTTTTATAGATTTGTTTCTTTGTATGTTTACTTGTGTAGGGGAGCACTAATGCATAGGTATTTAACCTCTGTGTAACCTTTTCTCTCTGAGATAAAATCATTTCAATTCAATTCAATTAATAAATAACATCAAGCCTTTGAAGGTCTACTGTTATACCGCAAAATGCCAGAACAATATGATTTCATGTGATAATTGCAATAAATTATTGTTGGTATACCACTATTCTTGCGTGAATTTGCAATTCAATCAGGTCCATTGGAAATGTCCATCATGCCTTCATTGAGAGTGTGACTAGACTGTGTTATAAGAGTATTCATATCACTTTTGTTGTTTTACAGTGGGGTAGTTACCGCTGCATAGTCTCGTAGCTACCCAGGCTGGGGAGGAGCTTTGATACGAGGCTAATGCTGGATGAATTCTGTTCACGTGTGTCCGAACATTGATCACGCGATAGCCGGCGAATGACGTCTTACTATTACATCGGCAAAGTGCAGCAAAACCCGAAATTTGGAGCTTTGTGAGGGGAAGGATAGGAGTACCTGCCTACCAAATTTGGTAGCTTTACAGTGCTCTCCAGCTTCTGTATAAGCAAAGTCCGAAAATTGATCGTATCGTCCGAAATCTGCAGTTTTCGGACCCTAAATTCGTTAGCCTGTAGCACCGCAAAGCGATACCGCAGCAAGTTCATCTTTGGATTGAAAATGGTACGCAAGTAGGTCTACAAACTGTCGCAAAATCGAAACTGTTCGCCTGAAACAAGTGTCCGAATATTAGTCCGTCCGACAATTGGTCGCTCACTCTAATTGATACAGATGGGTATGGCTACAACAGGCTTGAATGGATTGCTGTTACTGAATACTGCAAAGTGCTTATCTAGTGCTTTGAGTAGACACTAATGTCTGCCGAATGTAACTCAACTACTGAATTGACTGACTTAATGGATTACATATTCACTCTGAAGCCTCAATGTTTCCATAAAGCATCTCATTCCTGATATTCATATATTGATACTTTTCTTCAACTTTATACTTTCCAAAATATTGGCTTGAAAAACCTTTACACGTGTGAGGCTTTTGTAGTTGCTTTATCATAAACATCTTGCCTCAGCTCAAAGTGAAAAGCTGGCAGTTGCTGGAAATCAACACCATGTTTCCTGGCTTGAGCTAGCTACCAGTGCTCTACCACAAATCTGTAACCACCACTCATATTCTTCTACATGTACTGAAAAAATGCATGGAATACTGAGTAGCATGCCCAGCAGCTACTCAGTATATGCTGTACTTATAAAGTACTATGTGAGAACTGGTGGTTGTCTGGTGGTTATAGCTTAGAGATAAATCACTGGCAACTCATGCTAGGGTCTCCAGGTTCGATTTAACTGCTTTTTTTTTTGTTTGTTTGTTTGTTTGTTTTGCTTTCAACATAACATCAAAAATGCCTTCATTCTCATAATCTGCAGTCTTGAGGTTTTCATAAATGACTACTTATAAAGGACTATGTGAGAACTGGTGGTTGTCTGGTGGTTATAGCTTATAGAGATAAATCACTGGCCACTCATGACTACCATTGCATGCAAATTTAATTGAATTCCCCAATTTCAAACCATACCTGGTGCAATACCAAGTGAAATTCAGGACCAAATCATCTGTCCCTGCAGCTGTACTTTTTCCTGTAGTATAAAATAATCTGTGTCATTAGTTTAACTCTAACTTGTGGATAACTTTTCTATATATAACATTCAAGCATTAGGTTTTGAATAGATAGTTGATGGTAGAATGATGAATACATTGTGAGTAGAATTTCTTACATAAGTGTATAAGGACTGGTTTTTCTCAGGCAAATCAGTAGAGCAACACAAGTTGCTGATCGCCAAGCGGCTGGACGAGAGCGTATGAGTCATGAAGACATCCAGCTGATGTTTGAAAGTTTCTTTGGTGGGCAAGCTGCAAATGTAAAAAGTGTGCTGAAAAGGAAACTTGGATCAATTCAAGCAAGAGTATTGCTGAATCAAATTTTCCAGGTAGTAATGCATAATTAAATTACATATTATGCACTATAGGATGCGTAATAACATGACTGTACATTTTAGGCCATATATGACAAGGTACGGCAAATACTGGTGGAACACCTTCTAAAATCGCCAGCACTGGTAGGTGAAGTTCAAAAGTCTTCACAGATTGCAGATCAAGTGAGTGAGGTACAGTCCACTGAGAACAAGCAGCAAATCTTTCAAGTAATCAAGACTTGGAAAGGAGTACGTTTTTATTGCATGCATGTAATTAACATGTAAAAGCAGAGTTACCCCACAATATCAGAGTCACCAGAAGTACTGTATACATGTATATTTGTCTTTGTGCAAAGAATGCACGTATATATAATGCAAGCATGATTGATGATTTTCAGCATAATAGTTCCTTACAGATACAATACTATGTGAATGCACGGCACTGGGAAAAGTCTGCAACTGCAGAGTCCGTTGCTTGTTGTGCCTTTCTTTGTCACATTCAAGCTCGTCCTATCCCCAGTCTAGAAAATATAGCTCCTTTTGCACAGTGGCATACTCTGAGCTCATCTATCATGCTTGCATTATATATAGTACACCAAAAAGGAGTCTTTACAAGGGGTAGGGTACCATGCATGTAAGTCATTCAATATGTGCCCATTTATACTGCCAGGAAGCTATATAATGTAATTAAATGCTCTATACCTGCATTTTTTAAAGCATTGTGTTTGCAAATAACTTTGTCATTGTCATGTATGTGTGTTAGTATTACCTACTTTATTGCAGATAGCAGGGACAAACCGAGCTCAAACGATGAAGAAGGCCATCGAATCCCTTTTCAGAGTGAGAGACATTTCCACTTCCAGTAATGAAGCTGACTATCAAGTTAAGATGCGCGAGATTCAGACGGCATTTGGCATTCTTTTGGAGAGTTGTGGTGTAATGGAATTGACCAAGAATGAAATTGAAAGACATATCATTGAAACAAAGCGTGAATTAGAAGGATCTTTAAAGGTAGGAATCATCAATGCATACGATTTAGCCCACAGTTCAGATTTAATCACTGCTTCCATGTCCTTATCACTTTCTCCCTTTGATGGTAATTATAAAAAATCGTGAATTTGGCACTAAGAAGTTTTACTGAAGCTGGTTTAGCTACGTGAAGCAGCAAAAAGATGACTAATCATCCCACCCAATTAACCCATCTCCTTTTCTAAGGCAATCCAAGGCTTGCAAGATATTATGTTTCAGTCTTTCTTTCTCAACTGGCTGCCGCAAAGAGATATTATATGAGATACCAGGATTTTTTGACTGTATACTTCTACTAGTTTGCTGATACTCATAATCTATTTTTTATCTTTTTCTTTTACCTTGCTCTGTGTGCACGTGTAATTAATTAATTAATTATAACTCAGTACTTTTTTCTCATATTCTCTCATTTCCCGGTCAGTCTTGTATCACTAGCATTGAGTTGCTATTTTAACTGTGCCCTGCTTCTGCACAAAAATGTTGAGAAAAAAACAAACAAACAGAAAAGCAAAAAACAACAACTGACACTCATTGCAAGGCTGAGCAGCTTTGGGGACCAACTATATATGTGGCATACAACTCATAACTGAGCCTGGGGATTGCTGCTTTGGTCTTGAATGCCACCCATGGGAATTTGGTGAATTGCCTTACTGATGATATCATTATTACAAGACTTACAAAAAAAAAAAAACAGAAAAACAAAAAAAAAACTGACACTCATTGCAAGGCTCGAGCAGCTTTGGAGACCAAATATGTGGCATACAACTCATAACTGTAAACCATACAACTCATAACTGTAAACCATACAACTCATAACTGTAAACCATGAGATAGCAACCCTGTACACTTACTTCATGCCTCTTAGTAAAGTGGAGAAACTGTTATGTAACCTTACATTATGTAGTTGGCCCTCAAAGCGTGCCTTGCAATGAGTGTCTGAAACCAAGCTGACAGGTGCCACCTTGCAAGCATAATTATAACTGATGGCAGGCACCAGCTTACAGTCAAATCCATTGACTATTAACAAATTGCATTATCTACTGGCGATGATAGTCCAGCTGACACAATCCTCTATTCTTCAGTTCTCTGCAGTTGAAGACTTTGAACTTGCCAAGTCATTAGCTGGGGAACTTCTTGATGGATACATCACTGGTGGAATACGACTAGCATGGATGATGGTCACCCGAATACCTCCCATGATTGCTGTTGAACCCACAGCATTTGATCCACACACCACCAAATTGGAACCCTGCTATGATGAGGAAGATAATCCATCACTACAAACCATCACAGTGGCACTGCGGCCAATTCTTTTCTTCAGCTATGAAGGTCAAGTAGCTGTTGAAGGGATTATAGCCACCCTTCAGCAACCCTCTGTGAATAGTGAAACAGCCTCCCAAGCTCTTCTCAAGAAACCAACTTCTACGAACGATCCTAGTGTCTGCAGTGGTGAAGGACAGTCAGTAGACATCACCCATGACCGTAGACCACATCTACCATTTAAAGTCAATGATCTTAAGCGTGCTAAAACAAGTCTCAAGTCAACGGCTCCACAGAAACGAATTGGCCCTGATGACAGTGGGTTAGGAAAAGCACTTAAAGATGCCATCGTCTCACGCCGAAAAGTAATGGACTCAGATGAAAGCGAACATGAAGCTTTAGAAGATGAGCAAGAATGGAATGTTTAATTGTAAATGTCTATTTTTTTAGTACCGTCGTCTATATTAGTTGTACAGAAAGCTCATATGGAACTAATTTAGTATCACACTATTGCTCTTACTGTTATTTGCATGAATTGTCATGTACTGTGGATTAGTTTGTCAAGTCAAAGATGTTTATAGAAAACATGAGGTTAATCTTATAGTGATCACGTAGACCATTCTGGAGATATCGGAATTTTTAGGCCAACTTGCGGTTGACGACAACGACGATTAATGATCCAGTAACACAATGCATGGTAGCATCTACATACTTGGAAAGTCCACGTCTATCACAATTATTTACCATAATTATATAATAAAAATCAGTATGCATGTATCTGCCAGCATAACCTAACACTTCACTGCATCTCAGAGTGTCATTATTTTTCCAGCCCGAAACACTGCCAGCATACAGCATATTCATCACATTAATGATGCACGATGATGACAATAGTTGACATTGATAAACTATTTTAGTCGAATCTAAGGGCTGTAGCTATCTATGTAGCCATATCATTCTGCAACTTCAGCTAGTGTGTATACCCCTTCTGCTAAATACTACAACTTATGATATTTATACTTATGTGATATTGAACTCAAAGTTTTTAAAATTTGTCACTCTTCAGAGCTAGATATAGGGAGTTGGGAACATCCAAAAAAAGAAAAGCAGTATCACTATACAAATATACATGTTCTGTGCATAATAAGCAACTCAATCTGGAAGTTTGAGGTAAGCAATATAACTATTATATTGAGCATCTACATACAGTAACTATTTACTTAGTGTATACATGTAGCTAACACTAAAATCAGCAAAAAGAATGCTCAGTTCTCAAAGGAAGCTTATTCTGGCTTGGATTGCCCAAAATCAAAGGAAATGGCACTCAGATCTTGCTTTGGCTCTTCGGTGGAAGCACCAACCAGCTTACTCTCATCCCGCGTAGAGTAGGATGGCTCATCTAGGACAGTTTCCTCGTCCACATACAGTGGGTTGCTGACAATTCCAATTCGTGACTCTGTCTCCAGCCTATCTGGAGGACTAATTGGTAAGAGAAGAAACAGAAAAGTAAATTACATTATTCCTTTCATTTTCTGGACATTGCTAGGTAGTAATGCTTTAGCTGTGCAATCGTTCAGTTGTATGTGGCTCGGCATGGTAACAGTATTGATATGGACATTTCAAGTGAGGTTTTACAAAAGTGCGGCGAAATACAGAATTAATTTATATTGTACTTAACTACTTTTTTTTTTGCAACACCTCACTTATACGACTAATGCATCAACGGTTGAATTAGTTAGCTTACATTGTCCATATCCTAGTATCACAGTTGCTGAGTAAACCCCCTACACAGCAAAAACAACGGTATGAAGTTCATACCAAAAGAGTATGATCTTCATCCCAACAAGTTTCAATACCTACGGTATGAATTGAGCGAGCATGACTATCGTACTTTCTGCGGTACGTAGTTCATACCGCGGATGATGGTGTTATTAGGTCAAAGGTTAATAGAGACGGTGAATCTATTTATGCGTTTAAGAAATTGTATATTCTGCATGATCGATGCCAGCATGGACATGGAGCATATGTCAAGAGAGTCTTGTGCCCAGACCCCTTTCGGAAAATTGAGAAGGGGTCTGGTAACACGGCCATACAGTGCCTTCTCCCAGAGGAATTCAATCAGTCACGCAGCTACGTGCTAATGTTTACATATGCAGTCAAAATTGAAGGTGTGCGCAGTTGCACGGCTTGTGTGATTGGATCGTTCAGCAAATATGTCAGTTCTTCGTGACCTAGCCTCATCCCCAGGCGCGTTCGCGCATGCGCTTAATTAGTGCGTACAGCTCACGTGAAATTGTGTAAGGATGTGTCAAATGACGGCCAACATCATGTGGTTATGAACTATGACGTTAATGGAGTACAGATCCATGGGGATCTAAGTGGTTAACTGCTACGTCGCAATTAGACTAGGTAGTGATTCTTTGAGCTATAAAGCCGTAGCAAATTCACAATCAGTAGTGCAAACGTTTCGATCCATGGATCATCATCAGTGCAACGATACAAAGTGTGACCTACTCGCTATATATATCTACAGGTGACGTCATGGTTACAGAAGTTGAACGGGTATTTTGAGAGTAAAGCTAAACAGAAATGATAACCGGAAGCATGTGCGCTAGGAGCAGATATATGACAAGAAGACGATACAAAGGAAAGGAAATGGAGTGAGAAGACATACAGAGAGAGAAAGAGAAGGAAGTCAGAACCAGATCCTATCCAACATCAGACCTGGGTCCAGGTTCATGTTGTTGTCCGTTCTTCTAATTGTCAAGGCCTCCTGGACCTTCCGTTTGGTGATGAATTCCTCTGTCTTTATGACTGCAGCCTGTTCCCATTGGACTGAGTGGTCTGTCTCCGTCACGTGTACTGCGATGCCATTGTTAGTATCTCTGTTGCGTACGGACCGTTTGTGTTCCATCAGCCTTGTCTTGAGGGTGCGACCTGTCTCTCCTATGTAGAGAGAGCCACATTCACAAGGGATACTGTAGACAACACCCTTCACGTCGTGTTTGTCAGGCTTTCCTTTGACCGTCATCAGTTTTTGTCTGAGTGTGGTCTGCGTCTTGAAAACTGTCCTGATATTCAAGAGTCTGACACGTCTCTCAATGGTCTCACTTAGTCCCTTTGAGTAAGGGATGAATAGTTTCTTTGGCTTCTCTCGGTCACCTGGTGAGTCACCATGTCTCCTAGTTCTTGTCAGTGTTCTCCTCACTAATTTTGTGGGGTATCCATTCGCTTCAAAGGTCCCTTGTAAGTGTTCGAGTTGTAGACCAAGTTTGTCCTCGTCGCAAATGTTGTGTGCTCTTTGTCTTAGGCATGAGATAATGCCTGTTTTCACTCTGGGATGGTGATGCGAGTTGTAGTGGAGGTATCAGTCTGTGTGTGTACATTTCCGGTACACAGACGTCGTCAGCTGTTCATCTCTCTTTTCAACTAGCACATCCAGGAAGGGAAGTTGGCTATTCTGTTCAATCTGCATCGTGAATTTGAGGAGAACACTGACAAGAACTAGGAGACATGGTGACTCACCAGGCAACCGAGAGAAGCCAAAGAAACTATTCATCCCTTACTCAAAGGGACTAAGTGAGACCATTGAGAGACGTGTCAGACTCTTGAATATCAGGACAGTTTTCAAGACGCAGACCACACTCAGACAAAAACTGATGACGGTCAAAGGAAAGCCTGACAAACACGACGTGAAGGGTGTTGTCTACAGTATCCCTTTTGAATGTGGCTCTCTCTACATAGGAGAGACAGGTCGCACCCTCAAGACAAGGCTGATGGAACACAAATGGTCCGTATGCAACAGAGATACTAACAATGGCATCGCAGTACACGTGACGGAGACAGACCACTCAGTCCAATGGGAACAGGCTGCAGTCATAAAGACAGAGGAATTCATCACCAAACGGAAGGTCCAGGAGGCCTTGACAATTAGAAGAACGGACAACAACATGAACCTGGACCCAGGTCTGATGTTGGATAGGATCTGGTTCTGACTTCCCTCTCTTTCTCTCTCTGTATGTCTTCTCACTCCATTTCCTTTCCTTTGTACTCAGGTGAATTAAGGACTGGGACCAGAGTTAGCAGAGCTAAATTTGTGCAATATTTGGAGTGATATATATCACTGTCAAAAGTGCTGCAAGAGTGGAAACTGTTTTGGTATATCACCACACCTCTTCTCTATTATGTGGTAAAATTTTGACCACGCCCACCTCCTTATTGCTGGAATATGGCTTCCTCACCGATCCACGTCTGGAAGCATTGCCAGAAATGCAATGATACAGAGTTCGCACTCTTTGGAAACGTCCGTTACATTTCCGTTACACGTACTTCATGTTTTACTACGGGAGCCTACGGTGGTTCAAACTCTATGTTTTTTTTGTGGCTGGGCCTCTCCCACCCCTATGTCCACCTAACATCCACTAACATCATTCACATGCAAGACAAACCCAGAGGAGGTCCGACACTAGTAACTTTAGCAACGGGCTTACCTTGTCCGTAAATGTGTTGTTAACAATATATTCACCTTCTGCTATCTCTCTACTAGCCACAGATACCTACAGTGCTGGCTCCTGAAGGTCACAGAATTTGCCATTCGTGATAGTATTTCTACCGTAATTTCACACATTGAAGTGTGAAAAAATAGGCATTTCAACTTTTCTGAAATAAAAATACACACTTTTTCAGTTCATTTTTGATTGGTAAACGATATACTTCACTTATTTTTGATGTCCTCTGCCCGACTGGCAGTAAAGTTTTTGCAGATTTTGTTCACAGAATTTGCCAAATCGGTACAAAATAGGTACAAAAATATATGCTAGCATATACAATTACAGACAATTGCAAATACGGTACAACGTAAACTTCCGCATTTTACTTACAACTCCGTACGCTACGGAAATAACATCGTGACCGCCGCGCTACTCAAATAGAGGTTCTGCAGTGACGTCATCACCAATTTAAAATTCATAATTAGCCATTCCAAACATTTGCAGGTAATACTGATGGTCCAGCTAACTCAAATCTAAAATATGAAGGCCTAACTCCTTTCCATTGATTTTATATAAATTCTTAAAGTCAAACATTTTGCATAGGATTTGTACAGCGAGTGGCAAAATTTGCCACTCGCCATACAAGTTAATGCTAAAAGATCAAACCTTGACAATTTATATAAAATCAACTATCATTAATTTAGAATTTTCACTTGAGATTTAAGCTATTTAGACCTTCCTTATTGCCTAGAAAAATTGGCAAGACTATTAAATTAAAATTAATAAATTTAACCCTTTTGATGACATCACATGCAGAACCTCTTTCTGGCAATGTAAACAACGCAAAAGGCGGTGATTTAAACCGCAATTGTTTTCAACTATACCACGTTTTTCCAAAACTAGGTAAGCCTAGGTAACATGTCATAGTTTTGTAAGTCATTTTGTACCACTGCTTCTGAGCTATGAGCAAAAATGCTGTTCATCGTGGTGTGCATTAATTAGAATTACGCGTTTTTCTCCGAGGCGGTAGCATCAAATCACTTCCAAAACTATGACAGGTTAGGTCACCATGAGGTCTTTTCTGCGTGCAAGTACAAAAGCCATCGCTCGTCTGTACATTCACCGCCTTTTAGCAAACATGTCTAGCGACCCAATTCCGAAGACAATAGATCACGTGATCCCAAAAGTGGGCGGGGCCATATTAGGGCCAGGTAATCTGTAGCTCAAATAACCCATCTGGGGCATTGAAGTGGAGTTATTCTTAAAACTCCATCTTCGCATACCTTAATGAGGGACCAAGTCCTGACCCAGTCCTTAACACACTTGAGTATCGTCTTCTTGTCATATTTCTGCTCCTAGCGCACATGCTTCCGGTTATCAGTTCTGTCTAACTTTACTCTCTAAATACCCGTTCAACTTTCTGTAACCATGACGTCACCTGTAGATATATATAGCGAGTAGGTCACACTTTGTATCATTGCACTGATGATGATGCACGGATCGAAACGTTTGCACTACTGATTGTGAATTTGCTACGGCTTAATAGCTCAAAGAATCACTACGGTACCTAGTCTAACTATGACGTTCATATATGGCATATGGGCTTTTATAGTACAACGCCAAAGAGGCGAGCGCTGCTCTCCTAGCCCTTTACCCAGGCCTTCTGACCCCAGCGCTTATCGCTTGAACTGCGCTGTCGACGCAGTACCATCTTCATACTACAAATAACTTCGTAACACGAATTATGACTTGCCAAAACCCATTAGATACAAGCATAAATGCTTCATAGATGCTTTCATGTCGTGTTTTAGCGCCGTCGCTTCGCCTCGAAGTCGCAGGAAGGCATACAACACGGCAGATTCAAGGCCTTGCACAGAAATAGCCATTGTCAGCAGTGTACGATTAAATATACGGCAAAATACACGTACCTGACGTCACGGCACGCGGAGGTAACACGGTATTATCCGGAATCCCCGGAATGTCGGGAAATTAAGCGCATGCGCAAACAGTGGATACCAGGTCCCCTTCTCCGATTTTTCGAACGGGCTTTGGGACGAGGCTATTCGTGACCATGTGGCGATGAGGCACTAGCCTCGCTTATGAGCGAAGACTGCAACCACGATGCATCAGTAAGCAACGTATATACACTACTGCTTGGCAAGAGATGGTGAAGCTGAAAGCGCTAGAGCTACGCATAACAATTACTCGCTATTGTAGGAGCAGAACGGTCTGATCGGCCACAGTTTATGCGTAGAACGTGTTTCTCGCCGTTCAAGCCATGTCTGCAGCTCAGAGAAACTCCTCTCAACAATATCTATGCTGTGGAAATGCAACCGTGGCAAAAGTTCTTACCGTAGCTGGTCGGAAGACTGACGAATGTATCTCTCCCAGAAGCGAAAGCTTCCGCTACCACCCTTTGCTTCAGCAAGAACTTTCGAGACCCCTTTCTTTCTCTCAGAAACACCAGAGCGTTGTCAAACGGCACAACACCAACTTGTGCGATCACGTAGCGATTAACATGACGTGCTGAACTCTGCAATCTGATTGGCGCGCACTCTACAGTCCTCGCGGGACAAAGCTATGTATGGCCGTGTTGCCAGACCCCTTCTCGATTTTTTCGAAAGGGGTCTGGGCACGAGACTAATGTCAAGACAGTTTTCTTATGCAGGTAAGTCGATAGCTGATGAGACATTCTGTTGAAAAATTTGGATTTACCTGTGTACCTAGGGGTGGATGGGAATTGTGCTAAAGTTGCATGGTTCTAGTCATGTGGACGGATGGATGGGTAATGTGAAAGTGTACACAAGATTCACAAAAAGTTTGTACCAAACAGCTTTCTGTACCTGATAATGCCAAACAAAATCAATTTTTAGTCCCTCAGCTAAAATAAAAATTGCACCCTCTCCAAGGCTCCACCCCCAGTCTGACTACATCATCAACACACACACACAAAACAAGTAAAAACTTTACGTATGGATTTGTCCTGGGACCACTTCAACTCCAGTCTACAGGCTAAAACACACATTTGACCTCAAAAACAGTAATTTTGGCTGTGCTAGCTTTCAAGAAAAATGTCACACACCTCCACTCAAACCAACCAAAACTGAGCCCAGTTTCAGAAAGCTCAACTCATCCCTACAAAACTATGTATGCTTTTTCCCGCTCACTTCAGGGCCAGGGAGTTATGCCCACAAACCTACTCCCTGTCATTGCCTCTAGAATGGAGCCAAGTTACGCACATTCCCGCTAGCATAAAATTTTTTCGAGCATAACCGCACCCCAAGTGGAAAGAAATCGGTGACTGGAGTGCAGGTGGTAACTGCATCCCAAGTGCAAAGTATCGAGTGTAGGTGGCAGGCCATTTCGTGCTGCCCATAACAGACTGTTGAGCAGATCCACTAGATGCACGCACTTCCAGGTGCATGGTGAGCGAGCAGCAAGGGTACAAACTTTGACTAAGAGAAACCCACTAACTACACTTAGTGTGGAAGCCTGATTAGATTAGGGCAAAAGTGGAACAGGGGATTGGAGTTAGGTGCACAATCCAGCTTCCATAGTCATTGGGGTGAAGTGAAGCTTATTTGGTTATTATACAAGGCTCCAGAGCTGCAAGTCAGTTACGCACCAGAGCTGCAAGTCAGTTACGCACATTCCCACTGTAAAATCCTGTGTCACCCTAGGTCCAATACATTGGTGGCAAATGTATGGCCCCGTGCAATCGCCGTGGATTAGCTCTCGACCTTAGCGCTTTCACAGTAGATACTGCTGTGGTGTCAAACTTCAGTAAGTCTTCTCAGGCTTGGAAAGAAAGGCTAAAATATTGGACATACACATGCACTTTTGTGGCTTTTCATTCATTCATTCATTCATTCATTCATTCATTCATTCATTACTATATTATTTTATTTCTTTCCACTCGGGGTGTAATAAGTGTTGGAGGATTTCTTCAAAGTTCCGTCCAGCCACATGAAAGTGCCGCCAAACCACTACAACGGGGCCGTAGGCAACATCAAAGGGACACGGCCCCCTTGTTGATTCCGGTTGCCGCCATGGGAAAGTGTAAACAAGCCAATGAAATTCAATTGCGCCATTATGGTCACCCGACTCATTAATTATTCATAAACGGAATCGGCCCGATTCGCGATTCAATGTTGTCCTACCTTAATACACACTAGCAAATTATGCAATCTGAAATCTCCCATCCTTGTATCCTCCCACGAGGGTTGTCATTTTCATGGGCACCATAGCCACAGTAGCAACTGAGGTCAGACTATGTACACTAGATTTTCCCGTTCTAGTCCAGCACAGAGTGGACCAGAGTTAGAAACCAATTAAATGTTCAGGTAGAGTGGAGTTGATTGATGCCTAGTTTGTCCTATTTGAAATAGTTTTGGTCTCGTAAGTTTGAAAAAGCTAAGCCGATCAACCATCGATTTAACATATTCGGTTGGGTGTAAACTAGATTTTCCTGTTCCGTTCCAGCACAGAGTAGACCAGAATTAGAAAGCAATTTGATATTCTGAATGTACAGATAGAGTGGAGTTGATTGATGCTTAGTTTGTCCTATTTGAAGCAGTTTTTGTCTCCTTGGTTCGAAAACGCCAAAGTAATCAACCATCGATTTAGTATTGGGTTGGGTGTAAACTAGATTTTCCCATTCTAGTCCAGCGCAGGGTAGACCAGAGTTACAAACCAATTAAATATTCTGAATGTTCAGGTAGAGTGGAGTTGATTGATGCCTAGTTTGTCCTATTTGAAATAGTTTTGGTCTCGTAAGTTTGAAAAACCTAAGCTGATCAACCATCGATTTAGTATATTCGGTTGGGTGTAAACTAGATTTCCTGTTCCGGTCCAGCACAGAGTAGACCAGAATTAGAAAACAATTTGATATTCTGAATGTACAGATAGAGTGGAGTTGATTGATGCCTAGTTTGTCCTATTTGAAGCAGTTTTGGTCTCCTTGGTTCGAAAACGCTAAGGTAATCAACCATCGATTTAGTATTAGGTTGGGTGTAAACTAGATTTTCCCGTTCTAGTCCAGCGCAGGGTAGACCAGATTTAGATTTGATATTCTGAATGTACAGATAGAGTGGAGTTGATTGATGCCTAGTTTGTCCTATTATGAAGCAGTTTTCTTGGTTCGAAAAAGCTAAGCCGATTGACCATCGATTTAGTATTAGGTTGGGTGTAAACTAGATTTTCCCATTCTAGTCCAGCGCAGGGTAGACCAGAGTTACAAACTAATTAAATATTCTGAATGTTCAGGTAGAGTGGAGTTGATTGATGCCTAGTTTGTCCTATTTGAAATAGTTTTGGTCTCGTAGGTTTGAAAAAGCTAAGCCGATTGACCATCGATTTAGTATTAGGTTGGGTGTAAACTAGATTTTCCCATTCTAGTCCAGCGCAGGGTAGACCAGAGTTACAAACCAATTAAATGTTCAGGTAGAGTGGAGTTGATTGATGCCTAGTTTGTCCTATTTGAAATAGTTTTGGTCTCGTAAGTTTGAAAAACCTAAGCTGATCAACCATCGATTTAGTATATTCGGTTGGGTGTAAACTAGATTTCCTGTTCCGGTCCAGCACAGAGTAGACCAGAATTAGAAAACAATTTGATATTCTGAATGTACAGATAGAGTGGAGTTGATTGATGCCTAGTTTGTCCTATTTGAAGCAGTTTTGGTCTCCTTGGTTCGAAAACGCTAAGGTAATCAACCATCGATTTAGTATTAGGTTGGGTGTAAACTAGATTTTCCCGTTCTAGTCCAGCGCAGGGTAGACCAGATTTAGATTTGATATTCTGAATGTACAGATAGAGTGGAGTTGATTGATGCCTAGTTTGTCCTATTATGAAGCAGTTTTCTTGGTTCGAAAAAGCTGAGCCGATCGACCATCGATTTAGTATTAGGTTGGGTGTAAACTAGATTTTCCCATTCTAGTCCAGCGCAGGGTAGACCAGAGTTACAAACCAATTAAATATTCTGAATGTTCAGGTAGAGTGGAGTTGATTGATGCCTAGTTTGTCCTATTTGAAATAGTTTTGGTCTCGTAGGTTTGAAAAAGCTAAGCCGATTGACCATCGATTTAGTATTAGGTTGGGTGTAAACTACATTTTCCCGTTCTAGTCCAGCGCAGGGTAGACCAGAATTACAAACCAATTTGATTTACAGATAGAGTGGAGTTGATTGATGCTGTCGGAGTTTGTCCTATTTGAAGCAGCTTTGGTCTCCTTGGTTCACAAAAGCTAAGGTAATCAACCATCAATTTAGTATTAGGTTGGGTGTAAACTAGATTTTCCCGTTCTAGTCCAGCGTACGGTAGACCAGAGTTAGAAACCAAATTGATATTCTGAATGTACAGATACAGTGGAGTTGATTGATGCTTAGTTTGTCCTATTTGAAGCAGTTTTGGTCTCCTTGGTTCGAAAAAGCTAAGGCGATCAACCATCGATTTAGTATTCGGTTGGGTGTAAACTACATTTTCCCATTCTAGTCTAGCACAGAGTAGACCCGAGTTACAAACCAATTTGATATTCTGAATGTACAGGTAGAGTGGAGTTTGTCCTATTTGAAGTAGTTTTGGTCCCTTAGGTTTGAAAAAGCTAAGCCGATCGACCATCAATTTAGTATTAGTGATCACTACCTTCGGTTTCTAATCTATTTTTTTAATTTGTTTTTAGTGTTTCTCCTTACAGGACCAAATGGGCAAAGGTAGACAACCTGGGTGTTGTCTATACAAGCCTGGAGGTGCTGTTGTTATGGAGATATTGGACAGAGTCTATTTAGGTGTTGACAGCAGTGTTTTTTTTATGTATGTTCAGTTCATGTCATCATTTGATCATTCTGTCATGCATTGGTAAAACTCTGGGCTGAACCGTACGTTCTGGGTTACTACTACTGTCAGTAAGTGCATGCAGACGCAAGTCAGCTCCACTGCGCGTGCGCAATTGTTTGAACTTTGACCTTGAGCGCGCTCGCGCTCGAAGTGTGATACTTTTGAAAATGAAGCGCGAGTGAAGGAAGGAGGTGTGCCACGGAACTCCGTCTGTATAGGACAACGGTGATCAGTGTTTCTCGCAAAATTTCTCTTGCTAATACGTAGAAAGGCGGTAAATATGTCAGAATAGACTTGTGACATATTCTTGTATGCTGTATATGAAAGGTCTTAGAAACACTCTTCATGGTGTGGCTTTTGATTTCTGTTTTAGTACATGTGGTGCTGCATAGACTTTTGATGTCATCTCCCTCCTCGTACATACAAAGCTAGATGGAGGTGAGCCTGGGGTATTGTTATAATGACAACTTTGAATTCATCCTGTCATTACTCCCACACTCAGACTGTGTATCACAGAACAAGAGCAAAGCAGGTACAGTACACTTTAACACACATACATACAGACATAAGTGCACCCATCTTTCTGTCTGACAGTGTACCCTCAACTTTTCTGTCGAGTCTATATCAAAGAACAAGTGCCAGTGAAGAATTAAAGGTACAGTTCCTTTCTGTCACGTACTGCACCCTCATTTTTTCTGTCCCATAGTGTAACCTCGTTGTACAATAGACCTTTATCCATTGTTACGTAATTATGACGTCTGGGGGGAAACAGTAGGCATTAATTGGAATACGATGGCATGCGAATGGCGTGACTACCTCTACTCTTCGTACGGTGGCCCGTTGGGGCCATTCCCGCTTCGAATTTCACTCATCGAAATTTCTCCAGTCCCCAGTCCAAATCTCACATTTCTCCAGTACAAATCTCATATTTCTCCAGTGCAAATCTCACATTTCTCCAGTGCAAATCTCACATTTCTCCAGTGCAAATCTCACATTTCTCCAGTGCAAATCTCACATTTCTCCAGTGCAAATCTATCCAATGGGCATCAGCGCATGCACGCGGACTTATAGTTGTACTGTACCATCAAGTGCCTGTATCAAGTTCTGAGAATGCTGCCACCGTCGTCGCCAGCGCAGCTGCGTGGGATACAGCGAGACCAATTGATACATTACTACTTTCTAGAAGGGTACACGTACCGTATGATATTGTGCTTTATACTTTTAGTGCATGGAATAACACTGTCGTTGCGACAACTAAAGAGGGTTCTTTGCAAACTCGGACTAAAGAGACGAGTCGATAGATACAGTGTTCGTCACTTACAATTAGTGGAAGAACTAATCCGGGTAGGTTGCAGCTATATTTTTTGTAGCAGTTTATACCGTTTCTAGATGAAGACCTTGATGTTTTGGTTTGTTGTAGAAGGAGCTTCATGGATCGGGAGTACTCCTTGGTTGTAGGGCAATGTGTCACAGACTAAAACAAAAGTATGGAATGCCTGTGGGAAGGTCAGTCAACATTGTGTAGGACTTCCTTCTAATCAGTATAAGTTAGTAGCACAGTTTACTTTTGTTTAATATCAAAAATTCACAGTAAACTCTGCTATTTACACGATCATGTTTGTGCTAAAATCTGTGCTGTAGTTCACAACTAAACAGCTGCAATTCACAGAATTAGTGTACTACTATATATGCACATTGTTAAACAGTCAAACTTGTATTAGTTTTGCTGCAGTAGATGGCCTTTGAGCAATCTGATTGTTGATTTACCCTATTTCACGTGCAGAAAATAGCTAAAATTTTCTATGAATCGATCACGTGTGATACTATACTAACTATACTAGCTATATTTAGTAATAGTCACATATGCATGATATTTCGCCAATGAACTGCAGGGACACTGTTAGGGTTGTGCTTTCGTGTGTTGACCCAGATGATGTTGCAATGAGAAGGAAAAGGAAACTGAAAAGACGATTGTATCATGTAAAAGTAAGCTTTCCAGTGCAAATATTAGCTAAAGTTTCTACTACCATGTTGTAACATTACTTTATCAGGGACCAAATGAAGTGTGGCATTGTGATGGATATGATAAGTTGAAACCATATGGATTTGCTATACATGGATGTATAGATGGGTAAGCGTAGTGTATAATATTGATTACAGTCATTACACGAAAATGTCTTGTGATGAGTTAGTAATCTTTTACATATAGCTACTCAAGAAGGATCGTATGGTTGGAAGTTGGGACATCTAACAATGACCCCAGAGTTGTGGCTGGTTACTACCTAAGGGCAGTTAAGCACTTGAAAGGTAAAGTCTACCATAATAATAATTACATTGGACTGAAGATAACATAATATACATTATAGGTGCCCCAAAATTGCTACGCTGTGATCTGGGGACAGAAAACAGCAGACTTGCATACATACAGCCTTTTCTCCGAAGAAGTGGTCCCCTCCAAGACAAAAGCTTTCGATATGGAAAATCTGTATCTAACCAGGTATGTGTAATTACTTATATTTGTTGTGTTGATAATCGTATTGCCATATAGGACTATTTTATTTAGAGAATTGAAGCATGGTGGAGCCAATTTCGCAGGTGGAATACAGATTGGTGGCTGAATTTCTTTGAGGTGATTAAAATTTATGCATGCAACTGTGCTACATTTCTACATTTTGTTGGAATGTTGCTGTTGGTACAGCACTGTGTGTCATAATGAGTGATGACAATGCTGCTTCCCTTCCACCAAGCTTTACATTACTATCTTGATTGCAACAGGGATTGAAGTATGAAGGATTGTTTGACGATACAAATCCTGTTCATACGTAAGCATAACTGCATACTTTGACCTCAAGATTAAGCTTAGTCGTACTTCCATGATGATAACAGCAGTTGAGTAGACACTACATGACTGTCGCTATATACGTGAATGAAATTTGCCTCAAATTTATTCACCTCAACATTTATTCCTGTCTTCCTAACAACTTATGAATCAAAGTGTCAGTTTGTCTTTGTGTTATACTTCGTAGGGACTGTCTCCGTTTCACATTCATGCACATTATTCAAAATGAGCTCGTGGAATTGGCTAGAGAATGGAACACCCACAAGATAAGGCCTAACCACTACAGTGTTTCTGTTCCAGGCATACCTGATGAGTTATTCTTCATGCCTGAACTTGGAGGTATGTGCTGATTACTTATACAACTTCACCCTGAGTGATTGAAAATCTGTATTGAGAGTGCAAAACTAGTACCATGAGGTGAAGGGGGTAGCTAAATAGAGCAAAGGAGTGTGTACAGAGCAATTATGGTAGCATTGCAGTGCAAGTGCACCATGAACTCAACAGAGGTAAATGGTACTAAACTTATTACTAGAAAGATACTGCATTATCCTGTATGTGGCAAAGTTCTTAAATTAAATGTTTTCCTTGGCATATGAAGTATATTGTGCATGCCACTTTCCATCCTCCACTCTATCTGGTGTCTTGTGACAGGTGCTGTCAATCACAGCTGTCATGTGGATCCAACAGACATGATGTATGTTGAACAGTTCACCTCTCCTCCTAGCCCTCCTGCTTCCTTAGAATTCTTGGAGTTAGTAGAGCTACTAATGGAGGAGCATGGTCTCCACATGCCCCACAGTGTGAGGGAGGCAGTCATATTCTATGTATCATTAATAGATGCTTTGGAAGATGTTTGAATCATTGTATGTTTAAACTGCATGGTCATGAATTAATAGAAAATTTCTGTCTGAAAAATGATCAAATGAGAACTTTTTACAAGTACTCAATTTTTGAAACCATGTGACTCTAACAATGTAAGCTGAAAAATGCTGCTGAAGGATTAGATGAAAAAATAACTATGTGACTAATATAGTTAAGCTGAAAACTGATGATGATGGATCCGAGGAGAGAGCACTTCCAGGGCAATTGTCCACTTTTCAGACTATGCGAAAACTCTCACACCCCGAAAGACTGCAGCAATGCTTTTAGCACCTGCTTTGCCGTGGAGCGATGGTCATGTTCTGCAAGGCACGAAACACATATCTTCTGGATATTTGGAGGAAGGTGATGATGTTCTGGGGTTTGGAGTTCAACACCAACCTTGTACATTATCTGGAAGTGGCTAAGTCCCCCCCACACTTGCTTCTCTCCAAACAACTCAATAAGAACACAGCCAAATGAATAGACGTCTGAAAGAACATCTATTTTGCCAGCCTTTAGCTGTTCTGGTGACTGGAACCCTGGTGTTCCCGATTGGCCACTCTTGCTTCCCACACTTCCAGTGCTGGTTAACATCTTTGCTAACCCAAAATCAGCAAGATAGGCATGCATAGTTGCATCTTCAACCTAAATGATGGAATAGGGAGTAATAACCAGCTGGGAATTGAGTATGGCAACTCTCAGCAACTAATGCAGAAAATTCCTCCCATTTGATGACCAAAGAGGCTTTTGCTAAAGGTATATGTTAATATACACGTATAGGATGATGAATCTTTATTCCTCAATCAAGAAAAAGGCTAAATGGATAACATTTAGGTCTACACACATAACTCCCTTTGCTTGAACCCCTAAAACATTAATTATAGCCTGTTGCTAGGTGGTTGCTAAGATTATAGAAGACTTATAAATGGTCAACATGCCAATGGAAGAGCTGATTCAGCTATATCAGGTGTGAACTGTGACTATATCAGGTGTGAAGAGTGGCTATATCAGGTGTGAACTGTGACTATATCTGCCAAGAAAAGGTACATGTACAACACAACAAACATGCAGTTTAGTCATCCCCCAAAACGAACTATAAATCTGTTAAATCACCCTCCCACTCGGGATGTTGCGGTTTATAAGCTATCCCCCTCAGGCGCTACGCACCCTTGGGTGTCGGGCTTATAAACCAGCAACATCCCTCGTGAGGGTGATTTAACTAATACTTGTGGTACTCGTATAAAAAAATTACACACTCTCCAAGGTTCCACCCACTGTCCGCCAATCTCATGATCATTGCATATATACACAGTGTGGCCAAAATTACGGTATATGTCATCACAATGAACATTACGTACCAGAATGTTGGCTGGCTTTATGTCCAAATGGACCATAGGTGGCTGAGAGCTGTGCAGATATATCATGGCCTGTAAAACCTGCACAGCTAGTCTTACTTTTGTGGCAAAAGGCATCTGTAAATAAATAAAGTAGACATTATGTCACATTTATGCAAGTAACAGTATAGTTATGGCGCATTTCATCATATGCACTTCTGGTTTTAAATAGGCACCTATTTTGAATGCAATTACTGTACAACAATGATTACAAACCACAGGGCAATATCTATATACTGCCCTCACCCAGGGCAATGTGACATATATTACCCTGCCGGCGCCTTTGATCTGCCCACGCAATGGGCTACAATTACCCCCCAAAAAAACTTGGCAGCCAATCATTCAATTACTGTTACTTGCCTACCCTATCACATCCATGGTCAAAAATAAGGGTATGTAGGTTGAAACCCCTGACGAGATTTGTCAGGACTGTAATGGATGTTTCTGTAACTACAGCCCCCAATACTGTCAGAATGTTTGGGTGCTGCATGGTCCTGCAGAGTGAAGTAAAAAGAAATGAGGTGCCTTACATTATTTAATGATTTCATGTGGATGCTATACATTGCTTAACTACATACCTGCACATATCAATCTCTCTTTGAGCTCTCTCATGAGTGGTAGCAGGCATGGGGATCACTTTTGCAGCCACAATTGTCCCCCTCCAAAATGCTTTGTAAACGGTTCCAAAACTTCCTTGTCCAATGACATTCAAGAGTTTAATTTCGTGAACATCTAGCGAAGAGATGCAGATTTAAATATATCATATCACAAAATACAAGAGATATACCTTCTGCTTGGTCAGCACAAAGCTCCATTAGTTCAGTGAGGTCCTTGGGGCAACTTTGATCTACAAAAATAACCGCAAGAAATTTGCAGTATAACTGACTGTAACTGTGGAAAGATACACTGTGTTGCCAACCTTGTTGTTTGACAGTCTGTGCTTGAACGCTATCAATGATCCTCACTCTCTGAACACTCTGCTCTCCTGTAGAACAAGTCATTATACATTTAGTTTTTGAATTAGCCAATCAGATGCAGTATGTGTTTGGATTAGGGAATAACTGTTAGAATCCTGTGAAATGCATGCAGTAGCCATGCAGTATTTTCTCCAAATAATATCATGTGCAGTTGGAATGCAACTTGTTTGCGATAAATATCAGTTACGGTTTCAAAAAAAGCGACAAATTCATTGTACCGCCAGCTTCCCATGTTGTCTATCAGAACCTTAACATACCAGTGACAGAAAATGCACTCTCTTCATGATTATCTTCATCCACCGTCACTCTGCACTTGTATTCGCCACAGGTAGAGGTGTACAGAACTGCATAGGTCTCGTCTTCCATTTCATAATCATTCCGTAACCACTGATACTGTGATGTGGCATGAAACCCGTTCAAAGCAATGCAAGCCAGCACACCAACACCATCTCTGGCAAAACCAGCTGTCCAAAGGGAGAACTGCGCATCTATGTATAAAACAAACACATGATTTGTTACTTCATGCAGGAAGACTGGAACTGCATACTACTACATGAATATGCACTTACCATGATCAGGTTGCTTCAAAAGCACGTGACCAGTTTGTACATCCAAATCAGCTACCAGAATTTTGGTTTCATCTATAATAGTGAGAATTGATGCATTAACATCAACATTGCCTTGACTTGGCTACGTTCCACTGGTTGTGTAATGACGAGACAGAATCAAAATTTACTGAAAAACAACATTACCTACCTCCCTCACGGATCCCCCAGAGGTGAAACCCAAAATGACATGGATTTTCAGGGCGGATCTTCCCTCCTGGCGAGGGATCTCTCACCATGTCATCCTGCACATCATGCACAATTTCCGGGTCATCTACGTGGAACCCCAGCACGGTCTCTTGTGTCAGCCCTGTCATAAAGGAGTAGCGCTCACAATAGGCACTCCGCTTCACTTTCAGAAAGAGTGGCTGAAACTCATCTGAATTGGTGAAGCAGTACAATACCTATAATGGGTATTTACAAGGACCACAACGCCTACATAACTAGTACTCTCAAGCGGATAGAAACCCCATTGAATTTTCTCTCTATATGACAGACTCACCTGCAAATCCTATTTTGTCTTCTTTCCTGCCTTCACTGTAACTCCCAGTCTCAGTTTCCATGCTTTCGTGACATACTAACCCATCTATCTCTATGACTTCTTCATGGGTGGGCGGCGCAAGTGACTGAGCAGCTGGCTCCTCAACCAGCTCCTATACACAAATGGAAAAGGAAGTTCTTTTCACCAAATTTAAGATCGGAAAAGTTACTCCGACATTTAAACTAAATGGCATCGGTCATCATCAGGGGAAAGCAATATCAATGTCCATGCCCATGCATTACTATATAAATACGCATCATTGGAGGTCAAAAGTTGATAAGGTTTGCTCCCTGAGCTGTTACCTTATTGGTCCAAAAAAACCCACTTACTTTGCCCTTTTCAGAAGCCTCCTTCTTAGTGGTTGTGATCTCAACAGTTGCCTCTCTCTTCTTCTCCTTCTCTGCTTTCTTGTTCTTTGTGGACACCTTAGCGATCTCCTTGTCTTTCTGAGCATCATCCACTTGCATTCCTGCCTCGCCCTCCATATCACTGTACTCATCAACTAAAAGCAAGTGAATGTAAAAATGTCAGAACCTTCACAGGAAAGTGCTCGTTTCAAGAAAACCACACAAGACCAAATAAAGCCATGTTAATGCAAACCTGCTGAAGTCTTTTGCACACAGAAGAATTTGGCTCTTGACTGATACCGAATGTTAGACATTTTCAGAAAGGTGTCCAGCGTCCACTGAAGTGTTTGTTCCTTCCCACCTGCATCCTCAACAGTGATGTTCTCCCCACCTGTGATTGCAACCCCACACCCATCTGCAATATAATAACTAGCACTCTCTGGCCCATCTTTAAAGACTTCCTTCTTTACTCGCTGTAAAAAGCGATCATACGAAGCATGCTTGTGGATGAATATTTTTCTTGCTCCAAACTCTTTGTCCACAACGCCTCTACCCTTCTTGTTGGAGTACACCATCCTTCCAACAGTCACCTACATGTCAAAGAAAAAGGCAAATCATACATCCCTCTTTCTTCAATGAATCACTGCACACTTCAGTCAAATGCTATCCCATTTAAATTTTGTAAAACAATCCTTATAATTTAGCTTAGGTTTGGCACATGCAGTTGGACACAGCTACTTGTGATTTGGCAGTAAGTATGCATCCTACTTTTATAATACACCACATGATTTTTGCCAGTTCAAGTCTTCCCTCCCCCCCCAAGTCTCATTCCCAGATCCCACCCTCTCACAAGGAAAAATGGTGTGGTGAACAATGTCGAAATTTCTTTGGCTGGCGTGCGCTTTTGTGACTAGTGTAACCTAGCAACGTCAAAGAAATTGGCACCACACCCACTCAAATGTTTAGATGCCTGAGCAGAGAGGCAAAATTTTATTCTAATAAGAAAGTCCTCATTTAATAATTAACAATCTCATCCTACTGGTCCTGTTCACCAGACCATATGGGCTGGGCACGAGACTACCTACCCCACCCGATTGTGAATTTCCATGATGCAGCTACAAAAACCAACCACCAATTGGTCGAGAGAGTCATCAGCAGAAAGAGGTTTTGCGTCTGCTTTTGGCGGTTTGCTTTTACCCTTCTTCAGCTGTAGTTTTGCCCTCTGTTTCCTTGCCATCTCTTGATACATTGCCAGCACTAAAAGCATTTGAAAGACACATGTACGCAAATTATGCACCAGGAATTCGTCGCAATATGTGACAGATATTGTAGATACTTTACCTTGGTCCTTGCTTGGCGATCTCTTCGCCTCGTTTTCTTCTTCGGAGCTTGACATTCTGTGTTCAGACATGCACGACCGCTGCAAGACTAGAGCTACGTTACAGCGAACACCACCGCAAGCGCTTTATACAGCAGTCTTCAGGTTGACGAAGGACTTGATCATACACACCACACATGCAGCAAGTCCGTGAGCATGCGCATTGGACTGTAAACGCGGGATATGGAAGGCGGGATTTTGCACTGGAGAAATGTGAGATTTGCACTGGAGAAATGTGAGATTTGCACTGGAGAAATGTGAGATTTGCACTGGAGAAATGTGAGATTTGCACTGGAGAAATGTGAGATTTGCACTGGAGAAATGTGAGATTTGCACTGGAGAAATGTGAGATTTGCACTGGAGAAATGTGAGATTTGCGCTGGAGAAATGTGAGATTTGCGCTGGAGAAATGTGAGATTTGCGCTGGAGAAATGTGAGATTTGCGCTGGAGAAATGTGAGATTTGCGCTGGAGAAATGTGAGATTTGCACTGGAGAAATGTGAGATTTGCGCTGGAGAAATGGATTTGGAAATTTGAAGTGAGAATGACCCCAACAGGCAAATGTCTGGAGCTACTGCTTGCAGAGATAGAGTTGCATGTTGCAGTATAGTGCTAGTGCTGGCATGTTGAGTTGTAGAATTGTGCATAAGGTGACATGTCCGGATCTGAAGACGATGAAAGCAAGGTAAAGGTTTCACTGAGGTAAATCAGTCACTGGCAATTGTGATTGTTACGTTTTTTCAGTCTCATTGCTTCAACATATAGCTGCCTTAGCGGTTTGATTATGACTACATCTAAACTCTAGCCACACTGGCATGGTGCTCATGCTTATGCTGCAAGGCATAATGAGCTGGATTTTACTAGCTCCACTGGCTCTAACAATTTTAAGGAGGCAGGAAGGAAGGCCATGCAGCAGAATCAGAGGCTCCAGAAGCTTCCCATAAACTCAGTCACGACTGAATCCATGCAGCCGTGGACTGTGCACGTGAGCATCATACTACTGTAAGTACTGAAAGAGTTTGCAGCAAACATCTAGACAAGCTATTAATCTGTCTGTTCATGATTTGGTGAACGAAATTCATGAAATTGAGACTGCAAAACATTTCATACAGCCACAGTAATTTACCTCGGTGAAGCACTCACTTTATTTGTCTTCAGATCGGCCGGACGTGTCAGCTTGCATGTGCACAACTCTGCATCTCGACACAACCAACGCTAGCACTTCTATTGCAAGAACTCTATCTCTGCAAGCACTAATTCCAGCCACTTGCTCGAAATGAAGTTCATGAGCATGCGCATTAGATCAACGCGCGGGGATATGGAAGGCGGGATTTTACACTGGAGAAATATGAGATTTGCACTGGAGAAATGTGAGATTTGGACTGGGGACTGGAGAAATTTCGATGAGTGAAATTCGAACCGGGAATGGCCCCAACGGGCCACCGTATCTTCGAGTTTTTCCTTGCGCGTGTCAACTGTCTTTCACTGTTTATTCTTTTGCGAGGTTAGTTCAGTTGTTTTCCTATCCTATGGAATTGTTTCGAGAGCCGATGGCAACTAGAGCGGAGGTAGACGACAACAACTCTTCACCTGGCCCTTCGCGGTCTTGCAGCACTGCCCCGGTCCATAAGTGGACATGCGCTGCGCTCAAAACTGGGCTTAAGGTCCGCGGATTGAGCTATTCTGGGATGAAAAAGGACGATCTTGTAGCGAAGTAAGTTAGAACGTAACTTGGTTACTGTAGCGGCCCAGTAGGCGGAGAGATTTGAACCCTCCCTTCCAGTTAGTAAAAATTATTAATACATCACATGAAAACATAATACTGCACAGCAAAAACAATGGTATGAAGTTCATACCAAAATAGGTATGATTTCACTTTTTACACTGAGCATACCAAAAACGGTATGAATTTCATACCAAAAATGGTATGAATTTCATACCAAAAACGGTATTAATATCATACCAAAGCAGTATGAATATCATACCAAAGCGGTATGAATTTCATACCAAAAAGGTATGATCATCACACGAGTACATAGTATGATTTTCATCCATGAATTGGTATGATTGTCATGCTGCTTATAGCAGTATAATCTATGCATTGTACATTCAGCTTGTCCTTGCTGTTGAATGACAGTATTGTGGCAAAACAGATTATAATGCACACAAGGAAATGCACTGACAGCAAAAGCAAGTAAACCTTAGTATATAGCATCTACTTAGTTCAAGTATAAAGTCACTTGTTGCTTCTGTACTTTCTGAAGCATAGATATCTGCATCTGTGGGGAAACAAGACAGCATAAATACTAGTATATCATTGGGCAGAAATAAAAGGGAAAGTGCATGTATGGGCTCTGGGAAAGGAGAGAGTAGGGTATAGTGGAGAAACAAAACACAAGTTTACGTGTGTGTATAAGTATACATGTGCATGCTGTACCTGTACTTCTTCACTTTGCTATTGTTCTGTGTCTGTGTGAGTGTGTGTGTGCAGAGGAGGGAAGAGAGAAAACGAGGAAGGAACATCTACCTCTAATTCTTTGTTTGGCTCACTTTCCGTGTTTGACTCTGAACGTGGGAGTAATAGGAAAGGAAGAGGTTATCATTGTAGATTGTACCCAGGCTGGCCTCTATCTACCCAGTGTGTATATACGAGGGGTAAGAATATCGTGCAAAGAATGTGGGTACAGTTATGGGACAGAAAGGACAAGGGTGCACTATGAGAGAGAAAGAACTGTACCTCTAATTCTTTACTTGGCTTTTGTTCTGTGATAGACCCTGGATGTAAAAGTGGTGAGGAAGAATGTAAGGAGCAAATATTCACTGTGGCAATACATCAGGCTGGCTTCTGTCTACCTTTGTGTGTACGTGCGTGGGGAGAGAACAATATCAAAGAGGGAGGAAGTGTACTATGAAACAGAAAGAATGTGGAATTGGAGTATGGGACAGAAAGAAGAACGAGGTTACACTATGCGACAGAAAAATGAGGGTGCAGTACGAGACAAAAGGGAACTGTACCTTTAATTCTTCACTGGCTCTTGCTCTTCGATATAGACTCGACAGAAAAGTTGCGGGTACACTGTCAGACGGAAAGATAGGTGTACTTATGTATGTGTGTTCAAGTGTACTGTACCTGCTTTGCTCTTGTTCCGTGATACACGGTCTGAGTGCCGTAATGAGGAAGAATGACAGGGTGAATTCATACGTCATAATTTGTAACAATATCCCAGGCTCACCTCATCTATATGTACGAGGGAGATGACATCAGAAGTCCAGCACCACATGTACTAAAACAGAAATCAAAATCCACACCATGAAGAGCGTTTTTAAGAGCTTCATATACAGCATATGAGAATGTCACAGGGCTACAAGTGACTGTATACTATTCTGACATATTTCCCAGCTTTCTACGTACTAGCAAGATAAATTTAGCGAGAAACACTGCTCACCGTTGTCCTGTTCAGACTGAGTTCCGTGGCACACCTCCTTCCTTCACTCGCGCTTCATTTTCAAAAGTATCACACTTCGAGCGCGAGCGCGCTCAAGGTCAAAGTTCAAACAATTGCGCACGCGCACCACGCACGAATAGGTGGAGTTGACTTGTTTGGGACTGCTGACAGTGGTAGTAACCCAGAACTTATGGTTCGGCCCAGAGTTTACCAATGCATGACAAATGATGACAGGAACTGAACATACAAGAAAACAAAAACACTGCTGTCAACAACTAAATAGACTCAGTCCAATATCTCCATAACAGCATGCAGCAACTTCAGCCTTCCACAGACAACACCCAGGTTGTCTACCTTTGCCCATTTGGTCCTGTAAGGAGAAACAGTAAAGATGAATAAATAGATTAAAAATCAGACACGGTAGGAACCATAGGAATGGAACAGGAAATTGTAGTTTACACCCTACCGAATATCAACTCGATGCTCAATCGCCTTAGCTTTTTCAAACCTATGAGACCAAAACTACTTCAAATAGGACAAACTAGGTATCAATCAACTCCACTCTACCTGTACATTCATAGTCAAATTGGTTTGTAAGTCTGGCACACTGTGTGCTGGACTGGAACGGGAAATTGTAGTTTACACCGAACCGAATATCAACTCGATGGTCAATCGCCTTAGCTTTTTCAAACCTATGAGACCAAAACTACTTCAAATAGGACAAACTAGGTATCAATCAACTCCACTCTACCTGTACATTCATAATATCAAATTGGTTTGTAAGTCTGGTACACTCTGTGCTGGAATGGAACAGGAAATTGTAGTTTACACCCAACTGAATATCAACTCGATGGTCAATCGCCTTAGCTTTTTCAAACCTACAAGATCAAAACTACTTCAAACAGGACAAACTAGGCATCAATCAACTCCACTCTACCTGTACATTCATAATATCAAATTGGTTTGTAAGTCTGGCACACTGTGTGCTGGACTGGAACGGGAAATTGTAGTTTACACCAAACCGAATATCAACTCGATGCTCAATCGATCGCCTTAGTTTTTCAAACCTACGAGACCAAAACTACTTCAAATAGGACAAACTAGGTATCAATCAACTCCACTCTACCTGTACATTCATAATATCAAATTGGTTTGTAAGTCTGGCACACTGTGTGCTGGACTGGAACGGGAAATTGTAGTTTACACCAAACCGAATATCAACTCGATGCTCAATCGCCTTAGTTTTTCAAACCTACGAGACCAAAACTACTTCAAATAGGACAAACTAGGTATCAATCAACTCCACTCTACCTGTACATTCATAATATCAAATTGGTTTCTAACTCTGACACACTGTGTGCTGGACTGGAACGGGAAATTGTAGTTTACACCCAACCGAATATCAACTCGATGCTCAATCGCCTTAGCTTTTTCAAACCTACGAAACCAAAACTACTTCAAATAGGACAAACTAGGTATCAATCAACTCCACTCTACCTCTACATTCATAATATCAAATTTGTTTGTAAGTCTGGCACACTCTGTGCTGGAATGGAACAGGAAATTGTAGTTTACACCCAACCGAATATCAACTCGATGGTCAATCGCCTTAGCTTTTTCAAACCTACAAGACCAAAACTACTTCAAACAGGACAAACTAGGCATCAATCAACTCCACTCTACCTGTACATTCATAATATCAAATTGGTTTGTAAGTCTGACACACTGTGTGCTGGACTGGAACGGGAAATTGTAGTTTACACCAAACCGAATATCAACTCGATGCTCAATCGCCTTAGCTTTTTCAAACCTATGAGACCAAAACTACTTCAAATAGGACAAACTAGGTATCAATCAACTCCACTCTACCTCTACATTCATAATATCAAATTTGTTTGTAAGTCTGGCACACTCTGTGCTGGAATGGAACAGGAAATTGTAGTTTACACCCAACCGAATATCAACTCGATGGTCAATCGCCTTAGCTTTTTCAAACCTACAAGACCAAAACTACTTCAAACAGGACAAACTAGGCATCAATCAACTCCACTCTACCTGTACATTCATAATATCAAATTGGTTTGTAAGTCTGGCACACTGTGTGCTGGACAGGAACGGGAAATTGTAGTTTACACCAAACCGAATATCAACTCGATGCTCAATCGCCTTAGTTTTTCAAACCTACGAGACCAAAACTACTTCAAATAGGACAAACTAGGTATCAATCAACTCCACTCTACCTGTACATTCAGAATATCAAATTGGTTTGTAAGTCTGGCACACTGTGTGCTGGACTGGAACGGGAAATTGTAGTTTACACCAAACCGAATATCAACTCGATGCTCAATCGATCGCCTTAGTTTTTCAAACCTACGAGACCAAAACTACTTCAAATAGGACAAACTAGGTATCAATCAACTCCACTCTACCTGTACATTCATAATATCAAATTGGTTTGTAAGTCTGGCACACTGTGTGCTGGACTGGAACGGGAAATTGTAGTTTACACCAAACCGAATATCAACTCGATGCTCAATCGCCTTAGTTTTTCAAACCTACGAGACCAAAACTACTTCAAATAGGACAAACTAGGTATCAATCAACTCCACTCTACCTGTACATTCATAATATCAAATTGGTTTCTAACTCTGACACACTGTGTGCTGGACTGGAACGGGAAATTGTAGTTTACACCCAACCGAATATCAACTCGATGCTCAATCGCCTTAGCTTTTTCAAACCTACGAAACCAAAACTACTTCAAATAGGACAAACTAGGTATCAATCAACTCCACTCTACCTCTACATTCATAATATCAAATTTGTTTGTAAGTCTGGCACACTCTGTGCTGGAATGGAACAGGAAATTGTAGTTTACACCCAACCGAATATCAACTCGATGGTCAATCGCCTTAGCTTTTTCAAACCTACAAGACCAAAACTACTTCAAACAGGACAAACTAGGCATCAATCAACTCCACTCTACCTGTACATTCATAATATCAAATTGGTTTGTAAGTCTGACACACTGTGTGCTGGACTGGAACGGGAAATTGTAGTTTACACCAAACCGAATATCAACTCGATGCTCAATCGCCTTAGCTTTTTCAAACCTACGAGACCAAAACTACTTCAAATAGGACAAACTAGGTATCAATCAACTCCACTCTACCTGTACATTCATAATATCAAATTGGTTTGTAAGTCTGGCACACTGTGTGCTGGACTGGAACGGGAAATTGTAGTTTACACCAAACCGAATATCAACTCGATGCTCAATCGCCTTAGTTTTTCAAACCTACGAGACCAAAACTACTTCAAATAGGACAAACTAGGTATCAATCAACTCCACTCTACCTGTATATTCATAATATCAAATTGGTTTCTAACTCTGACACACTGTGTGCTGGACTGGAACGGGAAATTGTAGTTTACACCCAACCGAATATCAACTCGATGCTCAATCGCCTTAGCTTTTTCAAACCTACAAGACCAAAACTACTTCAAACAGGACAAACTAGGCATCAATCAACTCCACTCTACCTGTACATTCATAATATCAAATTGGTTTGTAAGTCTGACACACTGTGTGCTGGACTGGAACGGGAAATTGTAGTTTACACCAAACCGAATATCAACTCGATGCTCAATCGCCTTAGCTTTTTCAAACCTATGAGACCAAAACTACTTCAAATAGGACAAACTAGGTATCAATCAACTCCACTCTACCTCTACATTCATAATATCAAATTTGTTTGTAAGTCTGACACACTCTGTGCTGGAATGGAACAGGAAATTGTAGTTTACACCCAACCGAATATCAACTCGATGGTCAATCGGCTTAGCTTTTTCAAACCTACAAGACCAAAACTACTTCAAACAGGACAAACTAGGCATCAATCAACTCCACTCTACCTGTACATTCATAATATCAAATTGGTTTGTAAGTCTGACACACTGTGTGCTGGACTGGAACGGGAAATTGTAGTTTACACCAAACCGAATATCAACTCGATGGTCAATCGCCTTAGCTTTTTCAAACCTATGAGACCAAAACTACTTCAAATAGGACAAACTAGGTATCAATCAACTCCACTCTACCTGTACGTTCATAATGTCAAATTGGTTTGTAAGTCTGGCACACTGTGTGCTGGACTGGAACGGGAAATTGTAGTTTACACCCAACCGAATATTAACTCGATGCTCAATCGCCTTAGCTTTTTCAAACCTACGAGACCAAAACTACTTCAAACAGGACAAACTAGGTATCAATCAACTCCACTCTACCTGTACATTCATAATGTCAAATTGGTTTGTAAGTCTGGCACACTGTGTGCTGGACTGGAACGGGAAATTGTAGTTTACACCCAACCGAATATCAACTCGATGCTCAATCGCCTTAGCTTTTTCAAACCTACGAGACCAAAACTACTTCAAATAGGACAAACTAGGTATCAATCAACTCCACTCTACCTGTACATTCATAATATCAAATTGGTTTGTAAGTCTGGCACACTGTGTGCTGGACTGGAACGGGAAATTGTAGTTTACACCAAACCGAATATCAACTAGATGCTCAATCCCCTTAGCTTTTTCAAACCTACGAGACCAAAACTACTTCAAATAGGACAAACTAGGTATCAATCAACTCCACTCTACCTGTACATTCATAATATCAAATTGGTTTGTAAGTCTGGCACACTGTGTGCAGGACTGGAACGGGAAATTGTAGTTTACACCCAACCGAATATCAACTCGATGCTCAATCGCCTTAGCTTTTTCAAACCTACGAGACCAAAACTACTTCAAATAGGACAAACTAGGTATCAATCAACTCCACTCTACCTGTACATTCAAAATATCAAATTGGTTTGTAAGTCTGGCACACTGTGTGCTGGACTGGAACAGGAAATTGTAGTTTACACTCAACCGAACATCAATTCGATGGTAAATCGCCTTAGCTTTTTCAAACCTACGAGACCAAAACTACTTCAAATAGGACAAACTAGGTATCAATCAACTCCACTCTACCTGTACATTCATAATATCAAATTGGTTTCTAACTCTGGCACACTGTGTGCTAGACTGGAACGGGAAATTGTAGTTTACACCCAACCGAATATCAACTCGATGCTCAATCACCTTAGCTTTTTCAAACCTACATGTACGAGACCAAAACTACTTCAAATAGGACAAACTAGGTATCTTCATAATTGGTTTGTAACTCTGGTACATGTACACCTGCAAGGGGTATATAGTCACTTACATGTCCCCTGTAGAAGCGTTTGCGACCGGGATCAAAACTGAATCAAGCGATCAAAGCCCTTTTGGGAGGCCGATCAAGGGATCAAGGTGACCTCTGAACTGCTAAAAATCAACAATCAAGAACGCGTGGCTGCAATTTGACCTTTGACCCTTGAAAATCAAGCGATCAAGAACCTCAGAAGGGGACAATCAAGCGATCAAGCACACTTGTTGCCAATCAAAATATTTGATCGTGGTCGCAAACGCTTCTACAGGCGACATATAAGTGACTACCCCTTGACCTGTGCTGGATTGGAACGGGAAAATCTAGTTTACATATGGTTTCTAGTCTGACTTCAGTTGCTACTGTGACTATGGTACCCATAAAAATGACAACCCTCGTGGGAGGATGGAAGCATGGGAACATTTATTGCATTTGCTAGTGTGTAGCAAATTAACCATGCATGTTTAAGCACAATTCCTATCCACCCCTAAGTAGGTAGATCTACACAGATAAATCCAAATTTTCAACAGAATTTCTCATCAGCTATCGACTTACTTGCATAAGAAATCTGTCTTGAGACACGGGGATCACTGCTGCATGGCTATGTTGCATCGACTGCATGCACTGCACGCAGAATATAAAATTTCCTACACGCATAAATAGATTTCTCATCCACCGACGCTTTTGACCTTTGACCTAATAACACCGCGTGCAGCGGGGTATGAAGTTCACACGCAGCTTCGGTATGACGAACGTCTTCTCCCATCCGCGGTATGAACTACGCACCGCTGAAAGTATGAAAGTCATACTCGCTCAATTCATACCATAGGTATGAAATTCGTTGGGATGAAGGTCATACTCTTTTGGTATGAACTTCATACCGTTGTTTTTGCTGTGTGGTTTATTTATAGGGTTGAAGGAGCAATCAGGTGCGGGCTTGATTCACCTGTAGAAGAGAGTGATGAAGAAACTGATGAGACAGCACCCAATGGTTATCAAGCAACAATAGTGTCGGATCAAGGGTGGATAGATGCTAATGTAGCTGAACTGTCTCCGCTCACCCTCAAACACATTCACCAATATTTCATCACTGGTAGACTGAGCGTGTCACCGCAACAAAGCCATTCGAGAGGGGATACAGGCTGTTTGACTCAAAGAAGGTCCAATGCCTATCAGTTCACGATGTGACCAGCACCTCAGTAAACTGCATCATCCGTGCAACTGTGTTACCCTCACAGAAAGCTGGAGCATACAAAACAGCTATTGCTGTTAACAAAACGAATGGGCAAATTATTCATGGAAGCTGTACCTGTGTTGCAAGTAGTTCAGCCTGCAATCACACTGCTGCATTAATGTTTGCAGTAGACGACATCAAGAGAGCATGTGCTACCCATGGAAACAGTGGTGGGCCAAGTTTGACCTCGCTGCCCAGAAAGTGGGGAGTTCCAGCAAAATCTAAAAAAGAACCAATACCAGTGAAAATGCTGGAAGTGACCAAGCCAAAGTATAATCACACGGGTAGAGGGGTAAAATTCTTTAAACTGTGGTGGCATATGTGTATCGATAACTGCTCTTGAGGGCCATGTGATGAGGGGTCTAAGTTGCTGGTCTAAGAACTTAATCCAGGTTTCACAGATACGAGATACAGTAGCAATGCCAATATTAAATCGATGCGTTAAATCTTGTTCCAATAATCCTAATCGTAACCTTATTAATACCAGGAATAGTTCATCAACCACTTGTATCTCAGAACAGGGTCTTGAGGCAGGCGATGAAATTTTACCCCATGAAACTCTTCCCTATCACTCCTGCTAGAACATCCAGGTATGCTGCAAATCTGATACCGAGGCATGGGATGGAGCTTAAGTGTCCGATTCAATGCTCTATAATCTCGAGATCTTGTTCAAAGTTACATCCACGGTACAAAGTTGAAACACATCAAACAGATTTAGCAAACTAACTCCACAAAACTAACACTCAGTCTAACAAATCGCGCAATTTCATTCTCAGTACCCTATCATAAAAATATAAACTCAACTACATAAACTAAGCAACTTACCTAGCAACAGTTTCCGCGGGTTTTGTCCTCGTCTGCAGCCGCTGGGCTCCAGAGAACTGACGTTTTCGCGCTCTGTTCGCTTCACCACCATCGCTTCATATTCCAATTAATGCCTACTGTTTTCCCCCAGACGTCATAATTACGTAACAATGGATAAAGGTCTATTGGGATCACGAAACATGTCTCTTATACGGAGTAGCGGGGTGTCCGCTTTTCAAGAGTTTCTAATGTATTGATGTTTATGGAGAAATGGTTGGGACTTAAGAATTGTCTGTTGTATCATGCGTGTCTGCTGTTCAGGGGTGTCCATTAAGCGTGATTCCACTGTATAGTTATGGTGTAACTCAGCTGTAACATGAGGTTCTGCGGGTATATGGATTTGTTCATGCAGTTAAATTTATTTCTTTGGGCTTTGATCACCCGCTATGGCATTTTATGATGAGCAGAATTATCCGTGAGGATTCCAAAAGAAAACACTCAAATGCTTCCCGTATAAGGAAGACCTGTAAAAGCAAAATTTTTAGCAAATTACCTGATTACTACAATTGCATGACTATCCTTCCTATGCTAATTCAAAGACTGTGGTGCTTGTAGCGTAAGCTGCCAATTATCGACCAGTACCAATTATCGACCAGCAATTTATGAGCTAATCTTTGACGGCGTATTCCGTAGTGCGCGGAAGGACTCGGTAATGTACGGATTTCTTCCATGCGTGGGGAAGAACTGGAGGCAGCGTACTCACAGATCAACCTCCATCAGCCAGGTGCGACCACTTTTCGCTTGTATCTATAGCTAGCTAGCCTATTTACTGTATCAACTACATGCATACGTTCACTTTTCACTCCAGGAAGGAGGATGCCTCGACGAAGGAGTCGATTTGCAAGGAGACTGCGTCGTCGCTCGAAATCAGCCCCTCCAGCCTTGTTCGGACGATCAAATAAGCGTAAACTGTGGACAAATGAACAAATGTTAGCTGCTCTGAAGGCTGTAGAAGAAGGTCAGCCCGTTAACCAAGTCGCTCGTGATCATGGCATCCCTAAGACAACACTGAAAGATCGTGTTAGTGGAAGAGTAACTCATGGTACTAATCCTGGCCCAACACCGTACTTGAGTACTGTTGAAGAAGATGGGTTGGGACATTTCTTGAGAAGTTGTGCTGAGGTTGGGTATGGTAAAACAAGGAGGGATGCAATGGGCATTGCTGAATCCGTTGCTGTCGACAAAGGGGTGTTAAAAGGAGAAAAGATCAGTGTTGGATGGTGGCGAAGGTTTCTTGAACGCCAGCCAAATCTCACACTATGGCTTGAGCTGTACCACCCTGATTCATTACCTGCTGATTGGTATCCATTCACAGAGCCAAGTGTCTCCGCTTCACTAACAGACCATTTTATTTCCATTGTTCCAGAAGTTCCAAATGCGAATGCTGATCCCGATACTAGTGGTGGTGATGTACTGCATTCGAAGGGCAGGGAATCTGTGGTCACTGTTTCTCCTGATGCAGCATCTGTTAGTGATGACCAGCCATCTGAAACAACAGACTCTGGGAAGCAGTCAGGTGACCGGCTGACTGAAACGCCAGATTCTAGGAAGAAGTCACATGGCCAGCCATCTGAAACACCAGATTCTGGGAAGTCAATTTCTCCCATATCCAAGTACCTTGTACTTCCTACCTCTTCAACACCTACTGGCCCAAAAACTTTGCCACGTGCACGCCTCCTCACCAGTGCAGAGTGTTTGGCCCAACTTGAGGAAAAGGAACGCCAAAAAAAGCTGGCTGCAGAAGAGAAAGAGCAGAGGAAAAAGGAACGAGATGAAAAGAGAGCCATGAGAGAACAAGAGCAAAAGCGAAAAGCGGAAGAAAGAGCAAAGAAGGCAGAAGAAAGAGCAAGGAAAGCGAAGGAAATGGCAGAGAAGAAAGCGAAAAAGGTAGCGGAGAAGACAACCAGTAAGGCTGCAGACAAGACGACCAGGAAGACAGCAGAGAAGACGACCAGAAAGACAGTAGAGAAGACAAACTCCACACCTAACATTGGAGGAGAAGCAGGACCAAGTAGTGAATCAAGTGATGAACCAGTCCCAAAGAAACGACGCGTGACGAATTCCGATATAGAAGAGGACTTATGCTGTATGTGCTTCGGCTCATATTCCGATGATGTCATACAACAGTCTGGTAAGGACTGGATTCAGTGTGCGTGTGGTCGCTGGCTGCATAAAGATTGTGCAGAAGATCACAGGGTTGATCAAAGTGGTCAAGACAGATTTTGTTACTCCTGTTTGGATCTCCTTGGTTAGATGTTTGTGTTATTGTTTCCAAAAGTTGAATATATATTTGTTTGTGCATCACCTTTGTGGCCTTATGACAACATTTGTGATACAAAATTTATACCCTTGTGTAGGGCATCAAGAGCTGCATGTAATCTTTTATGTAGTATTAATGCCAAAAGAAAGGCGTTTATTGGAGAGAGGAAACTTGCTGGCAGGTCGATAATTGGGATTAGGAATTAGTAGGTGAGGTCGATAATTGGTATGCGTGGTCGATAATTGGCGCGCGCAACCTACAATACTACAGAGTAGCGCTAGCGCTATGTAAACACAAGCCGATTTTACATGTTTGGAATGAGTTCTGGACGGAATGCACTTTCAGATGACACGTAGATGAAATTTCGGAGCCGTTCCTGGAGCGAGTTATAGTTACAGGTACATAACCTGGTCGATAATTGGCAGCTTACGCTAAAACATTTTGTGGGAGGCTAGTAAAGTTTACTCAAGTATCATCTCCCACTGCATGAATCTTTTACCAGTACGTATGCTAATTCAAAGAATGTGGTGCTTGTAAAACATTTTGTGGGAGGCTAGTAAAGTTTACTCAAGTATCATCTCCCACTGCATGAATCCTTTACCAGTACGTATGCTAATTCAAAGAATGTGGTGCTTGTAAAACATTTTGTGGGAGGCTAGTAAAGTTTACTCAAGTATCATCTCCCACTGCATGAATCCTTTACCAGTACGTATGCTAATTCAAAGAATGTGGTGCTTGTAAAACATTTTGTGGGGGGCTAGTAAAGTTTACTCAAGTATCATCTCCCACTGCATGAATCCTTTACCAGTACGTATGCTTATCCAAAGAATGTGGTGCTTGTAAAACATTTTGTGGGAGGCTAGTAAAGTTTACTCAAGTATCATCTCCCACTGCATGAATTCTCATGAAAAACCAAACAACTGCATGGTGCAGACACTTGTCTGCTTGCTAATAAAAAGATAATAGTTTGTCAAGCCAGACAGAATGGTAAGGGAGGTGATGGGAGATATTTATGATTTAAATTCTTGTCACCAGTTCAATGAACTGGTGATATGTTCCTCTACAAAATCAAAGAGCCGATGCAGACACTTGTCTGCTTGCTAATTCTACACTTGCCTGTTAGTTATGCATCCATTAGTTATTATCCAGTTCTGAATCAGATTAGATAAGCTACTCTTTCAAGAAATATTGAGGGAGAATGGTATATTAACTTTATACATAGTTATTTTCTATAACAATTTTTGTGCTATAATCACAAAGGATCAAAAGAGAATGTAACAACTGCGTGGCTGGGAATCAGGTTATCAGAATTCTGGTCAGAGCCACTGGAGTCACTAGGGTCACTTTGATTTGGATGTGCTTCTGGAGAAAATCTGTGCAGGAATACTTCTGGAAGATGGTAGCGTTTTTTCTTTCTACCTACAAGCAGTGTCCATCCTGCATTAACAACCGTAGTGTGAGTACACTAAAACCAGCCACATGTGTGGCAAACTATATTAATAGACAGGTACACAATGCATGCAACATACACATGACAACATATGAAATCCACCATGACTGTTCTTATTATCAGTACCTCTAGTTAATGTACTTTTTTACTGCCAACAATAGTGTTGCCTGCATGTAGAAAGAAAAGGAGAGAAGTCAAACTTATACCTAGTGTCAAGTTTGATTTGAGTCTAAATGCACAAGGATTGCTATTAATGAATAATTACTATACCGTTGCATTCCAATGCTATCCTTTTATTATTTTTTTTTGGGGGGGGGGGTGGTTAAGCTAATATCTTCATGTACATCAGGGAGGTGGTTTAGGTTACATTACTGATACACATCATGCGCGAGTCATCCTATAGTTACTCTGCACTAGTTCAAATGACAAAGGCTAGGGCTGGAAGCCTGGTAACAAGGCTATTGCTCTGCTAAAACCATCATTCATAGAACGCTGCATACGTACCTTGGTTAAAATTTGAAGCCTGAGCAGATACCCTTGTAGGGAGGATGGTTATGATGCCCTGAACAGCTACATGTCCTTCATAGCTGAAGTACAGTATCGGTCGTATAGAAATGGTTCGTTTCAGTGGAACGTCACTGTTATTGGCACCCTCTAGTATGGTCGTGTGTGGATTATATGCTGTAGGTTCAACAGCAATCATGGGAGGTATTCGGGTGACCATCATCCATGCTAGTCGTATTCCACCAGTGATGTATGCATCAAGAAGTTCCCCAGCTAGTGAGTTGGCAAGTTCAAAGTCTTCAACTGCAGAGAACTGGAGAAAAAAGTATTGCATGTGATTGCAAGACTTACATGACTGTCAAGACTAGAAATATGTGGTACTGCGGAAATTCAGTGATGAACAATTTCTTACCTTTGAGGATTTGTGTAAACTACACTTGATAACTTCAACTTTTGTTGCAATTGCATCCTCAGTCATCTCCAATAGGCCACAACTGTCTAATAGAATGCCATATGCCATTTGTTTCTCACGCATTTCAGCTCGAAACCCAGCATTCCTACTGAACATAAGGAGGTCGGTGACTTGAAAAAAGGGTGCAATAGCTTGTTCAATTAATCGAGCTTGTTCATTCCCTGTCATCTGCAGTAAAATAAACAGGAAAGATGAGTTCATCCATGTATAGATAGTGATGCATAACACTGACTGCAGGTACCCACAACTTACTCCTTTTTGAATTCTGAATGCTTGAAAAATTCTCATCTTTTCACGAGTTTCTATCTCTCTGCCCTCAACCACTGAAAACTTGTGGGACTGTTGAATCTCTCCTAGCAGCCTAGATCCTAGGCGTTCCACCAGCATTCTTTGCACACTGACAAATATTACCTATATAATACATAATATAGCCACATCATATTCAGTGTCCACTCATAAAATTGCATGTCCATATAACATATATTGTGTGTGTATGTACACATAAAATAGTATACCTGGAAGATCTGACTCAACATTTTCCTTGCTCTAATTGATCCGAGTTGCTCCTTCAGCAACTTTTTTACACTTGCTGTTTCCCCTCCAAAGAACCTAGCATACATTAGTTGGATATCTTCATGAGTTGCATTGACGCTTCCAACCACTTGATGACCGATAGCTTTCACTTCGCTGAGTTGCCTAGAAATAAAAATGTTAAATAGCGCACAAGTCACCTACCTCCAAAGACTGGTGAGATTCAAAGTGTTCACATACTACCTAGAAATGTGACTTACACCATGCCCATATTATTCTATAAAAGTAAATTTGAACTTTACCCACATCCAAAAAGAAAAAAAAATGTTTACTCAACAATAAGTTTTCAAACTTGTGACTTACAAAGGATTTATACATAGCTCATCTACTCCTGTTTTGTATACTCCTGTTTTGTCTACTCCAGTTTGTCTACTGCCATTTTGTGATACTTTTGCTTCTATTTGCAGTAGTATGTCATGCCCTACCCAAATGTAATGTTCCTTTACTATGTTGTGAAGTATACTAGCTATACAGCAAGATCTCCTTTATCTGGACCTCTAACTAATGGGCACCTCCTACTACCAGGCACTATCTTTGGCCACACAAAATTACCTTCCTGTTCCTGGTCAGCTGTGTGGGCTGGTCCGGGGTGAGTTCTTTGTGTAAACTCTGTATTGAGCATGTCACCACAATGCTTACACAGTTTGCACCCACCCCATTCTGGCTTCTGTAAGTATGCTAAGTGTCTACTTTTTGCTAGTGCAATTGACACCAATATGGTTACCTCGTCATTTTTACCACAAACAGGAAATTAAAGTTTGAGTGGCCTTACTTCATGACATTTAATGACGTATGTTGGCTACATGACTATACACAATATATAAGTTTCTCAGTTGAGGGCATTTCTACGTTATAGGCACCCCCTGGTCCCATGCTTCCCGGATAAGAGAGGTTTTACTGTACATACAAGTAAAAATGTTAATTGGCGCACAAGTGGTGCACCTACCTCCAAAAACAGGTGAGTTCAAAGTGTTCACCTAGAAAAATCTTCATTGCAATTCAACAATGAGTTTTAGTTTGTTCTACTCCTGTTGTGTCTACTCCTGTTGTGTCTACTCCTGTTGTGTCTACTCCTGTTTCGTCTACTCCTGTTGTGTCTACTCCTGTTGTGTCTACTCCTGTTGTGTCTACTCCTGTTGTGTCTACTCCTGTTTCGTCTACTCCTGTTGTGTCTACTCCTGTTTCGTCTACTCCAGTTTCGTCTACTCCTGTTGTGTCTACGTCTGTTGCGTCTACTCCTGTTGTGTCTACTCCTGTTGTGTCTACTCCTGTTGTGTCTACTCCTGTTGTGTCTACTCCTGTTTCGTCTACTCCTGTTGTGTCTACACCTGTTTCGTCTACTCCTGTTGTGTCTACTCCTGTTTCGTCTACTCCTGTTGTGTCTACGTCTGTTGCGTCTACTCCTGTTGTGTCTACTCCTGTTGTGTCTACTCCTGTTGTGTCTACGTCTGTTGCGTCTACTCCTGTTGTGTCTACTCCTGTTTCGTCTACTTCTGTTTCATCTACTCCTGTTGTGTCTACTCCTGTTGTGTCTACTCCTGTTGTGTCTACTCCTGTTTTGTCTACTCCAGTTGTGTCTACTCCTGTTGTGTCTACTCCTGTTTCGTCTACTCCAGTTTCGTCTACTGCCATTTCGTCTACTCCAGTTGCCGTTTTGTCTATTATATACTTGTGCTTCAATTTGCAGTAATATGATTGTCCTACCCTACTCAAATTTAATGTGCATTTTACTATGTTGTGAAGTATACTAGCTATACATACAAGTTTGCAATTTTCTATATCCTACCCAACTACTAAGTGCATTATTATATCGATCTAAAGAGTACTCCATTGTTAGCAAACTTCTTCTGAGTACCCCCAAATACCTCAATTTAAACTTGTAGTAACCAATTAAAGTTTAATCACAATATTCCAAACAGAAGTAACAGTAGAAGCAAAATATTGGCTAGACGAAACAGGAGTAGGCAAACTAGGATGTTACTGCTCAGAGCATCTTGCCTCACGTTTGGAAGTAAAGGAATTTAGATTACGAGGCAAAAATAGAGGAAAGTGAGAAGGCCAGCGGTCGCCGGGAATCGAACCCAGGACACCTCTGGTTTGAGCTGCTAGTGCTCTGCAACTGAGCCATGACAGCCGGACAGCCACCAACCCCCACAATCCTCTATATGTACTGCACAGGTGGTATGAATGCCTTTATTTCCAGCGTGAGGCAAGATGCTCTGAGCATTTAGAGTGAAAAAAAAAAACAACACTCAGCATGGGTTTCTTTCCTGATGGAGAGAATTTTCCGGTCAACCCCTTAACAGAGTTCTGACGGCACATACTGAGTGGCTGCCAGGTGTGCGACTGAAGTATATAGAGGATTGTGGAGCTGGTGGTTGTCAGATTGACACAGCTCAATGGCAGAGCACTCGTGGCTCAAGTCAGAGGTGTCTTGGGTTCGACTCCCGGTGATTGCCGGCCTTTTCACTTTCTTCTATTTTCGCCTCATAACATCTAAATTTCTTTGTAGGATGTTACCTTTCAAAGTGACTTCCAAAGAAGACAAGAAGGCACTTAGCAAGGCAAATGGAGAGCTAGCAACGAAATATTACGCTGGACAGATTGGACATATTGCATAGCATGTTGTTTTAATGGGTGAAATGCACCAGTCAGGAATTATATTTCACTCATTACCTTGTTAGGTATGGAAAATTTTACGTATACATATGTACACTTTACTATTGCTGAGTCCTATCCACACAAAACACATGAAATTCTCTTCTGAATGATACCTACGATAGCTAACTATTTATTTATGACATTGTTGTTCATTGCCTGTCATATAAAACATACATTAAAAATCCATTCATGTACATCATGCACACAAGTGACTAGAAACAGGTAACTAAGTGTATGGCAGTTTATACATACATATTATACCTCCTGCAGAGGGTGAGAGTTATAGTGCAGAGAAGAAACACTGCTTCCTTGTTGGCACTATTGGGCCATCATTTATTGTTGAGGATTCTTTTGTTTAAACTTCTATTTAATTTCTCATTTTCGTCATTGTTTTGTTTGTTTGTTTGTACTCATAATTTTGTATATACTGCCAGTTACCCTGTTTTGAGTACTTTCACTAATAAATTGGTCTATTCTGTTTGTTGTTCTATTTTTACTTAAAATTTATTTGAATTGTTATACTAGGTCATGTATACCATCTCGAATGCAGTTTGTTGTTATTTGAATTTTAAAAGGATATATCAACAGTAACTTACTTGCCACTATAAGGATTACATTGAGATGATGATTGACGGGCAGCAACTGTAAAATCATAAGAAAGCATGGATCAAATTCATTTGATGTATAAATTATTACATAAAACGTGTACCTTTTTGACCATGTTTATCTTCATCTGTAAAGATCTGCTTTGCTTGGTATTGCTGGTATGAGGGATGCTTTGGGGAATCAACCACTGTAGAAATAGGTGAAAGTCAGTTTTAATGTGTCATTAAATTACTTCTGGCCTCATTTCCAGGCCTACACCCCAGTTTTGTTGCTTGCAAGATGAAATTTGCAGAGAAAGGTTTGTCACACAATGTGTACCATGACCAAAGTTATGTATGCCAATATATTGTACATCATTGTATGCAGAAAATTCATATTGATCGATAGGAAACAGCAACATCAAACCATACACAAGTTCTCTCAGGTAGCAACCAGGCTTCTTGTACACCTCCTAGAGGTCTGTCCTTGGTGTAAGCATCTGACCTATTTCTTAATAAAGCACCCAATTTTTTGGCTTTTGTTTATGGTGTTATTCTGTTTGATATATATAAAACAAGCTGTGGTTACATATTTACATCAGTGGTACACATCATATGAGAAATTCTATTCAGAACTCTCCACGTTGCAAGTGACAAAAGCTGGTCTGGAAGGCAGCCGGTAACAATTGCTACAGCCGTCATTCATAGGACTCTGCATACCTTGGTTAAACTTTGAAACCTGGGCAAGTACCCACTGTGGCCTTGTAGGGGGGATGGTTACGATGCCCTGAACAGCTACTTGACCTTCATAGCTGAAGTACAGTATCGGTCGTGTTGAGATGGTTCGTTTCAGTGTAACATCACTGTTATTGGCACCCTCTAGTATGGTAGTGTGTGGATTATATGCTGCAGGTTCAACTGCAATCATGGGAGGTACTCGGGTGACCATCATCCATGCTAGCCGTATACCACCAGTGATGTATCCATCAAGAAGTTCCCCAGCTAGTGACTTGGCAAGGTCAAAGTCTTCAACTGCAGAGAACTGGGGGGAAAAGTATTGCATGTGATTGCATGACTTACATGAGTGTCAGTTTTAAAAATATGGTACTGTTGAAATTCAGAGATAAACTATTTCTTACCGTTGAAGATTTGCGTAAATTACACTTGAAAACTTCAACCATTCTTGCAATTTTATCCCTGGTCATGTCCATTAGACTGCAACTCTCTAAAAGAATGCCATATGCCATTTGTTTCTCATGCATTTCGGCTTGAAAACCAGCATCTCTACTGAAGACAGGAAGGTTGGTGACTTGGAAAAGGGATGTGATGGCCTGCTTTATTGTTTGAGTTCGTTCTTTCCCTGTCATCTGCAGTGTAACAAAATAATATGTAACAATAATATTAATAGGAATCCAGCCAAAGAACTTACGCCTTCCTGAACTCTGAATGCTTGGAAAATCTGCTGCCTGTCATTAGTAACCCTTGCTCTGCTCTCACTCTTTAAAGACTTCGGAGATGGAGGAACTTCTCCTATCAGTGGACAGCTTAGAAGGTGTTCAACCAGCATTTTTTGCACACTGTCAAATATCACCTATGCAATGTGAATATGTATTGCCATTCTATTGTACATTCTCTTCAGTTTCCAGTCATAAAATTGCATAATATATAAATATCACCATAGTACAAAGCTATACCTGAAAATATCACGCGTTTGTTGCTGTCGTCTGTATTGTTACGAGTGCACTGCACGAGTAACAATGCCAACGGCAACAAACAAGTTCCAGTATAGCTTGGTACTATAGTGATAATGATTTTATCCATTGCACGTTCAGACACAGCGCACGTGACTGTCTTGTAGTACCTGGCCGGCCTGGTACGGATTCTCACGTGACTTGCAGTATACTGATACGGATTCTCACATGAATTGTTGTAAGAAATACGTAGGTTATAGAACGAGGTAGAGATCTTTATGGGATATATACAACTGAGGGCCGCATTTTCACAGTGCAACATAATGTTATGGCTTTTCCATTTATGCATTCCATTGTTGTTTATCATTACTCATTGAAATTGTTTTGTGTAAATTTCTATGTACCTGTACAACAACATTAATGTTACTAGTAAACAATGTTATGCCTCCAAAGAAGATGTAATATGAAATCATATATCAACCTACAACCAGTGTGCTATGAGATAGAGTAAGTTAGCAATCATCGGACGACAGGTATATTCGGACACTCAAACGCGGGGGGAAAACTGCGTAAACATTCGGCGATACCACAAGACTGTAGCTGAGGTACGTGGTACCTGGTGTACCAAAAATGACGCCCGCGCATTGTTTCCTGTTGGCGCTAGAAGCGATAAAATGGCCGTCCGAAAAACATCAATATTCGGAAAAGTGTATGTATTTTCAGACACTGTTGTTTGTGCCTTCTCTGAAGCTGCTTTTGGAGAGATTTTAGCATCGATACGATGCCCCAAGACCTCCCCAATTCGCAATATATTTTGGTAGCGGTAGCTGCTTTGAACACTCAGGGGCGCAGCTGAACATGGACCAGTCCGATTCGATCGATATCGGACGGTGAAATTTGTCATTTCTTGCTGTGTTGTCTCCAAACAAGTTGAAGTCTCCACCATATTAGCATCAGTAGAATCTACAGGCTCTTGGCTACATGCTGGTACTTGTCCGGAGTTTGTGCGTTGAGTAGTTCTCGAGATATAAATATATTTCATGTTTCTTTCCATAAACTACGCTGGTTGATTTATGTGCAGCATAAATAGGTGAGTTCAAACGATATCGTGCAATATCTCGAGAACTACTCAACGCACAAACACCGGACAAATACCAACATGTAGCCAAGAGCCTGTAGATTCTACTGATGCTAATATGGTGGAGACTTCAACTTGTTTGGAGACAACACAGCAAGAAATGACAAATTTCACCGTCCGATATCGATCGAATCGGACTGGTCCATGTTCAGCTGCACCCCTGAGTGTTCAAAGCAGCTAGAGTAAGTTAGCAATCATCGGACGACAGGTATATTCGGACACTCAAACGCGGAGGGAAAACTGCGTAAACATTCGGCGATACCACAAGACTGTAGCTGAGGTACGTGGTACCTGGTGTACCAAAAATGACGCCCGCGCATTGTTTCCTGTTGGCGCTAGAAGCGATAAAATGGCCGTCCGAAAAACATCAATATTCGGAAAAGTGTATGTATTTTCAGACACTGTTGTTTGTGCCTTCTCTGAAGCTGCTTTTGGAGAGATTTTAGCATCGATACGATGCCCCAAGACCTCCCCAATTCGCAATATATTTTGGTAGCGGTAGCTGCTTTGAACACTCAGGGGCGCAGCTGAACATGGACCAGTCCGATTCGATCGATATCGGACGGTGAAATTTGTCATTTCTTGCTGTGTTTTATCCAAACAAGTTGAAGTCTCCACCATATTAGCATCAGTAGAATCTACAGGCTCTTGGCTACATGCTGGTATTTGTCCGGTGTTTGTGCGTTGAGTAGTTTTCGAGATATTGCACGATATCGCTTGAACTCACCTATTTATGCTGCACATAAATCAACCAGCGTAGTTTATGGAAAGAAACATGAAATATATTTATATCTCGAGAACTACTCAACGCACAAACTCCGGACAAGTACCAGCATGTAGCCAAGAGCCTGTAGATTCTACTGATGCTAATATGGTGGAGACTTCAACTTGTTTTGGAGACAACACAGCAAGAAATGACAAATTTCACCGTCCGATATCGATCGAATCGGACTGGTCCATGTTCAGCTGCGCCCCTGAGTGTTCAAAGCAGCTACCGCTACCAAAATATATTGCGAATTGGGGAGGTCTTGGGGCATCGTATCGATGCTAAAATCTCTCCAAAAGCAGCTTCAGAGAAGGCACAAACAACAGTGTCTGAAAATACATACACTTTTCCGAATATTGATGTTTTTCGGACGGCCATTTTATCGCTTCTAGCGCCAACAGGAAACAATGCGCGGGCGTCATTTTTGGTACACCAGGTACCACGTACCTCAGCTACAGTCTTGTGGTATCGTCGAATGTTTACGCAGTTTTCCCTCCGCGTTTGAGTGTCCGAATATACCTGTCGTCCGATGATTGCTAACTTACTCTACCGCTACCAAAATATATTGCGAATTGGGGAGGTCTTGGAGCATCGTATCGATGCTAAAATCTCTCCAAAAGCAGCTTCAGAGAAGGCACAAACAACAGTGTCTGAAAATACATACACTTTTCCGAATATTGATGTTTTTCGGACGGCCATTTTATCGCTTCTAGCGCCAACAGGAAACAATGCGCGGGCGTCATTTTTGGTACACCAGGTACCACGTACCTCAGCTACAGTCTTGTGGTATCGCCGAATGTTTACGCAGTTTTCCCTCCGCGTTTGAGTGTCCGAATATACCTGTCGTCCGATGATTGCTAACTTACTTTATATCGCACTCAAATAAACAAATGTGATTGGCTGCTTTTTGTTTGCCATGGTACAAGTATATGAACTGCGTGCATCTGCACAAGCACATGCACCCTGAGGAAGCACAAGAAAGTTTTTCACAGTGGATGGAGGGAAGTTGTACGGAGAGAAATGCAAAGGGAAATGTGCTTGGTAGGAAACAGAGGAGGAAAATTATAGGCAGCATCCACAGTCAGGCTCATCTGGACATGCAGAAACAAACCATTGTCTGAAATTACTTCCAGATAGGCCACAGCAGTTTAATTTCCTATTTCTCATCCAAGAAGTTGTCAGAATTCAATGGTGGGCAGCTGAAAATACAAACACAGCAACAAAAACAGCACATGATCTTGCACACTGTTCAGCCCACCTGGACAATGAGCTGCAAATCTGAAAGACAATAAAGAGTGCCCTTGGCATGCACAAGGTTTAGTTTGGCAACACCTATTTGAAGTGCAGGAGGCAAGCAAAGGATCGGCAACCCTAGACTTGCACAAATTTGCTGTACCTTGTCTCATAAGCAATGCAGAAATAATACGTACAGTAATTTATATATTAGTGTTTTCTGCAGATTGAGTTGCACCAAATTGATTAGGGTGGTGGATGAGAAACAGGAGATTTTCCTGCTTTGGCCATACTACTAGCCTGAGATGTACAACATTATACCGTTGCACGCTGTTGCCTTGTACTCAGGTTTTCATTTGATTACAGATATCTCAGGGGTCCCAAATCACTGAATGATCCCCATACGTATCACCAGAGTTCTGGGGCCCCCAAGGGCCCATATTACTAGTGTGTTAGGGCCCCAGGATAACAGTTTGAGAGGGGGGGGGGGGGGGGGGGGGAGGGCATATCACGTGGACACCGGTTTACGAAGGCGCTTACCTGCTGTGTGTAAATGATGTGCACGGTCTCGTTGATTATGGCAAGCATAGCTCGAGATCTGTCTCAATACTTATGAACCCCAGGAGACACTGTATCTCCACAGTTATCGCTGTACTTCTGCTTATTGGCATTGAGAAGAAAATGATCAAGGAGATTGACAATTACCCTTGACAATTACCCTAGTCTCGCAAGCCACACCCTTCGCAGAGAGTGTGGCTTGTGAGACTACAACTATCCAGGCTGCTATCGCTAACTATGCTCCGCCCCTCATGGGCTTCTAGACCAACCCACTTATTTTAGTAGGTGAAGCCCAAGCTAACCACAGACCAGATATAAAATTTGAGCTAGTCACCATGGGCTGAATGTGATAACGACTAACCATATCCATGATCGCGTTTCGTGACATACTTGCATATGGCGCCAACCTCGTATAGTTGGTTGCCGTCTACCGTGTATAATCGGATAGTTTGGTCATTGTATTACATCACATAACTAGAAGTCTTCAGTGAAGACATACCCCGCGCTGTTTTATGATATAAAGGGACCCTGAGATGTTTTTGTTTATTATTTTAAGTATAGGGATGTCATGAATGGTTTCACATATATTCTGCTTAGTGTATGGTTTGCATGGTGACAGGTGTTCGTTTCAGGGAAGCTGATACATGCATGTTATATCCGCTGATGTTCAATTGTAGAGGTGGTGGTTGGTATGTTATGTGTGCCAAGTCTGTGGCTGTTACTTCGCTGTGTGCGCATTGTTTTGATTAGAATATTGTATTTCTCTGTTTCTAGATGAAAGAGGTATCTACCACTATTTGCTGCAGCTCACTAAGTGCAAGCGTTTTGTGTGTTTGTTCTAGTTAATTTTGTGTGAGTCTCTTGAAGTCCATGAACATTTGATTGTAATGATTATGTTTATGTGCATGTGCTGTTGTCAAAAAGTATACCGGTAATTGTGGCTAGTTGGGTCTGCATGCGGTAGTGAATGCCCACACGCACATCACTCTATAAATAGTTTGGGTGGGTAGCTGGTCCTCATAGCTTCGTACCCAGGCTCGGGTAGGAGGCAAATATACATAGGCATGTGGTATGGATGTAGCTAATCTTGTTCCCAGGCTTTCCCCTGATCCAGTTTTTGGTCACTTGCAGTATGCAAATACTGCCTGGGCCTTGGCAACTCTCTTTCTCCTTGCGTCTGCTTCCTGGGTTGACTCAGCTTGCCTTTTAACTGCCTGGGCCTCAGCTTCTTTCTTTCTCCTTGGGCCTGCTTCCTGGATTGACTCAGCTTGCCGTTTAGCTGCCTGGGCCTCAGCTCCTTTCTTTCTCCTTGCGTCTGCTTCCAGGGTTGACTCAGCTTGCCGTTTAGCTGCCTGGGCCTTGGCAACTCTCTTTCTCCTTGCGTCTGGTTCCTGGGTTGACTCAGCTTGGCGTTTAGCTGCCTGGGCCTCAGCTTCTTTCTTTCTCCTTGGGCCTGCTTCCTGGGTTGACTCAGCTTGCCGTTTAGCTGCCTGGGCCTTGGCAACTCTCTTTCTCCTTGTGTCTGCTTCCTGGGTTGACTCAGCTTGGTGTTTAGCTGCCTGAGCTTTAGCTTCTCTCTTTCTCCTTGCCTCTGTATCACCAGTTGGTTCAGATTGACGCTTCCTATAAGGTTTGGACAGGGAGGTCGTGACCAACAACGACTGTAAATACTACTAACCAAACTTCTTACGTTAATAACACACATCTTAAAATGTGTACCTTCTCTTTGACTGGGCTTCTCTTTGTCTCCTCTCTTCTGCATCCTGGGCTTGCTCGTACCCTTGGGTTTCCAGCATTTCCCTAAATTTAAGAGAACGCTTTCTGTCTCTTCTAAGGTCCATGCTGGTTTCGAAAGCTATACAGATCGGGGTAGCATTACGGAAATTTTGCTGTGTATGCCCGGACTCCACCATATCAAAATTATGGACACGCGTCAAGTCCGCGAATACCTGGACTCTACGGTATTGACCGTATTAAAATGGCGGATGATCACGACGTTAAATAGGAAACTGCTGGAAAAGCAGAGGGTATAGAACCGCTTTGCTTCCTATGAGGTACACATAGGTCACTTTTTGTACAATGTCAATGCTACAGTCAGTTTTGGAAATCATTTAACCCTGCCTCTATTCAGATTTAAAATTTTTTTACCGGACTGACAAACTGACTGACAGACGGACAAAACCAATTGCTTAACCCCTTCACGCATGCGTGCATGGGGTAATAATATGTGAATGGTTCAAGTATAAGTGATATTCATAAAACCATGTGCCAATGAAGAAAGCCAACTTATAGCCTGTAAATCCTTCCATTGCTGGAAACCTCACTTTTTGAGCTTGACAATGAGTCACGTGACTTACGTAGCATTTAGTAATATGAAATACTTCTGCAAAAAGCGATCTAGGTGCCAGATATCAAAGGTGCACAAACCACGTATGAGGGTTCTTGCTAAAAGTGGGCAGAAAATGGTATGGTCTTTTAACTTTGGGAGAGAGGGGTCGTACCCACACGTTAATAGTATGTGGTTCTGCAGCTGTAATGTTGTCCCTCCCCTAATAATTTTTCCGAGAGCACGCATGAATGATTCACTCAAGGTGGGTGCACCAACCGGTACTCACTTTAAGGTGTCATCAAAAGGCTGGATCAACCATGAAATTTTCTTGCACTGGCTTTATTATGTCCATCCCAAGTGCCAGGCCTATACTCCTCTTGTATGATGGTCATTCTTCCCACATCTCGATTGAGGTGATTCAAAAAGCTAGGGAAAATGATATTCATTTGCTACCGTTTCATGGGACCCACATCTTACAGCCATTAGATGTGTCTGTGATGTCCTCATTGAAGCTTCACTTCAGCAAAGCTTGTAAGGACTTCCTTGCTAAGAACCCTGGTCAGGTTATCACTGAGTACGACATCTCAGGGATACTCGAGAAGGCATGGCCACAGGCACTTTCTTTGAGCAATGTAATGAGTGGCTTTTGCAAAACTGGTATCTATCCTTTAAATCCAGGAAGGATTTCTGATCACGAGCTTGCACACTCCAAGGTTTTCGAAGTTTCTGCCGGAGACCTTGAAGATTCCAGTTCTTCAGAACGACGCAAAACCTCGAGCATAGACACATCATCCAATGCTGCAACCATATTGAGTGTAGATGAGATCCTAAAACTGCCAATGGCTAAACCACCAATGAAACAGACATCCAGCCTGACTAGTACAGCACAGTGCCTGACAGATACTCCATTCCTGGATAAACTGAAGGAAAGAAAAGCCATGAGGGAGAAAAAGGAGAAAACCAAAGCAGCAAGTAAAGTGACCAAGCCAAAGAAGACAGGAACCACTAAAGTATCCAAGATGAGGGCTAGAAGGGGAACAGGAATAGAGGGGAAGGATCAGTAAGAGGAGGCAGTCAAGTACACATGCCACGAAGCAGGATGTATCTGGTCGCTCAAGGTGTACTAAGCTACCACTGCTATCGGACACTGACGGTGATAGCAGTGTGATTGTGCTATTGGTGGACTTCCTTACGGTTCGGATGAGAAGTTATGGATTCTGTGTGATGGATGTAAATTGTGGATGCACACTTCTTGTGTGGACGTAGAGTCAGACCTACCAGATGTGTTCCATTGTGATAACTGTTGACATATTAATGATTTGGTTTGTGGCTGAGTTGTAATTGATTGTACTTCAAAGGAGAACCAGTTTTGTTGATGTTCCATAATACCCCATAGTGTTCCATTTTATACTCAAATTGGAACGTTTAACTTTTAAGGTAGGACAATCTTGAATCACAGATCTCCGAGTAATGTGGACGGATGGATGGGTAATGTCAAAGTGTACACAAGATTCACAAAAAGTTTGTACCAAACTGCTTTCTGTACCTGATAATGCCCCAAAAAAAAATCAATTTTTAGTCCCTCAGCTAAAATAAAAATTTGCACCCTCTCCAAGGCTCCATCCCCAGTCTGACCACATCATCAACACACACACAAAACAAGTACAAACTTTACGTATGGATTTGTCCTGGGACCACTTTAATTCCAGTCTACAGGCCAAAACATACATTTGACCTCAAAAACAGTAATTTTGGCTGTGCTGGCTTTCAAGAAAAATTCCACACACCTCCACTCAAACCAACCAAAACTGAGCCCAGTTTCAGAAAGCTCAACTCACCCCCAACAAAACTATGTATACTTTTTCCCGCTCACCTCAAGGCCAGGGAGTTATGCCCACAAACCTACTCCCTGTCATACTCCTAGAATGGAGCCAAGTTACACACATTCCAGCTAGCATAAAATCGGGCGGGGCCTACAAGCCCGAAAAGTCAGCTTTCTACAGTACCTTTGCCAGACAACTGTGTGATGATACCCGTCTTCCAGGATGGCTCTCTGCCTTTCCAGTACACTCACAAACATTCAAGCCCACTCAGGCAAGCTTTGCACACACAACTAGCCAACCGTCACATTCAATGAGCTAGAAAATATTTTTACTGTTTTTTTTTTGTTTGTTTGTTTGCCGCAGGCCACATCAAAGGGACACGCCCCCCTTGTTGATTCCCGTTTGCCGCCATGGGAAAGTGTAAACAAGCCAATGAATTTCAATCGCGCCATTATGGTCACCCGATCATTAATTATTCATGAGTGGAATTGGCCGATTCGGGATTCAAGGTTGTCCTACCTTAATCATACTTTTGGCATAGATCAACTTAGAGTCAGAAATTTTGGGATGCAGTAGGGGTGGGATGTGAGCATTCATATCACCAAATTTGGTACTCTATGAAGCCATTCAAGTGGTAGTAGCCTCGTATTTGCTTAAGTGTTCCATAATACACCCACCTACCTCATCAGAGAGTCGGTAGACTCTCTATGTAGGGATGGCGCCAACGCGCAATATATGCAATACTTAAAAGCAAAAGCCGTATAACTTCACAAATACGCTAAAAGCTTATTTAAGCGCCCAGCTTCCTCTTTGAGTGCCTTTATGATCAGCAAGACTCATATATACAGTTGCCCAAAAGCTTCGCGGAAGACAGCTAAGTGTGCGGTAGCGAAAGTGCCATTTTTCTTTGTTCAGACCACTTATCAAACAACGATAACTCGAAAACGGCTCAATTACCTTGATTTTAGCACGAAACTGATGCTCATCACAGCGCGCAGCTCCACAACCACTCAGCGTCTTCATAGCTTCAAATTTACCCTGGTCAAAAAAGCTGTTCACAGCGCTGCCCAACTGCCTTCAGTTGCGTAGGACGCCATTTTCTAATCTTGAACGCATGCGCACATGCAGTCTCGCCCACCGTCATTGCTCTGGGAACGAGACTAGTGCTCACACGAAAGTGCGCACGTTGACCATGCACCTGTATGTACGGCTGGCACGGTCTATTCCCGTGGTTGTGGGAAAGGCTCATGGACACCACCTAGGTAAGGAGCTGCATTCAGTTGCTTACTTATACCTACACAAAAAGTACAGCTTTAGGTAACGCCTGGATGGTCAGTTGTTATGCTCTGTCGGTACAGTTTTCTGTGCTAGTCAGTTGTCCTGTGATCGTAAATCAGGAAATCGGCTTCACAAAAGGCTCAAAATCTGGTACAGAGAGATATTAGCCCTCCATCGGATTCCAGCTGGCATAATACATGCTGGGAACCACTGCTAAGCTGTCAAATGATGCTGTTTCAAGTTCTAGGGTTGTGGCCGTTACACTTGAAAGAAATCTTCTTAGGCTTAGGTCTAACTGCAACTGAGATTAACATTAAAAAGTACAGAAACAAGAAATAAAAAAAACAACATTAAAAATGCAAAAAGATGTAGGGATGGCATGCCAAAAAGTATGCAAACAAGGTAGGGATGATAGCATAAAAGCAAAGGTCAACATAAAGGCAATGCCCCATCACTACATCCTTTTCACACTGCAGTGAGACAGCATGCTTGAAACCTAAACCTGCACCCATCCGTGGAGTTAATAATGCTGTGAATGAGCACCAAGTACTCTGCAGTTCACTTCAGCTCAGTGTATAGGTTGTACAAGCGGTCCCGAGTACGATATTAAATGCCAACAAGGGTTCCACTATTACTACAAATAGCATGTCAGCAGCAACAAAAGCTCTACATGCATAGCTTCCGACAAGGCACACATACACCACATACCCCATGCTGCTGGACCACCCTTTCAGAAGGGTCTGGAGTCCAGATTAGACCAACTAGCCTCATTCCCAGACCATGTGGGAGGAGGAAAGTGGCCTGAGAACAAGGCTACAGCCATGCCCTTCAAGAACTTCCAGTAAGGTTGTGGTATGTTTTTGGGAGACTTCCAACACACTGTTATAACTGTAGTGTGAAAAGATGTATATAGGGATGGGGCCACAGGGCCACAGTTACTAAATTGCCAGACGCAAAGCCACTTAAGTTGGTTGGTTGTTATACCCCTTGGGACAAAAAAGTCCTTAGTAAGGCAATTTGGTGCAGGAGGGATTTCCACACTTTTAGGCCACTTTATACTGGCATAACAACTCTGTAGTTATCAAAATGGGGTGACAATGCAAAAGAAAGACATTAAACTACGAATGACGACTATAGTCGTCATTGAAATTCGGCTGCATGTTATCAGTTGGCGCAATCCGTTTTGAAGATAGATTCTGCGCTAGCAGAAAGATTGGGGCAGGGGGAGGTGGGTGGGTGCACCGCTCTAGGTGACAGTGCATGGCGGCTGTTGCAGCTGGCTATAGAAAAGGCCTGGTCAGCGCTGGATGGCCCGTTCTTCTGCTTTCTTGTACAAACGAGCCTAGAAAACGGTCCTTTCACCTAGTATAGGGACTCCATTTCCGGCTTTTTAGGCAGCATTCAGTCTGGAGGAGCGTTGTCTGGTCGGAGGGCCCTGAATATTGAACGCTCGCTATGAGTGGGTGTGGTCAGGGTTATCAACCTGCAAAGAACTTCTGAAGGAAGCTGTTGTTGCTAGTTTCTCAGGCTAACTCCTGGCAGAAGTGGAAATACAGGTGAAAGAAGGTGGGACTAGTCTAAACAAGACCTTTTGGGAATAAAATTTATAGTATCTAAAGGGTTAATTAAGTAAATATATACTATAGTTATTACCCCGCACGCGGGTGCGCGAAGGGGCTAAGGAATCGGTTTTGTCCGTCTGTCAGTCTGTAAGTCCAGTGAAAAAAATTTGAAATCAGCACATTTACTGGGTTAAACAATTGCTGTACACAGCAATGACATGACAATTTTAAAAAAAAATGTCTGTCTACCTGATAGAGACCAAAGCATTTCACTCCTCTGCATTTCCAGCTCTTTTCTATTTTAATAACATTGGTATTGTCCACCATTTTGACACGGTCAACCACTTGGATACGGTGGAGACCGGGCATATGCTGACTCCAAGCACGTGTTCGCGTTCACCAGCTTCCTCGTTCCCAGGATTGTGAAAAGCTGAGCGGGGGCCTAGGAACGTATAGTACTTTGACCCGTTAATTGTTTCTGCGGGTAAGGGTAGGGTGTAAGTGTCGGGGTAGGTTTTGTTTGCGCAAACGTTTCTGCGGTTTGTCCCTCAAAGCTTGTTAGAACAAGGCTACGCATTCACTTGACTACACTGCAAAAACAAAGTTGTTATTTTAGCTAAGTATTTGGTTATTACAATTCCATGACTATCCTAGTATGCAAATTAAATGAATGCAGTGCTGGAAAAGAATTCATGCAGTGGGAGCTGATACTTGAATAAACTTTACTAGCCTCCCATGCACAAAATGTTTTACAAGCACTACATTCTTTGAATTAGCGTAGGAAGGACAGTCACACAATTGTAGTAACCAAACGATTAGCTAAAACCACAATTTTGTTTTTACAGTGTAGTCTCGATCTCATGAACAACTGGGTGCGAGACTTCGGTGAGTGTGTCAAAAAATCCGAACGCTCCTACGCAGGCTTGATGAGGTCCGTCAGTTACTTCATGAGGTCGGTCATTTACTTTATGAGGTTGGTCAGTTACTTTATGAAGTTGGTCAGCAAATATATATTCATCAGGAGGTGTGGCAGGCTGGGCACAAGAGTAGGCCTTCAGTTGGAAAGTACAAAAACCCTTTGATCTTCCTTCCCTACAACCAGCTTTAATATTATAGTATGTAATATGATGTACACTGCATACCACAAACTGTTTAATCTGTGTAATATGCAACAGTTATGGGCACGCATGGGTAACAAACAGTTCAGTTTGCTGACATTGAAATTGCACGGGGTATGTCTTCTATGAAGACCTCTAGTTATAAAACACATTGAACGTTCTACCAGCAGTGGCCTGTCGCTTGTGCTTGGACTGGACCCAGTCAAGTGCTTGTTGATGTGGTATTCACTCAAGGTCAACAAATCAGCTACATAATTGCACGGTCGCTTTGTTGGAGGCGCATCACAACTTGTGCGTTCAGCCATTCGCGATCGTACCACGTGTAAATCATTCCTTGCACCTCCGTTTACGTTATTAATTGTACTGTATTACATAATTATTACGCAACGGTTGGTTGGTTGGTTCTGGGGTCAAGGCAAAAAGGGAGTTTGCATTAGCAAAAAAGTGCACTGTGGCCCCGTAGATGGGGCATTGCCTTTATGTTGACCTTTGCTTTTATGCTATCATCCCTATAGGGATGATAGCATAAAAGCATAAAAAAAAACATAAAGGCAATACCCCATATGCCTTGTTTGCATACTTTTTGGCATGCCATCCCTACATCTTTCTACATTTTTAATTCTTATATATATGTATATATATACTCCACTTCACCCTTGTTTCTGTGGCAACAGGTGGGTCTAACAGGAAGTTGTAGATTCTGTAGATTCTGTTCCATATACCACAGGAAGTTGTAACGAAATGATGTTTCCTATAAGCTACCTTGTTTAGAGTGTAAACTACTTCACATGTTTACTAATAACATACCTTTGTTTACAGCGAAAACTACCATGTGTGTTTACTAATAACAACAAGGACCAATCAGAGTGGAGAATATAACAGATAAACCACAGTTGACAGGGATTTATGGCCATAAACAACCGGCTGGCCCTCGGGCTCAGGTGGTTTATGGATCATAAATCCCTGTCTACTGTGGTTTACATATATATTTATTATATACCTAGTATACGCGCCCATAGTATTTCCCATGGAGCAACATGACCCGTATTCGTATGCGTAGCATACCGTGGCGTGTGCTTTAATTGGAATGCACTCATAGTCGCTGCTGAAAAAATGAATAAGCTTTCATTACGGATGAAAACGGCATTATTTACTAACTTACGGTACTTTCTTCTACTGGTAGTGGGATCGTACGCGTGTTGGTGCCGTCCAAAGCTAGAAACAAGCCAGCAGCCTGAAGCTTATTAAATATGCACGTAGCAACAACCTTTGTACTGCGCATGCGCAGTAGCTGTCTATCTTCTAGGTGCTGCTAAATCACAGTAGTATGTAATAAGTCTATTATTTGATGGGTGAGAAGGCAATATGGCTGGATATTGCACGAGTGTGCGGCCGTATTTTCACTCGCCGCGCATATAATATATATATATATTCTTTAATTTTTCGAGGCTAACCGCACCCCAAGTGGAAAGAAACGGTGACTTGAATGCAGGTGGAAAAATCAGCTTGTCCTGTCATAAATACAGTGGAACCCGCCTAACGGACACCCCTCAACAGCGAACACCCACGATATAACGGACAATTCTGAAAGTCCCGACTGTTCTTCCATTCACTTCAATGCTTAAGCAACCCTGAATGGCGGACACCCCGCTACTCCGTATAACAGACATTTTTCGCGGTCCCAATTGTACACAAACAATACTCAACGACCCCGATTTAGCGGACACTTGTCGACCTTTTCAGCAAGATTGTCCACCATCCCTGCTGTAGTTAACAACTTGACACTATACATTAGTGCTGTTACTCGTGGTACTAGCCTCTGCTTGTCCTTCCCTGTCAGCGTACAGCAAAGGAAAGCGCAGCCGCTCAACGGCCCGTTTACGTATACCACGCCTACCGGAAATATACCGGAAGCCCCTGAGTTAAGGACACCTCGCTATAAGGGACAAAATGTTGGCTCCCAGTGGTGTCTGTTATAGAGGGGTTCCACTGTAAGTCATTTAGCTAACCCACTAGCTATATACGTAGTGCAATTGGAAGATTTGGACAAAAATGGAACAGGAAACAGGAATTGGAGTGCAAGTGTCAACATTTTTGAACATAACTCAGGTTAGCAGTGGTTTCAATTTTCTCATCTTTAGCAAATGTAAGTACCTTCATGCTAAGATAGCTAGTTTGGCTAGTGTAAAATCCTGTGTCACCATAGGTCCCATTACGTGATGGCAAATATTTGGTCTTATAATTATAGTTTCTGTAGATTGCCTCTCAGCCTTAGCACTTTAACCAAAGATATTTCTGTATCCAGCTGTGGTGTCAAACTTCTGTAAGTCATCTCAGGCCTGGAAAGAAAGGCTAAAACATTGGACATACACATGCACATTTGTGGCTTTTCATTCATTACTATGTTCTTGGGGTGTAATTATTTTGAGGGGGGAGGGGGGTTACGCAGTATACCTGGAAGATCTGACTCAACATTTTCCCTGCTCTAATCGATCCAAGTTGCCCCTTCAGCAATTTTTTTACACTTGCTGATTCCCCTCCAAAAATCTTATTATACATCAACTGGACATCTTCATGACTTGCGTTGCAACTCCCAACCACTTGATGACCAATAGCTTGCAGTTGTCGCATTCCACCAAGTTGCCTGGATAGTAATATGAATACATCAATGCATCAGTAGATCAATAGACACCTCACACAACATAAGCAATTCTCGTTTTAGTATAATTATACAATCATAATTATATAAGTGGTTTCATTAATTTTAGCCTCAAGTCGTTAATCAATTAATTTCTTTACAAAAGGACTACAGTAAAACCTATAATAGCGGACCCTCCGAAAAGCGGACTACCTCTCTACAGCGGACAGATCGCTTGCCCCCGATTGATTTTACTATAGAACTAATACATTTCGAACCTCCGAGAAGCGGACACCTCTCAACTCCGTACAGCGGACACTGATGAGCCCCAGACTTACCTTAGCTAATACAAAATGATTTAATTGGAATAGTTGAACCCGTAAGGGCCATCACAGTACATGTACATGGCAGATTTTTAAGTGACATACTTATACAACTGGGTGATATGATAAATAAATAAATACAGCTACCATGACATGTAGTTTATTAGTGTCAGTTCACTGAGAGAGAAAGAGAGGAGGGGGCACCGGTACCCAGGTAATCAAGGGGAGTAAGAGCTAGTTAATCCAACCTAACAACACCTTACGCCTCTGCCACCATGTCACCATCTCTTTCATTATGCACCTGTCTATGTCATCCATCACCTCCCTATTCACATCTACCCTTCTCCCTAGCAGTAAACTCACTCGACTATCATTATCACCTTCTTCATATCCCTTCACCCACTCCTCTGCTCCCACAATTCCCTTGATCCTTTCCAGAAGCCGACATCTATCCTGGTCAAACTCCTCACACTCCAATACAAAATGCTTAACATCTTCCACCTTCCCTCCATTACACAGCACACATCTGTCCTCTTCCACCATCCCGCATCTCTTTTTATCTTCAAACAACCCTGCAGACCCTGACCTCAACCGGAACTTCAACCGTACTGCCACATGTCCCTCCCATGAACCTACGTATTTCTCCGGCCCATACTCTTCTTTAACCTTCTTATACCATTTCAAGCTACTTTTCCTGTCCACCTCTTCTTGCCAGTCTTCCCAGTTCTGTTTTTCTATTTTCCTCTTCCAGGCTGCTGCTGACCCTGACTCTTCCTCTTCGGCTTCCTCCAAGCCATACTTTCTTAGCAACATCTCATATTCTTCCCTCCAGCCTACTCCACCTGACTCTTTCAATTTTTCTACTATCAGCTTCACCAACCTCTCTTCACCTAGCTCCCAGAATCTCCGCCCATACAACATCTTCTTCTCCTCTCTTCTTTCTTCTAACTTTCTCCATCCCATCTCCCCACGGATTGCCTCCCCTGCCACTGTTCTACTAGCTCCCAACAGTTTTCTTCCCAACCTATCCTGTACAGCCTCCAACCTCTTTCCTACTGTCTTCCCCCCTGGCCACCACACCTCTGCTGCATGTTCCAGGCCAGGTCTTGCTACTAGGTCCCATATCAATCAACCTCGATCTGCCTCTAGTTCCCCATCCACCCTTGCCATCCATTCAACTTTGCCTGCCCATTCCTCAGCCTGTTCCACCACCTTCTCCAGCTGCACATTTCCCCTCATCCTCTGGTCAAACCATACACCCAGGTATTTGAAGGACTCTACTTCTTCCATCTCTTCATCACCAATTTTCCACTTCTCACCACTGTTCTTTTTACCTACCACCATCACCTTACTCTTCCTTGCATTGAACCTGAACTTCCACATTTCTGCATATCTTCCTACCATATCCAGCATCTTTTACAACTCCTCACCTGACTCTGCTATCAGCACAATGTCATCAGCATCAGGTCCGTAGCCAGGATTTTTTGAAGGGGGGTTACATGGGTGTCAGATGTGTATGTATGCATGCATAAGAATGCAAGAGCAGGGGGGTCTGGGGGATGCTCCCCCAGGAAAATTTTAGAAATTAGATGCTCTGAGATTGCTTCTGAGGCCATTTTGGGACAGAAGCTGAGCCGTAGTAGCTACATGGCTCGCGGAGAAATTTTTGTCTGTCCACATGACTTTGAATTTCCAAGAGAGAAGCTACTAAGGTTGGCAGAACAGCAGGTTGGGTGACATCACTGGGAAGACAACTGGTGAACTCTCGAACGCCTGAAACAGCAATTTATTTACGCACGTATTTACGCGCGTCCTTTCATCGCAGCGGCGTAAACAACTTACGCGAGCGTTCCGCGCTGGTCCTCCATCAACGAACTCGCATAGCTGCGACCACAATTGTTTTGACGGCAGTGATTCTCAATAACATCGAGGCTAGTGGACCAATTTCAAACGGTAGGGCACTTTAAATGTACAGTTAAGCGGTGCATATGAAATCTTTTGGAGGCCAAAAGGGGGGTTCGACCGAACCCCCTCGAACCCCCCCTGCCTACGGGCCTGAGCATATAGTAATGCTCCACACCATACCCCAGACACTTTCACCCCTAAGTTTTCTCTCTCCAACTCTTCCACCATTCCCATAATATAGACACTATACAAGAGTGGTGACAGGGGGCAGCCTTGCCGGAGTCCCTCATCTACTCTAAACCACCTTGACTGTTGCCCATCTACTTGAACACTAGATTGCACCCCTTCATACAGCCCCTCACACAAACTAACAAATGATTCTTCCACACCGTATTCTCCGAAAACGGACAGTGAAACTACGCCCACCAATAGTTTTGTACATAATGAGAGCGCTTGTCGATGGCTTTCGTAAGATTGTGCGCTACCGTCGCTGGATTCAAAGTAGAGGTCCGAAATGCGACCTCATCGTGTTCAACAGGCCCGAGCACACATTACCACGCCTACCGGAAGTATACCGAATGCCCATAACGGATACCTCCGTATTCCTGATACGCAGCGGTAGTATTTTCCACTGTACTCGCAAACGACGGTTAGCTACGTACAAAAATTGCATTATTCTACAATTTTTATGCAAGCAGTAATGCTCTTGCCATCTTGCAACTGAAAAAAAAACATCAAAATGAAAACAGAATATATTGTACATTTTAAAGCACTTTAAGTGTTATTTTTTTCCCTTCAAGGACTTTCCAATAGGTTTAAAAGAAACCTCCGAGAAGAGGACAACCTCTCTTCAAGGGACAAATGGTACTTCATTTGTAGTGCGTGAGAACTTTATGCAAAATTTGATTATCTTGGAAAGAACCTGCATATCACTGCCAAGGAAGAAATTAGCAGGGCAAAATATTTATAATTATTGTGTTAGCAGTGCAGCATTTTACCACAAGGTTATGTGGCAATGATAGTGACAATGAAAGTTTCTACCCTAGGATGTATTTAGGACTCTGACCCAGCCTTGTGCAACTTCCTATAGAGTTGAAAATGCGTATGAACAGACTGCTCATGGAAAGTGGTTGAATGCCTTGATATATAAATAACTCCATAAATTATAGTTATGATTGCCACACATTATTTAGTGTACTAGAGACTAGAGGTTGAAATAAATTAGGTCAGACATCAGCTGTAATGGGCTCAGTAAAGCAGGATCTGTTGCAATATTACTTTATGCATCCCTGCATACATCGACAACTAGTGCAAAACGATGCTATATTGTCACAGGTATATCATCACTTCTACAACCCCGTTTCTGCTTTGTTACATCATGCAGTTCACTCACGTTTGTGTATATTGAAGTTCGTCTTTTTTTTTGTTGCGCTCTTTCAATTTTCGCTCGTAAAGATTCTTCAGCTTGTCCCGCTCTTTCTCGTTATCCTCGAGCCTCCGTTGCAGACCATCATGCTCGAGGGCATTTTCCTTTAACTTTGTTTCCAAATCCCGTAGTTCCTGCTCCAATGCCTTGTAACTTTGAGTTTTCTTTTCTAAGAGCCGTCTCGATTCACGGCTTTGCTTTATCATCGGCGACTCCATTGTATCTGGCGAAAGCTATTAATGAACAACCTCGTCCCCAGACCCCGGAGGGGAGGGGCCTGGGGACGAGGGCATTATTAATGAACAACTGTAGCTATGCATATATAAGCATAAGTATTGATACCATAATTATAACAAAACAAACCATTCTTCTTTTCTGCCATAGGTTGAAGACGGCTACAGTGATCATAATACGTAAATCTTATTAGGCACGTCACTGTAAAAACAAAATTGTGGTTTTAGCTAATTATTTGGTTACTACAATCGCGTGACTGTCCTTCCTACGCTAATTCAAAGAAAACATTTTGTGGGAGGCTAGTAAAGTTTACTCAAGTATCAGCTCCCACTGCATGAATTCTTTTCTAGCACTGCATTGATAAAATTTGCATAGTAAGGATAGTCCGCAATTGTAGTAGCCAAATACTTAGCTAAAATAACAACTTTGTTTTTTGCCAAATTGGATTGGGTAACCCGCGGCGCGCGTCCTACGTCTGTTGCAAGAAACCGGACTAGCAGGCAAACAGTGTAAGTAAAGGTTTCTAGGAGGTTTGATCAACGTGGTTTAGGCCATACCAAATTGATCTTATGTTTCACGGATCCGGCCGGGTCTTTTTTTTTTTGCAAATAGAAAAAAAATGTCCAATTAATATGCACACGTAATCCAGTACTCTCTAGCCTCGTTCCCAGGCCTTCGCGCATTCGTCGATAGCACTACAAATTATCGTGCAGCAAGCGACGAGCGTGCGAAGGCCTGGGAACAAGGCTAAGTACTCACCACGTGGCAAGAATGGAGGATGGCGAGCAGTTTTGTGTGACTGAGTGGTATCTAATTAAATTCATGAGAAGTTCGGTCATTTTTATTTTTATTTTTTGCCTGCCTACCTGGTCATGTTTCTGACCTAAGCAATCCGTGAAACATAAAATCAATTTGGTATGGCCTTAATACATTCTGCACAATTCCTGCGAGAATAAATTCTGAACTAGTCTCGCGTTGCCACACCTCGTTGCGGAACGGGGTGTGGCTACCCGAAACTACAAATAGTATATATAATTATGCATTTATACATATCAGGCTCGTAGCCAGGATTTTGAGAAGGGGGATTACATAGATGTCTATATATGAATGCACAAGCATGCAAGACTAGGGGGGTCTGGGGGCATACTCCCCCAGAAAACGAAACTTACATCCTCTGAGTTTGAATCTGTCGAGACCAACCGCGAAAATTTATCACGCGAAAAAAGCAACAACTTACGTAGCGATGATCAATGAATAAGCGTGCGCGCGCGCGCGCGCGCGCAAGTCCACACCCTGTGTACGCGGGTCCCCGTCCTCGAAAACATACACGGTGCATACGACCAAAACGTGTTTAAATGCCCTAGCTCCTAGCCTCGCTGCCATGGCATTGAGAACACTGCCCTCTAGAACGTATAGCCAGGCGATGTGTTTGGAGGCCAAAAGGGAGTTTCGAGCGAACCCCCTCGAATCCCCCCTGCCTATACGGGCCTGGATATACAGTTATTCAATAATAGAATGATCCAGATAATATTTGCATTGTCTAGTGGTTGGGTGTGTACTCAGAAGATTGTTAACAACATTGGTCAAGCATGAAGGTTGAAGAAATTTTGGGAGCGATAACAACTAATAATAAGGAAACAGACAGCAGTATTTTGTTGAGGAGAACTATAATTATAGGAGGAGGGCGACCTGTGAGTGAAGACACGAGGCATCTTTCTTGAAGTTTAACATCAGAGCTTCATGACTATAGAGTCCAGAATACATTACTTCATGGTACACTATTAATGTGGTGTACCAAGGCTACGTACTGTAGTTGTTCGTTCTTGTGTGAAGGTATTGCTAAATCTGCTAGACACTGTATCATTTGTTATACATCTGCTTCCTTCGTGTGAGTAGTGACAACACCAGATTGATTTAATTTACGGTGGCCCTGCATGGAGTGCAACAAGTTTGGTTCACAGCTCGCTCTAAAGCTCGATTTACAGCTCGATTCAGAGGTCTGAAGCTCGATTCGTAACTTGATTTGTAGCTCGGTTCGTATCACTTTATATACATCTGGTTCCTTCATGAGTAGTAACATCAGCTGGAATGGCATGACCGGCAAACAGCAGATTGATTTAATTACATTCCAAAGTAGTCAACCCACAAAATTATATATATACTGCAAAACAAAGTTGTTATGTTAGCTAAGTATTTGGTTACTACAGTTGCGTGACTAGTCTTACTATGAAATTTAATGGAAAAGAATTCATGCAGTGGGAACTGATACTTGAGTAAACTTTACTAGCCTCCCACAAAATGTTTTACAAGCACCACATTCTTTGAATTAACATAGGAAGGACAGTCACGCAATTGTAGTAACCAAATACTTTGCTAAAACAACAATTTTGTTTTTACAGTATCTATAATTCCACCATGCTTCATACTGTAGTAAGCTAGGACAGCCAACTCTGTAAATGGATAACCTAAGAACTGAAAAACACATGACAGTATTCAATCACCTTTCCATCAGAGCCTGACATTTTGACATCTGCATCACAAGAAAGTATGTATCTGATCACTTTAGTTTTACGTTCTTGACTGGCTACATGCTGCGAACATCCTGTCTCAGTTGGAACCAATACATCTTGTGAGGGAAAATAAAAAAATGAAAGATACAAAAAAGTGAAAACTGGCAACAGTGTATTTATATTTTTATTGGCGCAAGATTTTGAAGCCTTCAGAATAAGGAAAATCATTCAGAAAGAATTTACTTCCTGCTAGAGAGAACTTTGTGATAACACATATTGAGTGGCTGCTGGATTTGCAACTGAAGCATTCAGTGCAGTACATGAGAATTGTGGGTGCTGGTGGTTGTTCAGTGGTCTATAGCTCAGTGGTAGAATGCTGGCAGCTCAAGCATCAAGCTTGGCTATGGGTGATGGCGAAAATTTTCTGGTGGACCCTTATACCATGGAGAGCAACTCAATCATCCAGTACCATGCACCTGTGCACTAGATATACAGAATTTCGTGTATTATGAGAATCATGCAATAATGTAATTTAACTAGTCCAGTGATATGCACGCTTCAGCAGATCCTCGGCAAACAAAAATCTAGATACAGTTCTTGTCCTCAACTTACACGATCTGTTCAAAAAGATGCTTCCCAGATGATGTGTGGTTAAGAAGATAAGTGTTACAAATCGTAAGGGATGATATATTAGTTATGTACAGTAATCAGTTGCTAGGTAATGTACTCTAACTGGCTAGTTTGGAATGTGATTACTATCAGATATTTACATTCCAAAGTAGTTACCCCAAAAACTTTGTCAATCTCATTATAAAGATATGTGTTTGAGGACACTTGTCTGCAAGCATAGATTTATGTACAAAGTGTTAGATTAACAGTGAGAACTCAATCAATTTGTTGCAAACACTCTCTGACTGTATTTAGATGCTGATTTGCATGAACAAAGGCACTGTAATTGGCTCTGCAAATGCATACATTAATTACCTATCATCTCATAATAAGCTACTTACAATTCAATACTCTCAAACTCTGAAATTGTGAAGAATTATTCTTTTCTTGTATCTTTATGGTAAGCTTTGAACTGTATTTGGTCTTACTCAAATTGATAGTAAACTAGCTGGCAGATCTGTTAGATGAAATATCATGCTAATAAATAATGCTAATTATATGGCTGAAACTGTGCGACACACAATGGTTGGTCTAAATACAAAGTCTTTCAATATTACTTGTGGATGGAAAATACTGTGAAAGAGTATCAAGAACCACTTTTACTTCGTTTCCTGTTTTTTCATGGTGAGCTTTCAGTTGTACTTCAGTTTGACTAACGTCGATGGTAAGAATAACTTCTTTGTCATCTCTGCTTCTGCCTGGGATGTCTCGCAAGTCAAAATCCAAAGTTCCAATTTCTGTTAGCTCAGGAACTAGTTTACCGGCCATATCCTTTGCATACCATATGTCACGTTCATTCGATTGATAGATGGTGAAATGCATTTCCATCTGGTTACTGTGAGCCGGAATTATGGAATTCTGAAGTATTTGATTAGCATGGATCGTATCACCAATTTCAGTAAACGGCCGAAATAAACTCTTGCAATAATATCCTCCTCCCTCATCGGGTATTTTATAGGCAGGATTATGAATATCAGCATCAAACGGACTTGCAACAACATCTCCATATGTAGCCTCGACCTTGCGTGACCAGATGATCTCAGGGTTACGACGAAATATGATAGCTCCACATGCAATTGCTAGTTTGTGGTCAATTGGTACAAAGACTTTAAGTTCAGGACCATATTTAGCTTGCATTCTTTCCTGAACAATTTTCTTGAGGAGCTTGCACCCTCCAAATCCTCCAACAAGATATATGGCTTCGAGCTTTTTTACCTCTGTCTTGATCCTTTCAAGTGCCTCAAATGCTATCTGGCAAATTGGTTCAATTGCTGGTTGAAAAAATTCCATCACCTTTTGTGGTTTAATGGTAAGTTCACTTCCATCCAAGTCTACAACATCATGACAATGTTTTTTGATGCCTGCTTCCAGCTTTTCTAGCTTGTAATATTTCAACAAGGAATTGGGGAGGTTTAGGACAATTGGGAATTTATGATCTTCCTCACTACCAAAGATGACTTTCTGCCGCTCGAATTCACCATACAGCAACTTGTTGAGATCGGCTTTGTGCTGCTGTGATTCTGATACGTATCGTTTGAAACCAGAATCATCCACTATGGTCTCAAAAAACTTTGCAAACTGTTCATTCACTTGTGTTCCTCCCCAGTCATTGCCATCGGGCTTGCCAACCATACAGATGCGATCATCGTCATCGATGCGATATGAGGTGATATCCACAGTGCCTCCTCCAATGTCTACTACTGTGAAGTGTCGTGGCTTGCAGTAATCCTCAGAACCATCTCCCCTCTTGTAGCAAGACAACCCAGCTGCTTCAGGCTCCAGGGCAAGGGATAGTCTATGTGGCGCATTCTCAACAGGCCTATCTCTTTTTGTGGAGTCGTTACAAGGGACGAGCTTACAGCTTGGAGGAGAGGAACACAAGCCAGCCTGAAAAGTATTCAAAAGAAAAATATAAGCTTGACACCCAAGAAATGGTATTGTACTTGTGTGAGTATAGTATACAGTCATTAATGATTCAAGCCGTAAAATTACAGTTTCTAAACTGAAGCCGAACACACCTATCTTCAGTTACATATGGAAACAGCTTTACGATTTATAAACAGATGACATGCTAAAAAGTGTGCAAAGGGCCATCCACAAAGCGTTCATAGTTGTCATCCAAATGCTGTCAAAAGGACCTTCTAAGTGACCTTCCACACTACAAGGTATTGTATATAGTGATGTTATTGTTAAACTGGGGTATAGATTTGAGTCATACAATCTATTAACTGGATGTGCAAACAAAAAACTCATCAGTAGTACCAGTTAGGTGTCTTATTTTTTAGGTATTTTGGATATTCTGACAATCAAAATTATGCATGGGCTTATAGGTGATGATAGCCAAGGATGAATCATGCAGCTACATAGAACAAGTTAATTACCTTATAGGCAGCTTCTCTCATCATCTGCTTTCCCCGAGCATCCCAGATTGCTGGAACTGTCACCACCCAGTCAAACTCGACTTGGCTCATTTTAAGGTCAGTCATATTAAGAAAACCATAGAGCCTATCCTTGAGATACAGGAGAATGAAGGCGACCACATCCACCAGGTAGTATTGCTCATCACTGTTGATGGGACTGACAGGTGTGTTTCTGTTCACATCCTGTATTTGGGAGGAATGCATAACAGTCCACCAGAGTTTTTATTGTTCAACCTAAACAACCTAATTTCATGCCGAATGCAGCATGTAGAACAGTGTGCTCAAAAGGAAATATTGCTGCTCTTTTATGTCATATTATGTAAAAATGGTATACAGCGATGGTATCCGTTCGTAATTCACCTGTTTACGATACAGGATCATTTTCATCCTTTCGAAGTAGATGTAGTCCTTTTGCTGTCCCTTTGGTACTTGGGCAAATTGGTTCTGCGCACCGTAACCAAACGCAACCACAGTGTTGTTTTTCCTCTCGATAAGAATAGCATTGGGAACTCGTGTGAGAGGTCCATCAAGCGGTAATCTTAGGATTTCTTTTTCGCGCTGCAGAGCGTATGCTACAGAACAGTAAGTCGTCCCGAAGTCGATAGCAGCAACGTATCCAGAAGACTGCCTGAAACCGGCTTCACTTCTAGGAACTCTACGAGTTTTGAGCACACCGTTCGGATGGTGGTCTTTTGAGGAGGCCATGGTAACAACGGGTTTGACGACAGTCAATCTGTGCAACTACAAACGCGCGTTCTTTTATATAGACTGGTCACGGAAGCGCGCGCCGCCAGTACTAAGTGCATGTGTGGCTGCCTAATGAAGCACGCGCTTCGGAGCCTACACTATAAATAGGAGGTGATCTGCAACACTTAACGGCAAACGTCGTATCGAACGAAGACAGAGAGAAAATGGGATCACTGTTAGTTATAGAATATTTGGAAAAGTTTATACTTGTACTGCTTATACACCTTTATTTTTATCACAGCTGGAGTTCTGAGCCGAGCCAACCGAGTGAATTCATACCAAGAGACTGGGAGCAAGGACGCCGGCTAATATACCGGGAGGAAGAAACGGCGTATGAAGAGTAAGGGAAATAAAAGTATGATAAACTGCAAAGGTGCATGCTGAACACTCGTTGATACATTTGCTCATTACTCAACAGCAGCGAAGGTTCAAACGTGGCGAATTCTACAACAGAGCCAGCCCATTCGATATACGTTCCGGAGCCAAAACGCAACAAAAGGAAGGATGAAACGGCAGATGAAGAACTGAGGCAACCCCCAGCAAAGAAAAACCAAGAATTCAAGGAAGAATACCAGGACCAAGAATTAAAGGAATTGGAGCAGGAACAACAATTGTTGGGGAAATGGTTGGAGGAGAAAACAAAAGAAGTTTCAATCATTAAAAGCTTGTATGATCAAAAAACAAAGATGTTGGATGGAAAGAAGCGCAAACTCCAGTATGTCACTAAAATAATGTCTTGTAGAGCTGGTTACAACTGCATGGAGTAACGTTTGTATTTAATTTGTTTTCTTAATTAGTGGAGTTTCAGATGCGGCAGCAGCGGGGCCAGAGCCGGCGATCCAGTCGAGTCGGGGAGAAGAGGAACAACAATGCGAGATACAGAATAAGGAACAACAAAGGTTGGAGAAGAAATGAAGACTGTATTTAATTTTTGCATAATTCTTTTATTGATATTACTTATTTACAGGAAAAAAGATTCCGATATCTCACAGTCCGCAGCGAAGCGACTCCTAACGGAGTTAGAGCAAGAACTTAAGAAACAGGAACAGACTGTATGGGAGTTGGAAGAACAAATTGTGCAGAATAGACAGCAGCGTGGAGAGGTGCAATCGTCACTAAAAATAATCGAAAAAGAACACGAAAATCTAAAAGCTAGGCAACAGAAAATGACGGATGAGTACAATCAAAAGAAAACCGAACTCCAGTATGCACAAGAGTAAGTGAATTGCATACAGATGCACAGTAATATTGCGCATGACAAGCAATGCCAATTTGTTCTGGCTAAATTAAGTTTAATTAGACAATGCTGCAACTCATAGCACACATGGATTTACTGAGACTGCGCTGTTCTCTAGTGTCTGTGGTCCAGTATCCTACATAGCCTAGTCTCGCGTTGCCAGACTCCCATACGGACGTGCGAGTCAGGATACGTACTCGTGGGAATATGCTACCTAGCAAGCCTAAGCTACCGTAGGTAACTATAGCAATCACTCCCGTACTTGGTAAACCTAGTAGCTGACTGGTCGGTCCTTTGTAAAAAAATATTCGCCTGGGGCCAACAAACACTGTTGAAAAGGCCGACTCTGGAACTATAGATCGGAGTCTAGGCAACTCAAGATTTCCCATGTAAGCGAAATGGTATGCGTGCGTCTGCATACGTCTGAACGTAAATTACATTCCCATACTCCAACGGATCTTTCGAGGCATCCCAGGCGTGACGTCACGTATACCGATAGTAATTACTTGTCTTCTGTGACCCTACAGTCTGCTTCAGCAGAGCCACAGTAAATAATACACACACAAAAAAAAACATTTTTTTTTTCTCCAGGCATCTCGATGGACAGAGTATAGTAAAAGAAATGCAATTCATTGGTCACCAAATTGCTGGAAGAGTGCAGATAGATCATGAAAGTATTCAGAAGCAGTATGAAAGTTTCTTCACTGGGCAAGCTTCTGATCTAAAGCAGAGGCTGAAGAGTGGATCAATTGGATCACTTCAGGCGAAAGTGATGCTGAGTGAAATTTTCCAGGTATTATATTTTACAGCATTTAATTAATGCTTATAGGATGCACAATGACATGACTGTTCATATTTAGGTGATATACGACAATGTACACCACATGCTTGTGGGACACCTGCTAACGTCTCCTGCACTGGTAGGCAAAGTGCAAACAGGCCAGACATCATTGCACATCAAGGATCGAGTAAGAGAGGCAAAGGCCACTGATCACTTGCAACGAATTATACCGGCAATCAAAACTCAAAAAGAAGTATGTTTTTTTTTTTACTGCATACATACACTTATACTGTGTTTGCAGATAAATTTTTTCAAAATAATTAATTAATTAATTAAATAAATAATAATAACAATGTTGTCTTCCTCTTAAACTGTTCTGTTGCAGATGGCAGGGGCAGGCGACACTCAAATAATGAAGAAAGCCATTGAATCTCTTTTCAGAGTCAGCTACATTTTCACTTCCAGTGGTGATAGTGATTCCAAAGAAATGAATGAGATTCAGATGGCATTTGGTGTCCTTTTGGAAAGTTGTGGTCTAATGGAATTGACCATGGATGAAATTGAAAGGAAGAGCATTGATACAAAGCATAAGTTACAGGTAAAATTTGACATAAGTTATTACTATTAAATTTTATCCTCAAATTGAATTCCTTGTCCCTGAATGTCACTCTCTCCCCAGTTTCTTCCACTAGCCTCTAGTCCCCACATGTTCAATTCTCTACCAGTTTTTACCTCTTCAGTTCTCTGCAGTTGAAGGTTTTGAACTTGCTAAGTCACTAGCTGGGGAACGTCTTGATACATACATCACTGCTGGTATACAGCTAGCTTGGAAGATGGTCACTCAAATTCCTCCCATGATCGCCATTACACCCACTAAGCATCAACCACATTGCACCATATTGGACACCTGCTTTGAAATGGAAAATGATGCATCACTACAACACATGCCACTGCGACCAATTCTTTACTTTAGTTATCATGGTCAAGTGGGTGTTAAAGGGATTGTAACTGGCCGGTAAGTATGTACACAATATTCTCTGTATGACAGTTGCCATTAGCTAGCCCTAAATTTCATGTGATTTTCTACACCTAAACTAAGAATTACCAGAGGTTGAATTATATAGCTGCTCAAGCTCCTCATTTGTCTTTCCTCATACAGGTCGGCAATGACAACTGTATGACACATTACAAAGATATCAATAAACACTAGCACCACAAATTAGTTATGCAGACTTTATGTAGTATTGTACCACTTGATTAATTTCAGAATAACTATTTTCCATGACTGTAAATGTAAAAATCCAAACTCAGAACCACAGTCTACTTATGAATACCTGTTTTCTGATATCAATATTGGCACTACTGTCTGAAGTTTAGAACTGTCATTTTGGCAACGAAAGTTGTAGCTAGGATTTGTCCATGAAAAACCAGAAAACCCAATTGCAACCTTACAAATCTGAACTCAGGAGGCAGAGCGTGAAGCTTTCTAAAAGCATGCAGTTGACATGCATTTAATGTTAGCTATACAAAGGACTTTAGCTAGAATCAATTTGAACTTGAATGTTACCTCGAACAATGTGTAGTTTTCAAGACCATGGAACGCCTTGTAGATCATCAAACTTTTACCACAAAGTTTGCCCCACCCAACACGGGTTCCACAGTGGCCATTCTTTCCAGACACTCCTTCTTGAATCTGCCCACAGATGGGCCAAAACGCTAGACCAATGCTCATCAACGTGTTCGATTTTCAAAGGCTTTTGATATATTGTCCCACATAAGAAATTGTGCCTAAAGATTGATCATATTGGGATTCATGACGATGTTCTAAAGATACTAGAACCAATCAAATACTGGAGGTTACAAAGGCCTGGGAATGAGACTAAGCTCTGTGCACGGTATGTGAGCTATGCACAGAAGTATCTGCACACCTTCCCTACTGACATGTAAAGTCCTAACTACTTAGCTATGTGCTTGCTTGATTCTACTTGATATCAGTGCTGAATTCTCAAGCCATGTGTCAACTAAATTCTTCAACCTACTTCATGAGACACAAATTTACTCTTGTCGGGGTGTCTCTAATCGCTGGGCTGGAAAATGGAATGGAACGGTGGAATGGAAAATGGAATTGAACGGTGAATGTACACAGTTGCAGCAAACTCGTGTAACTGGCACTGTTCAATCTAGGTTGAAGTACCTAGTGTATCTCTAAGGATGCCATCTCAACACAGAGCAAGTCGTCAGAGTTGCCCACACGCTTCCATACCGTAAACTTGGGAGTGTAAGTACCGGTACTTCAAAATTGCATTTTAGAGACACCGATAACGTGGTACTTATAATCATGGGGTATCATACCGCGGGGTTACAGCAGTACAAAGGCAGCTGTCGTGATGCCATGGTACTAACAAGGCTACAGCTAGAGTGGGCTACTTGACTAGTCTGCGCTTACGAACGCCAATCTTCGGCATCGCTGTTGACCGAAAAGGCCACGTGACCAATCGCCCGAATGCAGCTCATCGCGCAACGTCGTCGACATTGGGGCAATCGTCCAGATTGTAGTCGGCTGTCGTGAAGTAGTAACTCCTCAATGGTACCCATGCTCAAGTGTTGCTGCTGCTGCTGCTGCTGCTCCTGAGTCAGCTAGCTACTGCTATCTACGTTTAATCTTCCATGAGACTCCGCCCACAGACCAGTGTCAGCGCGATATGGGGGCCTCCCACGATATAGCCCCCCCCCCCCCCCCCCCCCCCCCCCCGGGCACAAATCTCTAGTGATTGGGGGCCCACCCCAGGCCCCAAACCGCTAGCGATCTGGCCATCATCTGCGGATCTCCTCAGCCATGGTATGGGGCTCCCCCGAAGACGCGTACTTGTTCGTAAAACATGAGCGTTCCATCTTGACGTCCATTGACTTGGGGTGACGGTGGGTGTTATAAAATCAAAAGCACAGGGTAACAGTTAGACTATATACCAGAATGGTGAAGGAAACCGAAAAGGCTATGAATTTCGATGAAGATGCGGCGCAAGCGAAGTATGCATCGAGGGATTTTTATGAGTACATCGCTCACAGGAAAGGGATTCGTTACTTTCACAACGACTCATGACCCCTACCTTCTTCTTCTCCTTCTTTATAACCGCCACTTAAGGAGAGTATCCCTGTTTGGGCAAATTTCAGCAGCCAGTTGTGGGGGCCTAGTCCGAATGGAGAATCAGGGAGCTGCGGGCGCTCTTTAGTTGGGTCAGGAAATCGATGATAAACGTTTGGGTGGGCGTGTCTTTAATCCATTCCAGGCCTATTCGACGAATCGCAGTGGGTAGCTCTCCTACCACGTGATTATCACGAGTTGACACATTATTTGCTGCAGAGTAAGCCACCAATTGTCGGACGGACTAATATTCGGACGAACTAATATTTGGACGCTTGTTTCAGGCAAACGAAAGGTTTTCTGCACTTTGATCTTGCACCAGTTTGTAGACCTACTTGCGTACTATTTGCAATCCAAAGATGAACTTGCTGCGGTATTGCGTCGCGGTAGTAGCTACAGGCTAACGAAAATTGCGTCCGAAAACTGCAGATTCCAGACGATACGATCAAATTTCGGACTTTGCTTATATAGAAGCTGGCGAGCAGCGCAGAGTTACCAAATTCGGTAGGCAGGTACTCCTATCCTTTCCCTCACAAAGCTCCAAATTTCCGGTTCTGCTGCACTTTGCCGATGTAATAGCAAGACGTCATTCGCAGGCTATCGCGTGATCAATGTTCGGACACACGTGAACAGAATTCATGCAGCAGTTAGCCTCGTACCCATGCAGGCACCTCCCCAGCCAGGGTATGAGACTATGCAGCGGTATTTACCGCGCTATAAAACAACAATAATGATATGAATACTTGCTACCTCTATTCTTGTGTGAATTTGCAATTGAATCAGAGTCTCAGGTACTGGGAATGTCCATCATGCCTTCAGCAATAGTGTGACTAGACTGTATGAGTATTCATATCACTATTGTTGTTTTATAGCTCGGTAAATACTGAGTAGCTATATACTTCCATACATTTGTATCATGGTAGCATATATAGTCATGTGGCATGCAAGGTACTCCAAGCGCATCCAGTGGCAACTAGCTACTCCTGATTTAAATCTTTAAACGAAAGCTGCAAGCTCTCATTGAGTAGGACTCAGGACTCTAGAGTGTCTTCCAGTGACTAGCCATGCACACTAGCTCCTCATATATGATTTCTGCATCAGCTAAGGTGAATTGTCCAGTTTTTTGGGTGAAGTGTTTTTGTTGTATTGAGTGGGAGGTGTATTTTGTGAATGCGTTAATTGCTGTAATTTCTATGTATCTTGCAGGTGATGAAGGAAGCTGGCAACTACTGCATGTGTTCCTTGTGCTGGCTGTACTTATCACTAATGGGAAATGAATGTTAATCAACCGACATGTGCTGGTGCTCTGGCATTGTACCTCCGGAATAGTCTAGGGATTCTCTCATAGGTGTTAATTGTTTCTCATCAAAATAATATCAAACTGTTGCCCCATTGTCACACTCTATATCCAAGCTTTTGTATTTGTGCTTTGTTGTTTCTCTATTCTCTCTCTCCTACAGATACTTAAGTATAGTACTAAAGAAACTTTTTGGTGAAAGCTCAATTGAGCTTTCACCAAAAATGTTCTTTGATTATGCAAGTCCACTGATGTAGTGGTAATTATCAAAAATGGACAGCACAATCACAGAGATAGTTGCTGAAAACAGTGTGTTATGCACATGCAGCATAGGAGCATAATTATACATGTTTGTACACTGCATGAATTATGCCCAGATTAATGCTGCATTGCTGACACAATTCTCCAATGCCTACAGTAAGCGTTCTGTACTAACTGGGGTTTGAGAGTACATGTTGAGTAGTATTTGTCCTAGCTGTGCATGTTGTCTGTGTTGTCCTCTAATCTTGTGAAGACTCTTCTTTGAGCCACAAATGAACTCTCCATCAAGTTTGCGGAGTTATTGGAGTAATGAATATGGATCAGATCACGTGGGGGCACCAGGCGTTGTGAAGGTAACGAATCCCATTCAGGAAATGGTAGCAGCATGGTTTTGATAGGTACTTCTATTCATACGGTACTTGTAATTGATGAGTACTTTTACTCCTGAGTTTACGGTGTCTAAGCATGACACTGTAGCTAGCTCATCATCAGGTGATGGTGGTCTTGCAAAACCAGACTCTCACACGGGGGAGGCCTAGGAATGAGGCTATCTCGTAAAACTCATCTCGTCTTGAGCTTGCCGTATGTGTATGCAAGTGGGCTAGTACAATGATAATTTATGAGGATTGAGGATTTAGCATGTGGTGAAACAGAACCAATTAAGCAGTTGTGGTCAGTATAAGAATAGTTTGCGTTTGAGGGTTCAACTTGAAGCTCTTACAGTTTTTGCCCATTCTGCTACTAGAAATTTGTCACATCTTACATATATAGACATAAACAGACTTTATCAAATTTAAAGATAGCATGTAGACATAGCCCTGCACCTCATTAATGACAGTCAAAGGCAACAGGGTGTTCTACTAACAGTAAGACCCTAAACAGCTAATCAAGTGTACATCTGTAAAAATTCATTTGGCTTTTTAAGCTCCATTTCAACATACAGTGTACACGATTTTAACCGTGTTGGACCCCTTGGTGTGTAGCTTACAAATGTACACAGCTGTGTACAGTGATTAGGTTTGCTAAATAAGCATCAATCACTAAAGCCACAGATGGAAAATACAGTATTTGTTTGAGAACAAGTTTATCGTAGGGTACTGGAGCATATGAAGGCTGCTCTGGAGGGTATATTTCCCCCACATCCTTTCTCCGTCACTCATGCTGACTACTTAATATCATAAAACATTTACAACTTACTTATCACTAGTTACTGGTACGTACGTATGTCACACTATCCACCTAATTTTGAAAAATAATTACCTCATATGAAGAAATTGGAGGACATTTGCTATAATTAGCCCTGTTCAGAGGTGCAATCACAATTACAAAGAAACTTCAAAGAAATTTACCTTATTTCTGGAATATCTATTTTTCTAAACTCTCAATCAAAAATTTCAAGTCAAAACCATGCATTATGAACTATGATATCAACAATGAAACTAAGATTAAGACAGCCATATGTAAACTATAGTGATTTCCACCTCTTTATTTGTTTGTATACTTTTTGTCTCGTAAGCCTGGTTGCATTTTTTTTCTTTGCAAGTGACAATATAAATTTTGATTGATTGATTGATATGGTGTGGCAATGAATTTTGTCATTTAGAAAATTCAAAAAAATTTTCTGACCCAAGAGGCAGAACTTGAAGCTCTCTAAATGCTGCTGACATTTGTTTAACATCATTCAGAGGAGGTTTGGAACCGTGAAATCGAGCTACAATTGTAAAGCCTTCTTCACTTCAGTGGAGGGTGGGCAGGTGTAAACTGTTTAGCTCACAAGTCTGTTTGATGTTTAGCTAGAGTTAATGATATTTTCAACAATTAACACAACTAGTACAATGTCTTAAACTGCCCAAAATTTCTTGATATGTCTAAAAGCCTTTGTATTTCTGTGCACGCACGCATGCGCACCAAAATTCATGTCACGCTCGCCCGATTATCGAATCTACGCGGTTTTTCACGCGACCTCCGTCCTGGGAGACGTCGCGGTTACGTCATCTTATTAATGCTGATTCGTCGCGCACACATTTCGGTATCGCTTATGACGTAAACGCAATGGATCGCGGTGAACTTAGCCTCTCCCACGTACAGTGTCGCCGGAAAGCCGGGCCTGGAAATAGGGCTAATTCGGAACTATACACGTTCGGCGCACCCACTCCGCTGCTACACCTTGATACCACGTTGACATTACAACTATAGGACACGTAGACAGAGAGAGAAAATGGGACAAGGACAAGGAGGGTTAGTTTATTGGTTTATTTGTATACAATTGTTCATCAACGGGAGTAATCGTTTATATGCGACAGACCCAACAACGGACTCAAGCCAGTGGAGAAAATATTTAGAAGATAGTAAGGAGCAAGAGTGTAGAACGTTGGAGCAGAAACTACAGGGGCTGGATGAGGAATTGAAGAGGAAAAGAGAGGAAAGGAATAAGTTGCAATCGTCGCTAATAGCGAACGAAGAATACGACGAACTCAGGGTAGGGGGAAAGAAGTAAGACGAACTAAAAATCCGTACGATAAAAAAGGTGAAAGAGCTTGAACAAAATAACAAAAAAGGCGAACTGCGGTGTACACAGGAATGAGTGAATCTGCGTGAAGTCTCATTGCTCTAGATAAATATTGCACATGCTAATACATGAACATATATTATAAGGATACATGTTCTCGCAGATAGTCATCTTGCGTACGTAGCAAAAACTGAGACTACCAGACGAATGCGAAAACTTTAGATTCAGCACACCACGGCTTGGAAATCTGACATTGCTAACCCTAGCAGATTAACTGTCATAGTATCCAGGTAGTAACATTGCGTGCAAAAGGTATACATGCAGTGCTTTCTTAAATGCTAGCGTTATGCCACATACTTTATGCGCACTTAAAACAGTTCCCTTGGTAACTCTTATTGCAAAAATTGGTTTTAACCACTGGGTTTGTAATCAAAGTGATCTGACTAACCGCGCTGGGTTTGTAATCAAAGAGTTTCAAGTGAGCGAACATATTACGTGCATGCTCAGTGTTGTGTGAAATGAATGCAATAGTTTGTCCATTGAAGCCTGACATATTCATCTGCATCACATACCAAGTGTGGTATGTTTGACTAAGTAAAAGTGAACATTCTTGGCATTCTTGACTGCCTAATACATGTAGAGTAAGCGACCAATTGTCGGACGGACTATTATTCGGACGCTTGTTTCAGGCGAACGAAAGGTTTTCTGCGTTTCGATCTTGCGCCAGTTTGTAGACCTACTTGCGTACCATTTGCAATCCAAAGATGAACTTGCTGCGGTATTGCTTCGCGGTGCTACAGGCTAACGAATTTAGGGTCCGAAAACTGCAGATTTCGGACGATGCGATCAATTTTCGGACTTTGCTTATACAGAAGCTGGAGAGCACTGTAAAGCTACCAAATTTGGTAGGCAGGTACTCCTATCCTTCCCCTCACAAAACTCCAAATTTCGGGTTTTGCTGCACTTTGCCGATGTAATAGTAAGACGTCATTCGCAGGCTATCGCGTGATCAATGTTCGGACACACGTGGTCAAGCAGCAGTTAGCCTCGCACCAAGGCTCCTCCCCAGCCTGGGTACGAGACTATGCAGCGGTAATTACCGCGCTATAAAGTGATATGAATACTCATGTAACAGAGTCTAGTCACTTCTATCAATTCTTTGCCCCAGACAGAGTAGGAAGAGCAGCGACCTCATAGCTCGTCACGCTTCTTTTCCGCCGTGTTGTCAGGTCTTCTGACTGGTTTCTACACCGAGAAAAGCAGTGGACAAGTAGAAAAATCATCAGCACTGTCAGAGCTCCATATACGCCACACGCCATTTTGCCAGATCCTTCTGGGATGTCCATCATGCCTTCATAGAAATTATATTCGGACTTTCAAGCGGTTGCGGTTGCCCTCGAGATTAGGTAGACGCCTAGTCCTTTACCTAGGGTTGTGGATGCTGAGTGCTGGGGACGTTGAGAGGAATCCCGGCCCTAGGTACAAGTTCCCCTGTACTGTCTGTGCTAAACCGGTGACTAGTGTTCAGCAGGGCATTGGGTGCTCGAAGTGTGGAATGATGGACGCATGCCAAATGTTGTGGAGTGGCCCCCATGGAATACCAACGGATAGGTGAGAACGATAGCTAGTGAGCTGTGGTTCTGTCCCGACTGTCTGAGGAGAGAGCTCCCCTTTATTGAAGCTAGTTTCAATAGCTCCTATAACAATCCGGGGTTGGATCCGGATGACAGGTGTGCATCAATTGGACCTGATCACACAAAATCGAATGCTGTTGTTTTTTGTCACCTGAATGCTAGGAGTCTCCTACCAAAAATGGAAGAAATCAGGGGCTTTGTGCAGGAGAGGTCACAACAGAGCTGAGTCATAGGAATTGGGGAAACATGGTTGAACGACACTGTGGACGACGGTCAGAATGAGTTACAAGGAGAAGGTCAATGAGGGATTCAGAGTTGCTGGTGATATGAGTTGGTGTTGTGATTAACTGCTTCAAGTTGCAGACGTCAACTGCCAGCATCAGCTCTTGGGTACAAGAATCAGGATGAAGCACATTGCAGTTGAAGTCGCCCATAACTACCATTTCTTTGCCTTCCTGTGTAGCCACTTCGAACATTTCACAGATTCTTTCAATGACTGGCCGACTAGCCCCAGGAGGGCGATAAGCAGTACACATCAAAACCTCCCTCTTTTGGAACCTTATCTCAATCCAAATTGCCTCAATGCCCTCCGTTTCAAGATCTATTCTCCTCCAACTCGAGAACGATTCTGGCACATAAACAAGGACTCTTCCTCCTCTCTGATTCCTCCTGTCTTTCCGGTATACCTTGTAGCCTTCCAAGCCAACTTCTTACAGATTTCTGCAGGTCGGATGCTTGGAAGTGACAGACAGTGACCATCTTATGATCTTTGGAGTGTACAGTGAAGCCGTGAAGGTGGTGAGTCATTGTGTCAAGAAGGTCAGGAGTTTCAAAAAAGTGTGATAGGGAGAAGCTCTGCTGTGAGTTGATAGAAGCCCCATGGCTTGTGATGGATTCATTTGACACTATTGACGAAAAGTGGGAATACTGGAGGTCTCTGTTTTTGTCCGTGGTCGACGACCATGCCCCATTTGTGAAGGTGAGAGTGAGACAAGACTCACTGCCATGGATTACAGAGGAAGTTAGGAGAGTGATGAGAGCTAGAAATTATTTTAGAAAGAAGTTTAGGAAAACAAGGGACCCCATGGATTGGGAGCGCTTTAGGAAGCTACGTAATCTGGTTAAGAGGCAGCTGAAGGATGCAAAAGTTGACCACTTTGAAGGAGTGTGTAGAGATGCGGCTAGGCAACCGCGGCGGATGTGGAAGGAAATTGATAGAGTTTTGGGACGAAAACAGAGACAAGGTATATCTGTGATCAGAACTAGCCAAGGAGAGCTGAGCGACAGTCAACAGATAGCAGAGGAAATAAACTCCTACTTTTCTAGTTGTGTGGGTAGTTCCAACCCCGTTATGGGTGTGGTCAAGGATCCTGAAATCTCCCCAGTGTCATTGAAAATTGCAATGTGAACCTCTATGCAGATGACACCACTATCTACTTCTCAAGCAAAGATCCTCAGGAAGTACAGGAAGTTCTTGAAGCAGAGCTTGGAGCAGTGGCCCACTGGATCAAACGGAATCAGTTGAAGATGAATGTGAGCAAAACTCAACTGATGGTCCTAAGCAGGAGACGTAGAAAGTGTGAGGCTGAACGGATTCGTATCCAGCTACATGGATCAATACTTGTGAGTGAGGAGAAAGTAAGATATTTGGGTGTGGATATAGACAGAAACCTCACCTGGAAAGACCAAGTGTGTAAGGTGAGACGAAGCTGCCTGAGCAGTCTGGCCAGACTCAGTAGGGTGTCTTCCTTTCTACCATTTGAGACCAAGAAAAGACTGTATAATGCTCTAGTACTTCCCCATATGGACTATTGCTGTGTTGTCTGGATGGAATGTGGGGCAGCGTTGAGACACGAAATCGAACGGTTGCAAAACAGGGATGCGGCTAACACATCCTCACCACAACTTGCCTGTAGTGCAATGCTGAGGAGTAGGTTGAGTTGGGTACCACTGGAGCAAAGGAGGAGGTTGTTCAGACTTGCCTTGGTACATAAATGTCTCCTCGGAAGAGCTCCACAGTATCTGTGCTCCAAATTTGTTACCAACGAGAGCCTTGGCCTCCGCACTACCAGGGGCAGTAGCAACCTCTACCTAAAGAGACCAACTACTAACTTTTATCTGAATATCAGGGTGCTTTTGACTGGAATCACCTTCCAAATAATATCAAGACTATTCGCTCAGAAACTGCCTTTAAAAGTTATGTACAGAATTTTTTTTTTGGTCAGCTGTTAGAGCTCTAATTTTGGATTTTTTTTCCTTTTCCCTCTTTTTGTGTGTACGTTTTGTCTTCCGTTTTTTATATCCTCTTATCTTTTGCTTTGTATTAGGACCTCCGGGAAGACCGGCTATATGAGCTGATGGAGTATTCCTATTCAAAATAAAAGTTTATCTATCTATCTATCTATCTATCTATCTATCTATCTATCTATCTATCTATCTTTCTATCTATCTATCTATCTATCTATCCCAGTTCCTGAGACGCTGATTTTGCAAATTCACACAAGAATAGTGGTGCCAACAATTACAATTGTCACATGCAATGTGTTCTGGCATTTTGCAATAACAACATCAACAGTAGACCTTAATCATGTGAACCATAGAAATAGGAACCCAGGCACACTTCCAATAGCTCAATTACTAGAACTGAAAGCTTTCGTTTGAATGTGCTCCCCTCCCGTATAAATTCGCATAGGTATTCCTTCTTTGTTAATGCACCATTTTTGTGGAATGATCTCTCACCAGACATTATTACAAATAGCTGATCTCTCCTTGTTTTTAAACACAAACTTAAATGTTCCATTCTTAATATTTGCATTACAAGCTATTATTTTTTTAGATTTGTTTGTTTGTATGTTTACTTGTGTAGGGGGGCACTAATGCATAGGTATTTAACCTCTGTAACCCTTTCTCTCTGAGATAAAATCATTTCAATTCAATTCAAGCCCAAGACCTTCTGAATGCTATTCAAACACTCTTACCATTAAGCCACTTGAGCGTTTACTATCATTACCAATAAATAACATCAAGCCTTTGAAGGTCTACTGTTATACCGCAAAATGCCAGAACAATATGATTTCATGTGATAATTGCAATAAATTATTGTTGGTATACCACTATTCTTGCGCGAATTTGCAATTCAATCAGGTCCATTGGAAATGTCCATCATGCCTTCATTGAGAGTGTGACTAGACTGTGTTATAAGAGTATTCATATCACTTTTGTTGTTTTACAGTGGGGTAGTTACCGCTGCATAGTCTCGTAGCTACCCAGGCTGGGGAGGAGCTTTGATACGAGGCTAAATGCTGGATGAATTCTGTTCATGTGTGTCCGAACATTGATCACGCGATAGCCGGCGAATGACGTCTTACTATTACATCGGCAAAGTGCAGCAAAACCCGAAATTTGGAGCTTTGTGAGGGGAAGGATAGGAGTACCTGCCTACCAAATTTGGTAGCTTTACAGTGCTCTCCAGCTTCTGTATAAGCAAAGTCCGAAAATTGATCGTATCGTCCGAAATCTGCAGTTTTCGGATCCTAAATTCGTTAGCCTGTAGCACCGCAAAGCGATACCGCAGCAAGTTCATCTTTGGATTGCAAATGGTACGCAAGTAGGTCTACAAACTGGCGCAAAATCGAAATGCAGAAATCCTTTCGTTCGCCTGAAACAAGTGTCCGAATATTAGTCCGTCCGACAATTGGTCGCTTACTCTAATTGATACAGATGGGTATGGCTACAACAGGCTTGAATGGATTGCTGTTACTGAATACTGCAAAGTGCTTATCTAGTGCTTTGAGTAGACACTAATGTCTGCCAAATGTAACTCAACTACTGAATTGACTGACTTAATGGATTACATATTCACTCTGATGCCTCAATGTTTCCATAAAGCATCTCATTCCTGATATTCATATATTGATACTTTTCTTCAACTTTATACTTTCCAAAATATTGGCTTGAAAAACCTTTACAAGTGTGAGGCTTTTGTAGTTGCTTTATCATAAACATCTTGCCTCAGCTCAAAGTGAAAAGCTGGCAGTTGCTGGAAATCAACACAAAGTTTCCTGGCTTGAGCTAGCTACCAGTGCTCTACCACAAATCTGTAACCACCACTCATATTCTTCCATACATGTACTGAAAAAATGCATGGAATACTGAGTAGCATGCCCAGCAGCTACTCAGTATATGCTGTACTTATAAAGTACTATGTGAGAACTGGTGGTTGTCTGGTGGTTATAGCTTAGAGATAAATCACTGGCAACTCATGCTAGGGTCTCCAGGTTCGATTTAACTGCTTTTTTTTTTTGTTTGTTTGTTTGTTTGTTTTTGCTTTCAACATAACATCAAAAATGCCTTCATTCTCATAATCTGCAGCCTTGAGGTTTTCATAAATGACTACTTATAAAGGACTATGTGAGAACTGGTGGTTGTCTGGTGGTTATAGCTTATAGAGATAAATCACTGGCCACTCATGCCTACCATTGCATGCAAATTTAATTGAATTCCCCAATTTCAAACCATACCTGGTGCAATACCAAGTGAAATTCAGGACCAAATCATCTGTCCCTGCAGCTGTACTTTTTCCTGTAATATAAAATAATCTGTAGCATTAGTTTAACTCTAACTTGTGGATAACTTTTCTATAATAACATTCAAGCATTAGGTTTTGAATAGATAGTTGATGGTAGAATGATGAATACATTGTGAGTAGAATTTCTTACATAAGTGTATAAGGACTGGTTTTTCTCAGGCAAATCAGTAGAGCAACACGAGTTGCTGATCGCCAAGCGGCTGGACGAGAGCGTATGAGTCATGAAGACGTCCAGCTGATGTTTGAAAGTTTCTTTGGTGGGCAAGCTGCAAATGTAAAAAGTGTGCTGAAAAGGAAACTTGGATCAATTCAAGCAAGAGTATTGCTGAATCAAATTTTCCAGGTAGTAATGCATAATTAAATTACATATTATGCACTATAGGATGCGTAATAACATGACTGTACATTTTAGGTGATATATGACAACGTACAGCAAATACTCGTGGAACACCTTCTAAAATCACCAGCACTGGTAGGTGAAGTTCAAAAGTCTTCACAGATTGCAGATCAAGTGAGTGAGGTACAGTCCACTGAGAACAAGCAGCAAATCTTTCAAGTAATCAAGACTTGGAAAGGAGTACGTTTTTATTGCATGCATGTAATTAACATGTAAAAGCAGAGTTACTTACCCCACACTATCAGAGTCACCAGAAGTACTGTATACATGTACATTTGTCTTTGTGCAAAGAATGCACGTATATATAATGCAAGCATGATTGATGATTTTCAGCATAATACTTCCTTATGGATACAATACTATGTGAATGCACGGCACTGGGAAAAGTCTGCAACTGGAGAGTCCGTTGTTTGTTGTGCCTTTCTTTGTCACATTCAAGCTCGTCCTATCCCCAGTCTAGAAAATATAGCTAGTGGCATACTCTGAGCTCATCTATCATGCTTGCATTATATATAGTACACCAAAAAGGAGTCCTTACAAGAGGTAGGGTACCACGCATGTACGTCATGCAATATGTGCCCATTTATACTGCCAGGAAGCTATATAATGTAATTAAATGCTCTATGCCTGCATTTTTTAAAGCATTGTGTTTGCAAATAACTTTGTCATTGTCATGTATGTGTGTTAGTATTACCTACTTTATTGCAGATAGCAGGGACAAACCGAGCTCAAACGATGAGGAGGGCCATCGAATCCCTTTTCAGAGTGAGAGACATTTCCATTTCCAGTAATGAAGCTGACTATCACGTTAAGATGCACGAGATTCAGACGGCATTTGGCATTCTTTTGGAGAGTTGTGGTGTAATGGAATTGACCAAGAATGAAATTGAAAGACATATCATTGAAACAAAGCTTGAATTAGAAGGATCTTTAAAGGTAGGCATCATCACTGCATGCGATTTAGCTCACAGTTTAGATTTAATCACTGCTTCCATGTCCTTATCACTTTCTCCCTTTGATGGTAATTATAAAAAATCGTGAATTTGGCCCTAAGAGGTTTTACTGAAGCTGCATGGTTTAGCTATGTGAAGCAGCAAAAAGATGACTAATCATCCCACCCAATTAACCCATCTCCTTTTTAAGGCAATCCAAGGCTTGCAAGATATGTTTCAGTCTTTCTTTCTCAACTGGCTGCCGCAAAGAGATATTATATGAGATACCAGGATTTTTTTGGCTGTATACTTCTACTAATTTGCTGATACTCATAATCTTTTTTTTTTTTACCTTGCTCTGTGTGCACGTGTAATTAATTAATTAATTATAACTCAGTACTTTTTTCTCATATTCTCTCATTTCCCAGTCAGTCTTGTATCACTAGCATTGAGTTGCTATTTTGACTGTGCCCTGCTTCTGCATAAAAATGTTGAGAAAAAAAAACAAAACAGAAAAACAAAAAAAACTGACACTCATTGCAAGGCTCGAGCAGCTTTGGAGACCAACTATGTGGCATACAACTCATAACTGAGCCTGGGGATTGCTGCTTTGGTCTTGAATGCCACCCATGGGAATTTGATGAATTGCCTTACTGATGATATCATTATTACTATTAGTAGACTTACAAAAAAAAAAAAAATAGAAAAAACTGACACTCATTGCAAGGCTCGAGCAGCTTTGGAGACCAAATATGCGGCATACAACTCATAACTGTAAACCATGAGATAGCAACCCTGTACACTTATTTCATGCCTCTTAGTAAAGTGGAGATGTAACCTTACATTATGTAGTTGGCCCTCAAAGCGTGCCTTGCAATGAGTGTCTGAAACCAAGCTGACAGGTGCCACAATTATAACTGATGGCAGGCACCAGCTTACAGTCAAATCCATTGACTATTAACATATTGCATTATCTACTGGCGATGATAGTCCAGCTGACACAATCCTCTATTCTTCAGTTCTCTGCAGTTGAAGACTTTGACCTTGCCAAGTCACTAGCTGGGGAACTTCTTGATGGATACATCACTGGTGGAATACGACTAGCATGGATGATGGTCACCCGAATACCTCCTATGATTGCGGTTGAACCTACAGCATTTGATCCACACACCACCAAATTGGAACCCTGCTATGATGAGGAAGATAATCCATCACTACAAACCATCACAGTGGCACTGCGGCCAATTCTTTTCTTCAGCTATGAAGGTCAAGTAGCTGTTGAAGGGATTATAGCCACCCTTCAGCAACCCTCTGTGAATAGTGCAACAGCCTCCCAAGCTCTTCTCAAGAAACCAACTTCTACGAATGATCCTAGTGTCTGCAGTGGTGAAGGACAGTCAGTAGACATCACCCATGACCGTAGACCACATCTACCATTCAAAGTCAATGATCTTAAACGTGCTAAAACAAGTCTCAAGTCAACGGCTCCACAGAAACGAATTGGCCCTGATGACAGTGGGTTAGGAAAAGCACTTAAAGATGCCATTGTCTCACGCCGAAAAGTAATGGACTCAGATGAAAGCGAACATGAAGCTTTAGAAGATGAGCAAGAATGGAATGTTTAATTGTAAATATGTCTTTTTTTTAGTACCGTCGTCTATATTAGTTGTACAGAAAGCTCATGTGGAACTAATTTAGCATCACACTATTGTTCTTGCTGCTATTTGCATTGATTGTCATGTACTGTGGATTAGTTTGTCAAGTCAAAGATGTTTATAGAAAACATCAGGTTAATCTGATAGTGATCACGTAGACCATTCTGGAGATATCACAGTTTTTAGGCCAACTTCCAGTTGACAACAACGACGATTAAGGATCCAGTAACACAATGCATGGTAGTATCTACATACTTGGAAAGTCCATGTCTATCACAATTATTTACCATATAAAATAAAAATCAGTATGCATGTACCTGCCAGCATAGCCTCATTGCATCTCAGAGTGGCATTATTTATCCAGCTCGAAACACTGCCAGCATGCATACAGCATATTCATGACATTAATGATGCACGATGATGACAATAGTTGACATTGATAAACTATTTTAGTCGAATCTAAGGGCTGTAGTTATGTACGTAGCCATAGCATTCTGCAACTTCAGCTAGTGTATATACCCCTTCTGCTAAATACTACAACTTATGGTATTTATACTTATGTGATATTGAACTCAAAGTTTTTAAAAATTTGTCACTCTTCAGAGCTAGATATAGGGAGTTGGGAACATCCAAAAAAAGAAAAGCAGTATCACTATACAAATATACATGTTCTGTGCATAATAAGCAACTCAATCTGGAAGTTTCAGCAATATAACTAAAAGACTATTCTATTGAGCATCTACACAACAGTAACTATTTACTTAGTGTATAGCTAACACTAAAATCAGCAAAAAGAATGCTCAGTTCTCAAAGGAAGCTTATTCTGGCTTGGATTGGCCAAAATCAAAGGAAATGGCACTCAGATCTTTCTTTGGCTCTTCTGTGGAAGCACCAACCAGCTTACTCTCGTCCTGTGTAGAGTAGGATGGCTCATCTAGGGCAGTTTCCTCGTCCACATACAGTGGGTTGCTGACAATTCCAATTTGTGACTCTGCTTCCAGCCTATCTGGAGGGCTAATTGGTAAGAGAAGAAACAGAGAAGTAAATAACAGTATTCCTTTCATCCTCTGGACATTAATTGCTAGGTAGTATAATTGTTTAGCTGTACAATTGCAATTGTTCAGTTGTTTATGGCTTGGCATGGAGCAGTACTGGGTATGTAATTTATACGGACAACAGATTTGTCAAGTGAGGTTTTACAAAAGTGTGGTGAAATATACTGTACTTAACTAGTTTTTTTTTGTAACACCTCACTTATACCACTGATGATGATCATTGTTTATTGCATCAATGGTTGCATTACAAATCTCTTGTTAGCTTTACATTGTCAATATCCAAGTACTACAGTTGCTGTGTAAACCCGCTACAACTACTGTTTTAACTGCCAGTGTGGTTTGTTTACTAACAGCCATAAATCTCTGGCCACCTGTGCTATAACTATTATACATATCCCACCTGTTTGGTCCTTTGTTGTTATTACTGTAAAAAACATCTGTACATGCGTAAGTGTTTACAGTAACTTCAACATTATTTTCACACAACTGTGTATAAAAACTGTACTATTGTATAGCAATGTAGTGGACTGTAAACTAAAAATACATGGAGAGGGAATTATGAGCCATATTTTCCCTTGTAGCCCCCAGGGAGGGAAAATATCACAGTTAAACCTCACCTGTTGTATAGGCAAAACTTTACTATAGATGGGATATATGCCTTGCCCCCAGGCAATAGGACGCTTAGGAACAAGGCTAATAAAGTTGCTGCTAAGATCTCAATAGAGTTGACAAAAGATGCTGGAATCTTTAAACTTACGGAGCAGATTTATGCTGCTGGGAATTTTTCCGACACACCACAATGAGCACGACCACGATAATGAGGATGAGAATGAGGATGATAACACCAATGATACCAAAGATCCAGTATGGTGGAGTAACCGGAGATGCAGGTGTGCCAGTAGTGGTAGTGGTAGTGGTTCCAGTTGCAGGTGGACCCGTAACCATGCAATCTTGATCCTGACACTGGTTGCTTCCTTGTAATGGTAGATTTACTGAACCCACATTGATGATATTCTGCGTGTCAGCCCACTGCATGATATAAGAGGCAATTTCAGTGCGGTTAATCGTAGTGGTACCAGTAACATCAGCTCGGAAGATGACAACATCGGGTCTGTTGGAATCGCAGACCCATCTGGAATTTGATATGTGTTCTGTAGTTAAGTCACATGAGCATCTAGTGATCACGTAGGCTGCAAGTTGTCCAATCAGATCATTCATCTTATCAGGACCGCCATCATTCTGTTGACCACAAGAGAAAGTAATATGTAATGTCAAGAGCGCAATAAAAGATGATGTCATCATGTGCTCTTGGTAATGTATAATAAGACTGCATGCATTTATTAGAATATGTTCACATTCGTGTGACCAAGTAGCGACAGATTCAGAAATAGAAAAATATGAAAGTAAAAGGTAGCAACCGCATACTACGTATGTACATGCAAAGCAGCTTAGAAGTGATGGAGGAAGAACAGTGATAATCTACGTTGCTTACAATCCAGGCGTTGCAGTCGGGCCTAATACCGCCCAAAGTGATCTGGACAGAAACTGGAGCAGGAACTGCAGATAGAAATATCAACACTTCATCTTTAGTATCTAACTATGAGTATATGCAGTACAAAGCTGTGGTACTTATGATATTTAGAGGCTGAGTGAAAGTTATGCAATAGCCTTCACTTACGTTGAACAGGTCTGCTGTATACCCCAGTTCCAGCGTTATTGGTGGCAGCAACTGCCACACAATAATCACGAGTAGGGATCAACTCAGTGATTAGAATACTCGTGCCATCATCTGTCTTTGTATTGGTAGTCCATGTACTAGCATTTGTGTTGCTGCAGTTCTCAGTTGGATATGCCTTTTGTCTGTACCTAACTGAGTAATGGCTGATAATTCCACCAGCAGTCATTGTGTCCACAGCAGACCACATGATTCTGGCTGTAGTAGCATTGGTTCGCACTGCACTGGTGATAGTTGGAGCAACTGTTGGTGCTGCAAAAAACGTAAAATAATATTAGTAATAATGCCTCATAACTCGATCCAAAAATGAACAACGAAAAAAAAGATGTAACGTTCAAGAGGGTATAAACAAACCCTATAGTAAGATAGATGTACGTAAGTTTAGTTGTAAAATAGAAGGCAACCACGATGAAGTTGACAAAATTTGTTGCAGTGTTTCAAATAGACTTTGCTATTCATAAAAGAACCTTGTTAACAAGTACTATAATACATTTGTTGCCACATATCCATCTATACTCCCGTTCGAATAACCAACCTAACCAACAAAAATTTTTAAGCTAGGAACTTGCTATTTGTTTATGTAAGGTTTGGAAATCATTCAAGTTTGATTGTTTCTCATACTTACACATTAATTAACTAAAAACACTGCAAATTGCTCCATTTACTCTTCCTTTTTAACACAACCATGTCAACCTACTGTCAAGTACAATAACACTTTGGCAATATGTGTAAGGTGTTCTGGCCATGGATGTTCTCTTGTGAGATTATGGTATGAAATTGTTGTCACTATTTATACCATTCTCCTGTGTGTAGAAGCTTTGGCTTGCTGCTAAGATGTTCCTTCCACAGATAGTTGCAGTGAGATTTGCTTGGTATCGGACAAATGGCACTGCATAAGATATAAAGTAACAAAGTTATTACAGAGTAGATATTTTGATATTTATCACAATTCTTATGCCATACTTATATAATAGTACCTTGTTGCAAAAATTTTGATGTGTATAATCTATTTTGTTATACGTAACTACAGCATACTACCATGCCCTAAGTCCTAATGCATGCAACTCAAGTTAGTTACAAGTAGATTGCTTATAGCAATGTTATTGCATAATCTTCAGCATCAACCTATAGTGCAACCAATCAGTCTGAATGTCTGTTGTTATACCATACAGATACATAATACTTGCTGCACATACATAAGCTAGTGTACATACCAATTTCTGGTTATAGTTATAAGATTCCTACATCACCAACCTAGTCCACTCAGTGCAAAGGAACCAGAAGTATTATATGATGTTAACATCTGGCTGTACTGGACGCTGCTCGTCTCATTTTTAACAGTAATCACAATGTATGAAAGACTCTGGTTCCGCACACTCTGGGGTACTGCCCACAGAATTGAGGCCCGACTGCTGGACTGAATCACAGGGGTGAGAGTAATTTCATAGCCAGGTCCTGCAGAGGGGACAGAAAAGAAAAGAGTGTTCTGTGGCAGGAATTCACAATGGACCCAAGGAAGTCAAGCTGCATGTGAATGATTTTCTCATGAATACCCTTCCCAATCTACTTTGGGGGCTCAATTTTTATCCTTATTGTTGATATACACTGCTCTCCCACTGGTCCAAGAGAATACTAAAATGCTACAATGTGTTTGAGTATTATTTAGCTACAGGTATGTATTATTTATTCATATTATTTGAATCATGCGACAAATAACACGAATAAATAAATACATAGCAGTAACTAAATAATATGAATAAATAAATACATACCAGTAACTAATGGGAGTGTAGTAGCGGCAGATGAAAGAGATACACGACCATATGCAATGGTGTATGGAATCACACTCCAAATGTAGTTGGTGCATGGTGTCAAAGAACCGATTGTAATGCCAGTTGAGGTTGTGTTGTAGAGCAATGTCTGTCCATGTTGTTGAAGTCTGACTGTATACATCCTAAGCATTCCATTTGTCTCATCAGAGGGTGGTGCTTGCCATGACAAAGTCACAGCAGTAGCAGTGGTAGTAGCTCGTAGCCCAGTTGCTGGGGCAGTGGGTGCTATAAAACAAGAAACCATAAAGTACAGTATGTTACACTATACAGTGGATATACTGATTGAGGGACATGACAACTATACAGTGGAGCCTCTTTTATATGGACACTGTTGTGACAAAAGACTGTGTCTTGATTAGTGAGTTACATGAGAGAAATAGTACATACTGTACAACACTAAATTATGAGGTGGATAATTTTCTAGATTTGTCACACTGTTGTGACAAAAGACTGTGTCTTGATTAGTGAGTTAGCTACATACTGTACAACACTAATTTTTGAGGTGGATAATTTTCTAATCTTAGACGTTTACACATTTTTAGTTTAGTTACAATTATATAGTGCTTGGATTTCAAAGCTAGTTTTGGTTTATTTTAGTTATAGTTTCCCACTTTTGAAATTAATTTTAGCAAGTCATAATTTCAATTACATGTACTAAACTTCAGTATCCTTACTAAAAGGTATTTAGTTATAGTTGTCAGAGGTAAAAGGTTGTTTTCTGTTTTAGTATAGTTATGATTGAGTGTATCTTCTCAACAAATGTTTTAGCTTAGTTTAGTTATAGTTTCCAGTTTGGCCAATGTTTATAGTTTGGTTAACTAACAATTTTAAGAAGCCATACTAAAAGGTGTTTAATTAAAATTATGGACTAAAACAACACTAATCTGAAAGCGTCAAAATGCTCAGTCAGTGGTCGAGGTAGAGGAATGAGAATGAGGCAATAGCTACGTATTTCACGTTTACACAAAATCAAGATCAACATGGCTCTCTACCATCATTTTATGGCAAACGACACAAAGCTTCCAAACTTATGGGGTCTGTTTTCAAAAGAAGCTCATCAACCATGCCTTATCTCTTCCAACAAGGAAGTGAGATGCAAGGTTGATAAGCAAATTAAACGGGACCTACACAAAATTCTCACCTGAGCGGAAGCTGAAATAGGCAAATGAGTGGCTGAGCATGGAGTTACTGCAAATGTGGCAACCACAAATGGGTGTGGCTTACAGGAATCTCAATTAATTTCTGCAACTAGGAATATTTACTACGTATTTGAAGTTAGGATTTGTCAAGTATCTTGATAAGCAAGGCATCCTTATAGTTTAAAAGATATTTTATTGTATTATGTCTACAAATGCATACCTGCTCACCTACAAGGCATTTAAGAAAGTTAGCAGTTATGAAATAGGAGACACAAAGTAGGTGCAGTAGTGAGTGTCTCCAGTACTTTACTATGCTTACGTACCAGCTTCCATAGTTGTTGTATTAGCACACTGTGATGAACCTCCAGGGAGAACCGTGACTGTCATGACACAGCAGGTGTAGTTGGTATAGGGCTGAAGCTCTTGCAGGGTAAAGGACAAGGAGCTGCTGTCTCGAGTTTGGCCAGTGACGCTATTACCCCTTCCAGTGCAAGTGATACTGTATCTGACTATGGTAGAATAAACCTCAGTTGGAGGCTGCCATGTGATGTTGATGTACCGGGAACCGGTCCCAGTGATAATGACTGGATCTGGGTTTGCTGTTAGTGTGTAGAAATATGGCGGAAGGGAATAGTTGTAAGGTTGTTGAACAGTAAGGTTGGGTGATCACAGAAAAGAGAAGGGGTATTGTATGTTTATGTTTGTGTAACATAGGGTCACTTTATCCCTACTGTACTTACAACGTCGCCTCTGGCATATCACACCAGCATCAGTGCATGCACCACCAGGTGTGTATGAACAGTTTGTAATGGCGGTCTCATTGCCAGCACACATGACATTGCTATACACAGTAGGACCGCTTCCTGGACCAAAGATTGCTTGAGTCACTGCACGAGCATCTGTAATGAAAAGAAGGAGTAATCCACAGTAATTTGAATTCTGTCTTTCAGACTATAATAGCTGTAGACGGCTTGACGTTTCAAAGTTAAGGTGTAGGTATAAACATGGGTTTAGTAGCTAGGAGAAAGCCTGACTAGCTAGAAGACTTGGATTGTGTGAAGTTAATGTGCTATATATATGTGTGTAGGTGTGCACTTGGATGGATTCCCATAGCTATGATGATGCTGTGGGAGGTTAAGATTGATGGCAATGCCCTAAACATCATCATAGCCAATCATAACCATCCCAAGAGGCTCTAAAATTACAAGTTCCCCAATTTTCTCCACTTTGTCCTCATAGACTCAGTGTGCCCAAGCACCTTCTGCATTCTAGCTGCACCACTGCTATGCAGACACTGTCTACTACATGCATAGCGATGGCAAAGATTAAGAGCCTTGGGTAAAGTTGGTGAGCTGTTCAGTCTCCCAGCAGTTACATGTAACCTAAGATTGTCATGGAGTTTTCCTGCAACACACAGCTCCATATTTGGTATCCACATTGTTTGCATGCACATGTCACAATATGTGGTTTGCTATTGCTATGGCAAGATTGAACAGTGTGATGCTGGCAGCAGCAGTAGAACTACATTGGACATCAACCTTACATCTAAACCAAAAGAAATGGTATTTTGGCACTGTATTTTCAGTCCCTTTTTGGAAAGTGATGTCATAATTGGTCAAGGTGGGCATGGCAAATGAGATATATTTTCTCTCCAAATTTGGACAACATATGTTAAACAAAAGTTATGAAAACCTCCTATTTTTGCTTTCCACCTGTGCCTTACAACTGAGTATTGGAGATCAAGGCACGTGGATGTAACGATATCTAGGCACTCAAAGTTAATTGTCCTAATTTCATAAATTCTCACATCTAATACACCCATATTATTATTGGTCTGAGAGATTGGTTACCCAAGACCCATTAATCAAGTTACGTTTTCTCAACATTCACAATGTACTTGTAATTTGGTGAATATACTATTATACTCACTATCGGGAGAATTGCGGAGTTGTCTGCAGATCACAATTGCAGCAGCATCGTCCCAAGGGCTGTCACAGATTGTCCCCCATTGCTCAAATTGACAAATCTCCACCCGTCCTTCATACTGAGTTGAACCTCCCGCGAGCCTAATTTGTCCATCCTGGCACACAGCTAAGTAAATGTAAATATTGCTAACTAGTCTTCTGTCACTATATAGCCTTAATATGAACACACAAGCAAAATTTACTTTCTTATTCATTCAACCTTATGCACTAGACTCATTCCTTTGCTTTCTAAAGCAACAACAACAAACATTATGTACAGCTGGTATTTACAAACAAGGCTTAAACAAGAAAGAGTTATTCTTCCTCGACTTTGTACTAATTAATGTAGTTATCAAAACTCCCTCACCCTCTAGAGTAACTTGTTTACTTACCTTCACCACACACCACACCAGCATCATCAGCATGTCCATTACAGTTGTCTGAATTGCCAATTCCATCGCTTGGACAGTCAATAAGTCTTGTTTCTGATCCATTACAGCGCAAGTCATCAAGAAGAATGGTACCAGTTCCCTGGCCAAAGGCGGCATTAGGGCGTGGTGTAGCACCTTAACAAGGAATAAAATATGTAACATTATTATCCAGTTCATATTTCTACAACACTATTCCTGTGCCGTGCAATATGTAATAGTTATAGCACAGTGCCAGGGATTTATGGCAGTAAACAGACCGAGTCCGAGGGCGTAGCCCGAGGACGAGGTTTGTTTACTACAGCCATAAATCCCTGGCCACCTGTGCTATAATTATTATATATCCCACCTGATTGGTCCTTTGTTGTTATTATTGTAAACACATCTGTACATGTGCAAGTGTTTACAGTAACTTCAATATTATTTACTGTCACAGAAAAATGATGTAAAATCTGTACTATATAGTCTGACAATGTAGTAGACTGTAAACTAAAAATACATGGAGAGGGAATTATGAGCCATATTTCCCTTGTAGCCTTGAGGGGACAAATTATGACAGTTAAAGTCCACTCTGGCCTATGCATGAAGTATAGTAGGTGGGATATATCGTGTGATATTGCACGGGTAGTTATTGCATGGGTAGTTATTGCACAGCTGGAACTACGCGGTATCCTAGCAACCATGATGTGCTTTAATTAGAACCGGTGCGCTCGAACAGCGAGTTACTTGGTTCTTTGTGCGAGTAGAGACACGGCGCTGTTGAGGTAATGGATAATAAACATTTTATTATACTCGTTAGCGTGCATATCACGGTTATTGCACTCGTGGGCTGCATTTTCACTCGCCTTCAGCTCGTGAAAATACCACGCCCACTCGTGCAATAACTCGCGATATTGCACGCTAACTCGTGTAATAAGGTATATTTATTGAATACGGTTATACTTAGCACCTCCATTGAGCCCACCCACCTCCCCCAGTCCTACCCTTTCTGATAATGCTGAACCGGTGCTGCTTGTACAGTGCCTATCTTTTGTGTACAGTGCAAAACTGATGAGAACATGTAGTATGCTATAATCAAAGGTAGTCTTATCATGGGATATCCTTTTTAACTGCATTAGCTTTAGGCTCTCCCCCACAAGTTACGACAGGCAAATAGTCTCCTTTAATGCAGCCAGACCAAAGTTATAGATCTATGAATGAAATATGTCATGGACAAGATAACACATGCGCCCAAGAATGGAGGGCAGCTGGTCATATGGGACAGTCATCTTCTGTCTAGAACACAGACACAGATTCACACACACAGATACACACACAAACACACACACAGACACACACACACACACACACACACACACACAGACACACACACACACACACACACACACACACACACACACACACACACACACACACACACACACACACACAGACACACACACACAGACACACACACACACACAGAGACACACACACACACACAGACACACACACACACACACACACACACACATACACACACACACACACACACACAGATACGCACACACACAGACACACACACAGACACACACACACAGACACACAGACACACAGACACACACACACACACACAGACACACACACACACAGAGACACACACACACAGACACACACACAGACACACAGACACACAGACACACACACACACACACACAGACACACACACACACACAGAGACACACACACACAGACACACCCACACACAGACACACACACAGACACACACACACAGACACACACACACAGACACACAGACACACACACACACACAGACACACACACACAGACACACACACACACAGACACACACACAGACACACACAGACACACACACACACACACCCACACACAGACACACACACAGACACACACACACAGACACACACACACAGACACACAGACACACACAGACACACACACACACAGACACACACAGACACACACACACACACACACACACACACAGACACACACACACACACACACACACACACACACACACACACACAGACACACACACACAGACACACACACACACACAGAGACACACACACACACACAGACACACACACACACACACACACACACACATACACACACACACACACACACACACACAGATACGCACACACACAGACACACACACAGACACACACACACAGACACACAGACACACAGACACACAGACACACACACACACACACAGACACACACACACACAGAGACACACACACACAGACACACACACAGACACACAGACACACAGACACACACACACACACACACAGACACACACACACACACAGAGACACACACACACAGACACACCCACAGACACACACACACAGACACACACACACAGACACACAGACACACACACACACACAGACACACACACACAGACACACACACACACAGACACACACACAGACACACACAGACACACACACACACACACACACACAGACACACACACACAGACACACAGACACACACACACACACAGACACACACACACAGACACACACACACACAGACACACACACAGACACACACAGACACACACACACACACACACACACACACACACACAGACACACACACAGACACAGACACACACACACACACACACACAATAAATGACAAGTCGGGATTCCCCCTGCTAAGCATTAGACCTTACCCAGTACATGTACATGTATAAACCAGCTACCATTCAGAAGACCACAGCCTATTCATATAGTGTACCTAACACCTAGCAATTATAACACCCAACCAATAGTCTTTCCAAAATAAGTCTGTCACTTGTACCCATGTGCCAGAAAGAAAAATCCAGTAGCATCGGCTGCTCTTCTGAAGCATAAGGTACATAACTATATTCTAAGTACACTAACTACTGTCATTTTACCAATGGTCACAATACTAAAACCCAAAGCGGAATTAGATACAGGTAGCTACTCTTCAAATGAGGCTAATCCCTAGGGACGCATGGAAGACTCAGATGAGAAAGAACCCATGCCTCTGTTACAATGATAGCTGCTAACTCACAGGTATACACTTAAAGAACAGCGCATCTTTTACATAATTCACGTGTAAGCCCACGTGCAACACATCTCACGTAACCACCAGACCAGGCTGGACTCCATATGGGAGTGGCTCCGCCCTCTCTGTAGCCAATCACAGGTTGGGAGTTTAAAGGAGCTGAAACCTGTGATTGTGCAAGGATCAGACTGGGAACTCCCCTGACGACCAGCAAAAGAAAACTGGAATTGAAAGAAACTACGCATGTACAATGTAGCATATACAGTATACCTTCAGATAACTTTATAGAGATTTGTATTGTATCAACATACATAGATTAAGACACCCTGTACCATATTGCACACATAGACCTCCAATAAAACTATAATAAAGGAAAATTATTTTATTTTCATAAGCTGACTCAAAGTGCAATGGACAAGTTCCCTGCCACCCTCCTTAACAGGAAGACTCTCAAACACTGACACACACACACACACACAGACACACACACACACACACACACACACACACACACCAAATCTAGAGAATCCCAGTTGTCTGCAGGCCACATTGGCATCGTTGGTTGACCATAGACCATCACAGACAGTGCCCCATGCCTCATTCCAGCACACTTCCACACGTCCCTGCCTTGGTACTGGACTACCAGCCAGTCTGATGTCCCCATTGTCACAAACCCCTGTAGATAAAAGCACCAAACCATCAATAATAAAATGGGGTTTATTTGCCGAGTTAGTTATTAAGTAAGTGAGATCTAGCTAATATTCAAAGCTGATTCTTCTTCATTGAGATGCTCTTAAAAGTGAGTTATTTTCAACACTTGACATAATATAGTGCTGAACTGGTATCAATGAGTATTATCTGTTTGTAACTCGAGTTTAATGGCTTCTTCATATATGGAAGTAGCTACTTCCTTTATATGGAAACACACATACTATATGGATAAATCTTGTGAGTTAGTCCGCACTTGTGAAACTACATGTATCAAAGTTGTTGCAACTCACGTTGTGGTTGGCAGCGCACACTGGCATCTTCAAAGTGGATACAGTTATGAACTGATGTGTATACACAGTCCACTAGTCGGCTCTCAGTCCCAGTGCACTGCACATCATCCAGATGAATTGGGCCAGCCCCTTGACCAAATGAGGCGAATGAAAGAGCAGTGGCATCTATGAAATAAGAAGAAAAGACCATGACATGCTATTATGGTGGATCAAGTGCCATGGAAAAGTTAGTATTAATTCATTATTACCGCAAAATTTCACTGTTAAAATAATTTCGCGGCTGAGACCAACTGCAAAAATTTAACATGTGAATGAAAACATTTATGATCAACAAATAAGCGTGCGGTAAATGCCCAATCAACAGCTAGCCCTGACAGCCACAACGTTACAGCCAGCTCTCCCAATACCTGGTAGTAGACTAAGTGCTAGGAATTCCCCAGGTGCTCGTCTGTATTGTAACTGTCAACCGTTAAATTTTGCAGATCGATGAAATGAACCACGACAATTTAACATCACGATTTTTTTTACGCGAATTATTTTTTACCTAAAAATTTCCCGATCTACAGTATGTCAGTGTAGAGCAATTTACATAAGATAGTATAACGTACATTTTTATTACTGTATAGTAATAAACCTGTTACGTAATGTGTAAAACAACCACCCCATGGGTGAGATATAACCGTTACTTTAATAAGTTTTGCATACTCAAGCCTGAGAATCCCAGTTGTCTGCAGGCCACACTGGCATCAGGAGCATCCCAGAGGTCATCACACACAGTTCCCCAAACATTACTCTTGCAGATTTCCACACGTCCTTCGTGAGGTCTTGCCCCACCAGCTAGCCTGATACCATCACCCACACAGCCTGTGTGGAAATTGATATCAATATAACAACTGTACACATTCTTTGTATATGTCTTTATATCATTGGTAAGTTAACAGCTTTGCAAACAATTGGTTTTTAGTTTGATGAATGTATTTTTTAATAAACAACATCATTACCCAATGTTGTGTATATACTTTGCTGTTACCAGCTAAGGATCTTTCTTTGAGTGGCTTGGTAGTTTGTCGTTATGTTTTGAAAAGTAAAAACAGAATGTACTGTATAGATATTGCATTAGTGGGTGTTTGTAAGTGTATCACTCACTTTCTGCACATCTGACTCCAGCATCATCCTGATGACCTCTGCAGAAGTCAAACTGACCAATTCCATCATGTTGGCAGTCCACTAGTCGAGATTCAGTGCTTGTGCAGAGCAAGTCATCCAGGAGGATGGGACCTGTTCCTTCACCAAAGAAGGCATTGTAGAGTGGAGTTGCCCCTGTATAAGTAATCAATAAATAACACCATTAAAGCATCATCTGGTGTACACTATGAATTTCAATTCACTGATGGGCATGCTAATTTAAACTTTGCACAAACGGCAAGCAATTCAGTAATAATGTTATATTTATGTGTTCCGTACCATCTGCCACGAAACCAAGCTGTCGGCAGGCCACTTGTGCATCAAATCCAGACCAGAACCCATCACACACAGTGCCCCAGGTCTCATTCCAGCAAATCTCAACGCGACCCTCATAGAAAGTTGTTCCATTCACTAGCCTGATGTCTCCATTCCCGCACAACACTGGAGCACAATAAAATGCAAAATCATATTTAATGGGCCCACAGCATCTACACAGTTGTTCAGATGAATGAACATAAAATTTTTAATTTAATTGCAAAACTTACAGTCTCGCACACAGGTGGCACTTGCATCCCTGGAATGTGTACAGCTACCAGTGTTATTGCTGGATAAGCAGTCCACAAGCCTGGCCTCATTCCCAGTACAACCAACATTGTTCAGAAAGATGGTGCCATTGCCTGGACCAAATGCTGCACCAGATTGCGCTGTTGCATCTGCAAGTGAGGAAAATTAAAATATCAATAAAGACTGAATGTAAATGCCTGTTAGCCAAAATAATGATCCAAACGTACTGTGTCTGGAGAATCCCAGCTGCCTGCACACCACACTGGCATCACTAGCTGCCCACATGTTATCGCAAACAGTGCCCCAGGTCTCACTAAAGCAAATCTCAACACGTCCAGAATATGATGTGGGGCCATTAGCCAGCCGGACATCTCCATGCTGACACAGTGCTGTGAAATCAATGCAATGCAGTTCAGTGCCATAATGGTCACATCGAGATACAAGAGTGTAACAAGTGCAGTGAGAACTACCTGTGATCTAAATGGGGAGGTTAAAGGGCAAGATTGTACATACATTAACATCAGAGCAGGTTTCCAAGTGCTTGTATGCATGTTCTCAGGGGCATTAAGGACTGGGTCCAGGGCTTCTGAGGCTATATTATGGCAAAATTTGAATCAACTTTATGACAAATGAAGAAGCTTAAAGTAATTGTTTAGTATTGTTACATGTAGCCCCACCCTTATTGTTTACTGGGACATAATTTTAGGCCCCGCCCACAAACAACTTAGCTGTACCAAGCCCCTCCCTCAGGGTATATCAATGCAATAAACGTGATATGCGGAATTCGCGCGAGCAAAATTTCACGATTCTTTTTGCACCAATACGTTCTATTTCAACTGGCCCAACTTTTTATCCGTAGGAATAGTCGATGTCGCTTTCTAGAGTGCTAGAACTGGCAAATATGCCACGCCCACCGGGCATTTAAAGCTTCACTTCGTACCTTTAGCGGTAAGCTACGAACTTTTCCCACGGTGAAATCAAAGACAATTAGATTTCTTCTCCATCAAACCCAATAGTACACTCCAACTCTCTTCTGTAGAATTCCGCATGAGTTACTTCCGGAAAAAGAGCTGCCAAGTGGCCATTATGCGGCTTATTCAAGAGTAACTGGCACGTGCTACCGTACATGGTGCACGTGAGTCCACTACAGACGCTTTGAAAATTGCTGGAAGCGCTTTCTAGAATGACTTTTAGTGCTACAGACGTGCGTATCGCATCACGTTTAGTCGAACGAGGTAAGAACAAGACCGTTAGGAAGAGTACACGCCTAGAACCGTCCATCCGTACAGTGATAGCGAAGGTACTTAATTGCATTCCAAGGTTCCGCATTGTTTACTTAGATACAACCGCCTTCCTGTTTATGGTAAGATAACGCCCGCCTCAAGGGTAATTTAGGCAGCGCGCGCAAAACAGCTGGACCCAGTCCTTAACGCGCCTGAGTTGACTTACTACTGTGTGGCAGTGTTGAGGGGCAATGTATAAAAACTATGCATATATACGCATACAAGTATTTAAATTGTGTGTGTGTGTGTGTGTTTGTGTGTGTGTGTGTGTGCATGTGTGTGTGTGTGTGTGTGTGTGTGTTTGTGTGTGTGTGTGTGTGTGTGTGTGTGTGCATGTGTGTGTGTGTGTGTGTGTGTGTGTGTGTGTGTGTGTGTGTGTGTGTGTGTGTGTGTGTGTGTGTGTGTGTGTGTGTGTGTGTGTGTGTGTGTGCATGCGTGCATGCGTGCATGCATGTGTGTTGTGTACTTCTTGTGAAGCATACGTGTTAAGTTAGGACAGCGGAGACCAGCATCTTGAGTGTGGAAGCAGTCCCCAGTGTGACTGTCGTAGGGGCAATAGATCAGCCTCTCCTCTGAGCCAGTACAAGCAACATTGTCCAATACAATGGCACCACTTCCCTGCCCAAATCTTGCATTGGGGAAGGCCATGGCATCTGTAGCATGAATTAAAACACAAACATGATTATGTTGGATTGGTTTGACAGACTGTAGAATCTGAAGAAGTTAACTGTTCAATGTCACTAGCATAGACATTGAACAAAAATCATACTTAATCCAGAGAATCCCAGCTGTCTGCAGGCCACAGCAGCATCAGTAGTATCCCAATGGTCATCGCACACAGTACCCCAGGCCTGGTTTTGACAGACCTCCACACGGCCTTCATTAGGTGCAGAACCACCCATCACCCGTATATCACCATTGGAACAAGCTACAGAAGTGAAGCAAGTGAATTGATGTCAACAAATGTTAATAACTTAGACTATTATCACAGACTGTGTCAGAATACATAGCTAATCCTAAGCAATGTACTCACGTTGGCACAAAACACCAGCATCCTCAAAGTGGGAGCAGTCAGATGTGTCACTGTCATAGGTGCAGTTCACAAGAGCATTTTCAGTTCCGGTGCAAGCAACATTGTCCAAGAGGATCGGACCACTTCCCTGACCATAACGGGCAAATGAATAAGCTGTAGCATCTGTGGTGAAGGAAATAATCCTGCATTAAAACTAATGAAAGGCATTTCATACTGTTGTGTGAATGGATGTAGCTGAAGTGGATCACTTTGTTTGGAGCTGCACACCAAACCACCATTCATTCAGTGGTTGTATAAGTACTGTGATATGACCATCCACATTTATAGGTGTGCTGTTCTGCCTGAATCTGTTGTATCAGCTATATTGGTATGCTCTTTTACAATGATTCCAGCCAATACCACTTCAAAGTGTACCAGTCTATCAGTTTGGGATATGCAAACATTGGTTGTGTTGCACTTGCCAATGGATGGATAATAATGCTGATGGTTATGCTATAATGAGTGTAGAAATTGTAAGAGGTAGCGTACTATGTCCAGAGTATCCCAGTTGTCTGCAGGCCACATTGGCATCAGGAACTCCCCATATATCATCACACACTGTGCCCCATCTTCCATTCAGACAAACTTCCACGCGACCTTCATTTGGTAGAGTCCCTCCAACCAGTCTGATACCTCCTTCAGGTGTACAAGCTACACGTTGTTAAAAGTAAGACAGTTTATACACGCATAATTATATCAGAATGGATATTTGTTAAGTTAGGGGATTGCTTGACAAATGGCCATAATAGAGTTTTAATTACTACATGATACTGAAAGGTTCACTCTCATTTTATATTTCAGATGAGATTACTTTAGTTTCATGCATCCTCCTGCCCATTGTTTAGTTAATACACAGATGCAATCAGTGTTCATACAAAGAGTGTCTACCAAAGAATGTCAGTGTGGATTTTAACAGATAGCCTGGTGCATTTTTCATAGTACTAGTCTATGTTTAGTTGCACTCACGTATGCCACATCCTACACCGGCATCATCACCATGGCCATTTGGACAGTTATCATAGGTCCCTATTCCCTGACTGGTTGTTCGTGGGCAGTCAATAAGTCTTGCTTCAGATGCACTGCACACCAGGTCATCCAGAAGGATGGGGCCAGTGCCACGACCAAAGTAGGCATTTTGGTATGCAACAGCACCTGTGGCCATGATTTTGTAGTACTAAACCACAAAGTTGTAACTCAAAATTTAAAATCGCCTTACCAGTACTCAAGAATCCTAGCTGTCTGCAGGCCACATTGGCATCATTGATTGACCAGGATTCATCACAAACAGTGCCCCATGTTTCATTCCAGCAAACTTCCACTCGTCCCTCGTACATAGTAGACCCTCCCACAAGTCTGATGTCTCCATTTTCACAGAGAACTGCATACAAGTATAAGTTATTTTTCATGATAAGTATATAGTTTATTTAGAGGTGAAAAGTAAATAGTTGTTACGGTCTGCCTTTGAGTGATTGCAATAAACTAGAAATGATATTGTAGTGTTCAAAATCAAACTTTATTGATAATTTTCACTCTATGCTTGAGATATCAGCTTTTCATAACTGTTAATTTACTTACGTGTTCTGTTGCACACAACACCAACATCGTCACCATGGTCACAGTCATCATTGGTAATATAATAGCAGTCCACTAGCCTGCTCTCATTCCCAAAACAGGCTACATCCTCCAGAAGGATTGGACCAGTTCCTGGGCCGAAGCCACGAGCAACAGCGTCTGCAAAATGAATGAACATACTTTCACATAAACATTAGGTGTAGATTACGAATAATGCTATGTACAACTTTCAGCATACACCTAGGAACAATGATTACTTTAATCATGCAACAGTTTCATTTACAAATTTGGTTGGTTTGCTCACAGTATCAAGAGTAGCCTAGCATCTGCAGTTGGCTGCTCTTAATAGTACATGAATGAAAAATATAATCACTGAACTCTAAAGTGTTTATTTTAGATAAGTAGTGCTCAAGCCAAGGTAAACCTGCAGCACTAACCTATATAATATAATAATAATAATAATGCACTAATAAACATGGTAAGCAGTAGGCAGATTTTAGTGCCAATTTATTACCTTCAGTGCATGATTATTCCATTCTGTCCTACTTAAAAAATGACATATTTAAGCAGTGCCAGTCACATCTCTGGGTTAAACTTACTGTATCGAGAGTATCCAAGCTGTCTACAGGCTACATTTGCCTGAGTTGAATTAAATGCATTATCATCATCACACACTGTTCCCCAGGCCTCATTCATGCAGATCTCCACACGTCCCTCCTCTTCCGAAGTACCACCAACAAGCCTGATGTCTCCATCATTGCATGCACCTGACAAAACAAGTAAGAGGTAATTCTAATGACATGATGCTTTTATTTTGTCACATAGTAGAGAGTCTTAACAAGCATTATACGTATGCTGAGATCGTTTGCTAAAATAATGAACTATCTAGAATCAGAATTATGTTAGCTAATGCAAAAAACAAACAAACAAACAAACAAACAACAAAAAGAAACAAAAACAAAATGGTTACAAAATAAATGAATTTCAGAGTGATTATTCTCATGCAGGTACTTACGCACTCCACTGCAGCTAGCACCAGCATCATCAGCATGTGTTATCCCAGAGACATCACTGCTATAAGGACAGTCAATTAGTCTTATTTCAGTAGCGCCGCATGTCACATTGGCCAGATAGATGGGACCAGTGCCTTGGCCAAAGGCAGCATTGGAGAAGGATTGTACATCTGAAAGAAAGGGAAGGTTACATGTATCAACATACAACATACAAATCAAAAAACAATACATTTTGCAAAGAGTGAACTCACTGAATCGAGAATAGCCAAGTTGTCTGCATACCACACCAACCTCACTGACTAACCATCCATCATCTGACACAGTTCCCCAGGTCTCATTGAAGCAAACTTCCACACGACCCTCTCTCACACCCACTGTGCTGCCATTCCGTGCAACCAGTCTCACATCACCATCATTGCAGAGACCTGGATATCAGAACGCATTAACATTAACCAAACAGATGAAGCAAAAAGTGAGAGATATAACGTAGGCGGCAGAACTGAGGGGGCACTGGGGGCATGTCCCCCACAAAGTTTTATGCGGGGGGGGGGCAGTGCCCCCATGAAATATTCCAGCGGCAGGCACATGATTCAGGCATTCGTGATCGTCTGAGAAGCAACGTGGCCAGCTCAGCTTCTTTAAGTCCACACTGGCTAGCAAGCGAACTCAAGACGAGCGAGTGTTTATCTTCAGTCTAGATTCGGATAGTGAAAATGTTGGCGGTGAGTGAGACAGCGGCGGTAAGGTAAGCAAGAACAAAATGTGAACCCTGGGAACGAGGCTGATACCTGGACCCACTCAGTTGCCCCAAGCTATCAGGCGCGGTATGAACTATTTGTGCGAAAATATTCATGCTGGAGTAGTTGAAAGTTTTGAGCCAAAAATGGCCCCAGAAGTGATCTCTGAGCATCAAATTCCATTATACAAGAATCAAGTCTTTATGCAACTGTAGATTGCTACACAGGCATTACTATAGCCTGGTACCCAGGCTGTTCATCAAAAAAACACACACACACACACACACAAATGGCCTGGGTACTAGGCTAGCGTTACTACCTAACATGCAGGTAACTGTTATAATGCAGTAGTATCATTACTAAATGAACATACGGGTAAGTGAACAGCGAACACCAGCATCTTCAACATGAGAGCAGTCAAAAGTGAAGGTATCAAAGGGGCAGTTTATCAGGGCAGCCTCTGATCCAGTGCATTGCACATCATCAAGATTGATTGGACCACTTCCCACACCAAAACCAGCACGTGGAACAGCAGTGGCATCTGGAAAACAAAAAGTTAAAGCTAAATAAAAATGTTGTCTTCTTAGACAGTTGAATTCATGTCAAGTTGGAGCTGCTTCTTTTCTTCTTTTGCAAATCAGCTTTAGTACAAGTGGAGGGAGGCAAGGAAAGACTGGTGTCTTGATATTACAGTTATAATTATGTGATGTTTAAGTCTACTTGGATTTAAAGTGTCTACTGGCCACACACACAAATTATGTAATGTCTGAAGAAAACAGTAGGAGACTCACTGTATCTGGAGAATCCCAGTTGTCTGCAGGCCACACCAGCATCAACATCATCCCAGAAGTCATCACACACGGTACCCCACTGGTTGTTCCTGCAAACTTCGACTCGTCCTTGGGAAGAATTGGATCCAAACCCTGCCAATCTGATATCACCAGGCTGACAGCCAGCTATGTAACGTTAGAAGCATCAAATAAAAATGGTACTTTCCACTGATGTCACATCATGTTATCTAATTATTCAACTTTCTTAGTTGGATTGTATTGATTCTTTATCTATGTGACATATCAAGTTTGATTACACTGTCTTGTTGGGTGCAGGAGATATACACCATGCAGTGATTTCTGTCCAGTTTTAACAGAGACTCCTCTCTCTCAATATATTATTACCGTTACTATATATTGAAAGTGACAGCAACTTGAAAATGGTCTATTGACAAGAATCTGCTTCACAGCAGATGGCTTTGTTAAACAGCTTGTGTGGTTGTCTTGTCTGATTGTGTTAATTATAAAGCTATGTCATTGCCCAGCTTACATTGACATCGAAGACCAGCATCTTCACTGTGTATGCAGTTGTGTACCCCAATTCCATTATGGGGACAGTCAATAAGTCTTGTCTCCCTGCTGTTGCAGAGCAAGTTATCCAGGAGAATGGGGCCAGTACCCTGGCCATACTGCGCACGGTAAAATGGTGTTGCACCTGGAAAACGACAAGACAAAATATTCATACACCCACTAGTACTACCATCCAAACTATGGTGTATACACATGATAGGCTACGTTTTTTTTATTTTTATTTTATTTTCAAAACCATACATGTTAGCTTAGAATGGCAAACATCTGGGACTGCCATCAGTGTTCCTTACATACTCAGACATATCCTGGAATGTCCCCTTGTTAAGCCTTCTCTTGAAGTCCTGGGTTGTCCCAGGACTTCCTAGGATGTCCACTCTGGTAACATGGCTACACTCCTGTAGTCCCAGACCACTAATGTCCCAGGACTTCCTGGAATGTAACATGGCTAGCTTCTGTAGTCCCAGTCACTGAAGTCTTGGAATGTCCCCTCTCGTAACCTGGCTACAGGATCTCCCTTTCATGGGCCTAGCTGTACCTTAAACTGTGGTTCACAAGTGGTGATCAGTTAATGAATCACATATCAGTATGCATAATTCAATTCACCCAGGCAAACCTGACAAAGCTAATAAGGAGGTGAAAGGCAGTTAGAAAGAAAGAAAAACAGTCTGATTTGCCCATTTTAGCAACTTAGCTAAACAACATTTGATCACTCTACCATTGTCAAAAGTCCTTAATAGCTTGAAGAAAATGTTCATGATTCCAGAGAAAGCCTGTCATGGAGTGCATGGCACCTTACAATGGAGCCATTTGGAGACCTAGTCTAATAAGTATGCCAAGTCTAAACACAGTCTGGCTTGTCATGCATAGCCCTTACTCGGGAGAATAGCAGAGGGAAGAAGTTACCAGTATAAGTAAACACTCACAAAAATTGTCAGCGTACAAAATGATCATAAATCCTTGCAGACTACATTATCTGTTACTTCCTTGAAAGTAGAACTACGGATGCAGTACATACATAGCATTTCCCATTATACTAATATCACACCTGTGGTGAGGAACCCCAGCTGTCTGCAGGCCACCGTGGCATCAAAAAATGACCAGAAGTCATCACAAACCGTGCCCCACTGCTCATTCCAGCAAATCTCCACACGACCTTCAGACTCTGTTGGTCCATTCACCAACCTGATATCTCCATTCTCACAGACCCCTAGAGGTGGTTTTCAGAGTACAGTCGTAACGGATTAAAAACGCATCTCCACTGATATGAGGAGCTATTAACATTTCTGGTCTCAAACCTAGCCTGCATTTTGTCTGAGACTACCTTCTGAAGCCGTGTGACATAATGCCTGGGATTGAAGCAATAAAATTTACCTTCATTGGTGTTCTAAACAGTGCAGTCATACTATCTTGTCAATATGTTTTGTATGGATTGTCTGTTATATGCATGTTAGGAATGTTATCAAACATTAAAATGGTAACTGTTATAAGAAGAGCACAGCTTACGGATGCCACTGCAGCGCACACCAGCATCTTCAGAGTGAACGCAGTCAGCAGTGTGAGTGTCATGAGTGCAGTTGGTCAGAGTTGGCTCAGTGCCAACACACGCAAGATTGTCCAGATAAATGGGGCCAGTCCCTGGGCCAAACCCAGCTCTGAGAACGGCAGTGCTGTCTGTTGAATAGAGCAGTTACAGTTTAATAGTACCAAAGTGCAATACTGTGTGTGAAGTACTGAAGTACTTGCAACTCTATAATAAGGGATAAGGGATCTTTTACAAGACATTGTACGTGATAAATAGTCTTGTTCCCACATTATCACCCTTCAGTGTGTATTCACAACAAATACACTGAGGCAGAAGAGCTGCTCTTCTGGTTCCATTGTAAATGTGAACTGAAGGGTAAAAATGGCGGAGCCTAGGAATGAAGCTAAATAGTATATCATTCATTTCCAATTTACATGTACAACATCTGCATCCCATGATGTAGTGATTTGTAATGTGTCTGCCTGTGGCTGTTAGGATGCTCGTTAGTACTAGCAATAAATGAAACACACCCAATGCTTCATGTGCAGTAACAATACATTTGGAAAACTGCATAGAAATTGATACACATGTATATAGAAGGCTTTCTACCCATAACGAAATATTACATTGATGCTAACGTACTGAATCTGGAGTAGCCAAGACTTGAGCAAACCACATTGGCATCCAGATCATCCCAAGCATCATCACACACTGTTCCCCAGGTCTCATTGAAGCAGATCTCCACACGACCTTCGTTTTCAATCGTTCCACCAGCCAGCCTTATCTGTCCATCACGACAGAATGCTGGAAAACAATAAGTCATTGCATGTGATGCAGGCTGGGCAATGTATGGTCTTACATACTACACTAATACCATTTACATAGGTGAGTGGTTCCAGTAAAATTAATGATATTCATAGAATCACGTGCCAATTATGGTGGGTGTGGCTAACACTCACTGGGTAATATATACACTATACCTGCACATTTGTAGATGAAGAAAAGCAACTTTAATAACCTGTGAGTCTTTCCGTTACTGTAAACCTCAATTTTAATAGAACTTGAGTCATGTGACATAAAGGTTGAATTTTACTTGAACCGCCCACATAGATTGGTTAGACAAATTCTAGTACTAATACTACCTTAAAAAGTTTGGCTATAGCAAGTATGCATTTATCTGCTGGAGATGAGAGGTTTATTAATGATGTAGAGCATAAAACTTTTTATAGAAACCAGGTTGCTTTTATACTCACGTGTAAGAACACAACTGACACTAGCATCTTCAGAGTGGGAACAGTTATGTATGGTGAGTGGATTAGCAGGACAGTCAATCAGTCGTGTCTCATTTCCGTTACACCGCACATTGTCCAGAACAATTGCACCAGTTCCTTGCCCAAAGAAAGCTAATGAGATAGCTCTAGCATCTGTGGATTGAAATGAGTAATCAGATTTTCCACAATTCACGTGGCAATTGTATTTGTTGATAGTTATGTACTTTCTATCACAAAAGTCATTTTTTTAGTACATTGTACAAACAACACAATTATTTCACGATTGCATTGCACACACTCATAACATTTACATCTACTGTACACACTCACTGAATCTGGAGAATCCTAGTTGTCTACACACCACAGCAGCATCAGGAGCATTCCACAGATCATCACACACTGTGCCCCAGGCATTGCCACTGCACACCTCTACACGACCCGCACTAGAGTTGGTCCCACCACGAAGCCTCACTGCACCCGTAGTACAACCTGCATACATACATAGTATAATTATTTTATACCCGAGTACTGGTCTGACAACCATTTAAATTAACTACTTTTAGGCAATGTATATATTATAGGCACAGGAACATTTTTTGATTGGGGAGAATATTAATGTTGGCAAAGTATACAAAGGTGGTGCTATTTAAGTACACAGGGGCAAATGTGACTGGTTTCTACACACCTAATTTAAGTTCCTCTTAATTATGTGCAAGGCTTTGATTGTGTAGCATGTTATTGTGAAAGTGTACCTTGGCAGCGGACACCAGCATCCTCAAAGTGGAGACAATTATCAATGCGTGTGTATGTACAGTCAATTAGCCGACTCTCTGATCCACGGCAGGCTACATCGTCAAGGTGAATAGGACCACTGCCTTGTCCAAAGAAGGCAAACGAGAAAGCAACTGCACCTGTTCACAATGAGTGAAAACAAAATAATAACCATTTCCCCCCCTTTTAGACATCAAATTAGACATTGAATTATTACCTAGTGTAGATAACAATAAGACATTTTTAATATGACTTATTTATTATGCTGCAAGTCTGGATATGGAGCTAGTAGCTACGTACGTACCAGTAGCAGAGAATCCAAGCTGTCTGCAGGCTACTTGAGCATCCACAGCTCCCCAGAAGTCATCACACACAGTGCCCCACTGTCCATTCAGGCAGACCTCCACACGACCCTCACTATCAGTGGTTCCACCAACCAATCGAATCCCTCCAGCAGGACAGACTGTGAAAAGAATCAGCATTAGTAGTGCATGTAACAAAGATGGATTTTGTACAACTGTATGTATGTAAGTATAGTTAGGTGATTATTACTGTATTATAAGAGAGAGAAAGCAAAGGTAGAAAATTTACATTTTTAGGATGCATTAGTATGGTTTATCCCATGATAATGATGCTTTAGTTACTACATACCTGCCACACATCTCAGTCCAGCATCATCCAGATGTCCCCGGCAAAAGTCAATGTTCCCAACTCCTGTGCTGGTGCTCCTTGGACAGTCAATAATCCTTGTCTCTCTTCCAGTGCAGAGCAAGTCATCCAGGAAGATGGGGCCAAATCCTTGTCCAAAGTAGGCATTGTAGAAGACTTGAGCACCTGGTGAAACAAAAGAATTATAGTACACATTGAATTAAGCTTTTTTTTCCCCTTAAATCTTGAATCATGTAGGGATTCCCAGAATTGCAACTTTACACCATTCATAGCCTACTGAAAACTGCAAAAGCTACACATATCAAATGTATAGAGTAAGTTAGCAATCATCGGACGACAGGTATATCCGGACACTCAAACGCGGAGGGAAAACTGTGTAAACATTCGGCGATACCACAAGACTGTAGCTGAGGTACGTGGTACCTGGTGTACCAAAAATGACACCCGCGCATTGTTTCCTGTTGGCGCTAGAAGCGATAAAATGGCCGTCCGAAAAACATCAATATTCGGAAAAGTGTATGTATTTTCAGACACTGTTGTTTGTGCCTTCTCTGAAGCTGCTTTTGGAGAGATTTTAGCATCGATACGATGCCCCAAGACCTCCCCAATTCGCAATATATTTTGGTAGCGGTAGCTGCTTTGAACACTCAGGGGCGCAGCTGAACATGGACCAGTCCGATTCGATCGATATCAGACGGTGAAATTTGTCATTTCATGTTGTGTTGTCTCCAAACAAGTTGAAGTCTCCACCATATTAGCATCAGTAGAATCTACAGGCTCTTGGCTACATGCTGGTATTTGTCCGGTGTTTGTGCGTTGAGTAGTTCTCGAGATATTGCACGATATCGTTTGAACTCACCTATTTATGCTGCACATAAATCAACCAGCGTAGTTTATGGAAAGAAACATGAAATATATTTATATCTCGAGAACTACTCAACGCACAAACTCCGGACAAGTACCAGCATGTAGCCAAGAGCCTGTAGATTCTACTGATGCTAATATGGTGGAGACTTCAACTTGTTTGGAGACAACACAGCAAGAAATGACAAATTTCACCGTCCGATATCGATCGAATCGGACTGGTCCATGTTCAGCTGCGCCCCTGAGTGTTCAAAGCAGCTACCGCTACCAAAATATATTGCGAATTGGGGAGGTCTTGGGGCATCGTATCGATGCTAAAATCTCTCCAAAAGCAGCTTCAGAGAAGGCACAAACAACAGTGTCTGAAAATACATACACTTTTCCGAATATTGATGTTTCTCGGACGGCCATTTTATCGCTTCTAGCACCAACAGGAAACAATGCGCGGGCGTCATTTTTGGTACACCAGGTACCACGTACCTCAGCTACAGTCTTGTGGTATCGCCGAATGTTTATGCAGTTTTCCCTCCGCGTTTGAGTGTCCGGCTATACCTGTTGTCCGATGATTGCTAACTTACTCTATGTAGGTGAAGTCTTCCACTGTAACCATTAACTTTTAAACGTTAATCGGTCATAAATTATTAGCAAAGTTGGTTTCTCCATTCTAAGTGTTACATTTTCAAATTTCAAGACCATGACAACAACTCAAGACATGATAATCTCACCACATTAGATTTTAATGCACAAATACGCACATACATACATACATACATACATACATACATACATACATATATACATACATACACACATACACACATACGTACACACATACATATATACATACATACACACATACACACATACGTACACACATACATACATACATACATACATACATACATATATACTTACATACGTACATATAATACATACCACTTGTTGAATATCCCAACTGTCGGCAGGCCACTTGTGCATCAAATCCTGACCAGAATCCATCACATATAGTGCCCCAAGTCTCATTCCAGCAGATCTCCACACGTCCTTCAAATGCTGTTGTTCCATTCACTAGCCTGATGTCTGCATTCTGGCACAGCACTGTAAGGTTGGTTATGAGAGTTTGAATCATGTCACCACATTTTACCATGCATGTGCAAACACCTGTACAAGCACACCCACCTTCCAATTTTGAAGATATTGGCAGTATATATTCCACATGATAGCTTGCAATGTCCAAATTTAGCTATGTGTCATGAGTATTGCTCACAAGTAAGTACTTTTGTTCCAAACTGACTTTACTCACTGACAGTGTTTGATGGAGTTTGCTGCCCAAACATATAGGGCATAAGATCACGTACAGTGGTAAGTGCTAGTGATCAGAAAGTCACTGATTTACAACAAAGTGAACTAGTGCATGCCACGAAGCTAAATCCAGAGTTATTGCTGGTGATGAGAAAGTCACCTATTTAGCTACAACAAAGTGAACTAGCGTATGCTGCGAAGCCAAATCCAGAGTTACTAGCTGTAAATAGAAATGATGTAAATTTTGCCAAAAAATCTTGTAAGTAAACCATTTAAACTCACGTTCAGCTTTGCAACTAATTCCAGCATCTTCACCATGGACACAGTTATGAATGGCACTGTATCGACAGTCCACCAGCCTGGTTTCATTCCCAACACAGACCACATCATCCAAAACAATTGAACCATTTCCTTGGCCAAAGTACGCTCTAGAATAGGCAGTAGCATCTGAGAATGAAGAGGAGTAAAGATCACATAGTGGGCAGTAGAAATAGGAAAAAATAAATACTGACAGAAAGTATGCATCTGCAATGTAAAAGAGACATACGCATAATGTACACAAATTATGCAAGCTTTTGTATCCAAACCCAAACCAACACCATCCAGCAGCAATCACTTTCAGTGTAACATTTATCAGCCTCATTTCATTCCCAGGCTCTTGTATTTGAGAGTGTAGTACTAGATCAGACAAATGAAAGGGTCATGGAAGGACACTAAATTACATTGTGCATACATAGAGCAGAAGGTAGTCTCCTTCCCAAATTTTTCCCACTGCATGCAGAAAAATAGTCTGTACACAAAGACTACATGCATATGGCTTCATGCACAAAGCTGTGTATGAGACACAGACCATGTGAAGAGTTCACTTACTGAATCTGGAGTAGCCCAGTTGCCTGCAAGCAACACTGGCATCCACATCAGTCCAGCCATCATCACACACAGTACCCCAGGCACTATTCAGGCAAACCTCCACACGACCCTCAGTTGGTAATGAGCCTCCAATTAGCCTGATGGCTCCACTGGGGCAGGTAACTGTGAAACACAATATTTTATTATTATGATGGAGCAGTGAGTAAAGTAGCCAAACTCATCAAGAGTAGCTAGGGTGAAACCAACAAACAACAGCAAACAATATAATCATAAGAAATTAGAAACAAGATGCTTCCCTTGGCATTTGGGCACAAATAGTACGTGAATTAGCTATAACTAGTGGATACCTTGAAGCGGTAACTGTATCAGAATCGATGGTCACAAAACATAAAACTAAATCAAGACAAATGACAGACACACACGCAGGTAGCACCAGTTTAAATTATAAAACACACACAAAAAGTGGCTGGGCTATTTAAAGTATGAATAACACACTTACTATTTCTACACCGAACTCCAGCATCTTCAGAGTGGGCACAGTTATGAATGCCAACTGGATTGGAAGGACAGTCAATAAGTCTAGTTTCACTGCCTCTGCAGGACACGTTGTCTAGGAGAATGGATCCAGTTCCCTGGCCAAAGAATGCACGTGAGAAGGCCTGTGCACCTGTAATAATAATAAATGGCAAGGTAAACTGCTGACAGAAATTGCTGTCATTTATGAATACATACTCTACTAACAACTCTAAATGTTCCGTTTTGTTGTATACAGATTTATTCATGTTCAGAACAATTCTATATGCTTTTAATATATAGTGATAAGTTATTGTGTTGCTGTGTAAATACTGGACATTTGCTTTTCCATTGATTTGCTATAGTATAGGCTCACTGTTAATCAGTGTGTGTGTGTGTGTGTGTGTGTGTGTGTGTGTGTGTGTGTGTGTGTGTGTGTGTGTGTGTGTGTGTGTGTGTGTGTGTGTGTGTGTGTGTGTGTGTGTGTGTGTGTGTGTGTGTGTGTGTGTGTGTGTGTGTGTGTGTGTGTGTGTGTGTGTGTGTGTGTGTGTGTGTGTGTGTGTGTGTAACATTGGCACCTGTGTGACAGTAAATTTGGCCCAAGTTACATATCCACTATTGCATATTCAAGTCAGTGGCTTCACTAACCAATGGCAGAATATCCCAGCTGCCTGCAGACTACAGTAGCATCTGAAGCACCCCAGAAGTCATCACACACTGTGCCCCAGCTCTGATTGCGACATAACTCAACACGTCCCTCAGTTGGTGCTGTTCCCCCAACAAGCCTGATGTCATTATCAGTGCAGACTGCAGAAGATACGGAGGTGTATCATTGGTTATCATACAAACGAAAGTAAAAGAAAAAAATGAAGAGATGTTGGTTAGGAAGAAGTTTGCTGTTAACATTGCAAACACACATATATATATTCCTCCCATGACCAGTAAGATGACCATTAATTGCTTGATAGTTAAGTGAAACACATATAAACATGCATCAAAATGAATCTTCATGACAACTTTCGAATTAAAGAACAGGCCTTTTTATAGACCCAATAAAGTTACATGCAGTTCATTATATATTATTTGTATATATATATAAACACAAATAAAATGTTAATATGCATCCAATGGAGGGAGGGGATGGTCATTACCTTGACATTGTACACCAGCATCTTCAAAGTGGGAGCAGTCAGTAGTGATGGGGTCATAGGTACAGTTTATCAGGGCAGCCTCTGATCCAGTGCAGGCAACATTGTCCAGATAGATTGGACCACTTCCCACGCCAAAGAATGCACCAGAGTAGGCTATGGCATCTGGGGAAAGTTAGCACAAGTAAGGTAAGTACCGATCATTCTGTAAAATACATTCACAAGTTGCATGCTGATGCATTTTGCATCCATTATGTTCACAAATGCATTTGTGTACATTCTAAGTTTACCATAAACTATGACTCACTCTATACATTAAAGTCCTAAGTCCTAAAATCGTGGGTATTAGTAAAACCCGGAACGGAACGGAACGAACGGAACGCCCGAGAAAAGTTACGCACTGTTGTGTGACTGCTAATGTCTGTGTTCTAACTGTGTGTAGCACTCATACTGTGCCCTATAAGTTACAAAAATCGTCGATGGGTAGCCAGGAAGTTGTTTGTAAACTTAATGACTGCATCCTGGGCAGGAAGTCAAGTGTGAGGCAACGCAGACGCGCGCCGGTAGCTAAACGCATACGTTGACTAACTTTGCTAAACTGTTCTCTTGCTACTTGCTTTGCTGCTGGAGTCCACAGTAAAAAGAATATAAAAACATTAAAAATGTAAAAAGATGTAGGGATGGCATGCCAAAAAGTATGCAAACAAGGTAGGGATGATGCATGCAAGCAAAGGTCAACATATTGGCAAAGCCCCATCCCTACATCTTTTTCACACTGCAGTCAGGGGGCCTTCCTAAACTGAAACGTAGCATAAGTACACCCCAACCTTTACTGGCAGTTCATGGCTGTAGCCTCGTTCTCAGGCAACTTCCTAGCTCCTCCCACATGGCCTGGGAATGAGGCTAGTATGATCCAGCATTATGTAAGTGTTGTAAAAGCGTGGTTTTAGCCTCATCCCAAGGCCACCTTCCTCCTCCCACCTGGCCTAGGAACGAGGCTAATATTATTTGCAGCTGTATAGGTATGTTTGTCTCATAGGTAGCTATAAGATAGCTACCAAGTAGCTTTACTGCCAAGATACTACTTGTAGTGACAGTAGCACCCTTGTTACATGCCTCTGATACAACCTAGACACTGAGCTTGAGTGGGCTGCAGACTGATTAGTGTGCAAAACTCAAGTACTCATGCACAGCACTAATAACTGCATGGATGGGTGCAGATTCAGCTCTAAAACATGCATGCTGTCTAACTGCAGTGTGAAAAAGATGTAGGGATGGGGCTTTGCCAATATGTTGACCTTTGCTTGCATGCATCATCCCTACCTTGTTTGCATACTTTTTGGCATGCCATCCCTACATCTTTTTACATTTTTAATGTTTTTATATTCTTGTTTCTTTCCTTTTTCACTCAGTTACAGTTAGACCTAAGCATCATGAAGAATATTTCTTTCAAGTGTAACCACAGCCTTAGAACTTGAAACAGCATTGACAGATTAGTAGTGGTTTCAAGCATGTAATATGCCAGTTGGAATCCGATGTAGAGCCAACCACTCTCCACCAGATTTTTAGCCCGCTTTGTGAAGCAGATTTCCTACTGAGCTGATCACGACAACTGACCAGCAAATCTGTGACCATCCCAGCTTTACTAAAGTTATGAGTATCTTTTAGTGTAGCTATAAGTAAGCAACTGAATGCAGCGCCTTACCTACTTGGTGTCCATGAACCTTTCTGACCCCGTGCTTACTGGCGAACGCGTGTGCACTAATCTCGTTCCTAGACCAATGACCGTGGTCTTTGGTCTGGGAACAAAACTACGTTTGCGCATGCGTACAACATTAGAAAATGGCGTCCTACGCAACGGATAGCAGCTGGGCAGTGCTGTGAGCAGCTTGTGAAAGTTGAACTGGAGCTACGGAGAAGCTAGGGATCAGGAGCACTTCGCGCTGAGGTATGGATCATTTTTGTGCTACAACCACGGTGAGTAGTTAAGCCATTCTCAAGATATTTTGGTTGACGAAAGAAACAAAGAATAACAAAAATGGCACTTTCGCTACCGCACACTTTTGCGTTTAGCTGTTTTCCGCGTGGCTTTTGGCCACTTATATGAGTCTTGCTGATCACAATGGCACTCAAAGAGGAAGCCTGGGCGCTTAAATAAGCTTTTAGCGTGTTTGTGGTGAAGTTATACGGCTTTTGCTTAAGTATTGCATATATTGCGCGTCGGCGCCATCCCTACATAGAGAGTCTACCGACTCTCTGATTACAAATGCTCGAGGTAAGCTTAATTTTTTAATAAGCCTTCGTATCCGCTAATATATTCCTACCGTTTCTGCTCCAAGTCAAGCGTCTGTTAATCTACAGCTCCGTGGTGCAGTGCTCAGCACCGAGCTTACCCTCAATATGATTACTATCGTCTTAGACAGGAGTGCCAGCAACTATTTCCCTTCTAGGGAAACGCCGTTGCAAGAGAGAAGCCACAAAATGCTGCTACATCAAAAGCACGACACTAAGGCACAAATGAGCTACTGGAGAGGGGCATACGGTAAAATGTGCGCAGTGCTAGAGGCCAGAATCAAACACAACACCTTGGAGAGTGCTTTTGTGATACTAAAAAGCAGAAAGCAGGGTCGTTCCTTGCTCTTAGCTACGTTCCGTTTGTTCTGCTCGTTCCGTTCCGTTCCGTTCCGTTCCGTTCCGTTCCGGGTTTTACTAGTACCCCTAAAATTGTAACTAGCTAAGGCTTACTTGTTCCAAGATAACCCAGCTGTCTGCAAGCCACATTGGCATCAACACTTGACCAGAAGTCATCACAGACAGTTCCCCACACACCGTTGAAGCACACCTCCACACGACCTCTGTTTGGTGTCGTCCCACCAATCAACCTGATGTCACCAGTACTGCAAGCTGCAGGAGAGAGAAAACAATACAGCACTGGAATATAGTGCAGACAAGACTACTCCTGGACTACAAGATCATCCAACAAAACCTCTGATAGTATGGCACATAACATGTTTCTTTTATAAGTTTGCAAATCGCTAAAAATAGGATAAGTGTTGTGAATTGCATAAATCGTGCTAACCACACAATTGGCATGAACAAAGGGTGACTCGAAAGTATTTGAAATCATGGACCAGTATGATCTACATCGGCAAGTGGCATTTGAGGCTTATGATAAGGTGTACTGGAATGTTTGGTAGACTGCTATTGGCAAATTCTGCCTTGAAGCTTACAATCATAATTAATTCCTACGCTGTCATGATTTTGTAGATGATGCTTGCAACAGGTAAAGCAACTGACATTGAACATCTGGCTTTGGTAGCATGATATTTGTACTCAATAAAATGACTTACGGAACTAATTAATGATCGTAATCTATGAGCAATAATTGTTTCTACAAGTCACTTACGGTCAGCGCATCTCACACCAGCATCTTCACCATGGCCATTTGGACAAAAGTCATAAGTCCCGATTCCCTGACTGGTAAACCTTGGACAATCAATGAGTCTTGTCTCAGATCCAGTACACAGCAGATCATCCAGAAGGATGGGGCCAGTGCCACGACCAAAGAATGCATTGAACAATGCTGTAGAACCTGTAAGTGTGCAGAAACTATGATATGGAAACTAATTTGAGATCATACCACGTTATAATTCTTTTTTTTAAAGGGGGCATAGGCAGAGTATACTGAATTAAGGTAGTGTTTTGTAGAATCTAGGTAGGTCTCGGGGCATGCTCTCTCCCAGAAAGTTTATTCTTCATAAGGACCTTGACTGGTTTGGTAGGTTTATACAGGGGAGCTCATCTTGTCAAACTTGATAAAATGTGCAAAAGAATTGCCTGACAAAATATCTCAAGAGGAGTTTATTGGCTTGCTCAGGCTCGCCCCCACAATGTTCTACATTTTCTAGTTTTTTACAGTTTTGCGTAAAATGTTTTCACTATATACTCCATCACTAGCTACAAGTTATTACATTAAATGCATACAACATAGGGTAGTACTAATTATTTCACCAATCTAAATCAGTTGCAATACTCTTTCTGTTCCATACACTGATACAGGATATTATGTCACTGATGAGTGATGTAATACAATCATCCTCCTACATGCACATCCATTTACCATTACACAGGGGGCTTTAAAATTGTTTTTTGCTTGCTGGTTTGCTAATTTGTCATGGTATATAGCAGGAACTATAGGCAAATTTCAAAACGCACAAGTAGCTAAGTCCTCACCCGAGATAGCCAAGTATCACATATGCCAGCCATTTCTCCAGCCAGGGCAGCTATAAATGTAGCTACACATGCATGGACTAAGCTTTACGATGAAATCATGAGCTGGATTTCTGGCATTTATGAGTGCCGTCAATGCCATGCGTGACTGGCTCTACCGCGACCTCAACCACTCTCCATATTTGTACCGCATGTGAGCAGCCTGCCGTTGATGGTCGGTAGAAGCACAAACCAGAAGTAAGTTGCCACGTGTACTTTAACTTCAGTTGTCTTCGCTCCGGGTCGCCCGACGCTGCACTCGGGCAGTAGACCTCATAACATGCTTCGTGCACGAGATCAATCTCCGTGAAATATTGAATGCGCTCATTTAAAATTTACGGTATATGGCCGCAAGCAAGCACGTACGTACGTAAACACACTTCCGCAATGCAGTCCTGCTAGTGTGGGGCTCGCTCAGGCTCGCCCCAATAAGACCTTGTCACAAAGTGTTCATACCACTGCCTGAAAATCCCAGTTGTCTGCAGGCCACATTGGCATCATTGGTTGACCAGAATCCATCACAGATGGTGCCCCAGGTCTCATTGTAGCACAGCTCCACTCGTCCCTCGTACCTAGTAGTTCCTCCCATTAGCCTGAGGTCTCCATTGCTGCAAACAACTGTAGCAATACAATTTAAAAAGGATGTCAAGTTTAAGATCTTCCTTCCAATGACATCAATTAAATATGGGTTTAGCTTTGTTCCTCGGTGCTCCCCTCTCAACCCAGCTATCCATCACTTGCAGAAGTGACAGAAAGTGGGTCTTTTGATACAAGATACAAGAGCTCACTGTTCACGCTATACATAATGTCAGTAAAAATTACATTATGTTGTATATGCAACATCTATACTTATAACATGCAAAATGCTATGTACATGTCAATATTCCCAACAAGGAGACATGCTTCTGGCCATAACTTGATGAGACAGGCAAAGTGGCTGCTAGCTAATACAAAGTTTGTTGGTTGCAGTAAAAAAGTAGTTTAGTGCTAACCAAAGGCCTACAAAAAGATCCAGCCCAATTATTCATTATATATCCCTGAAAGTTGTTCATCCATGCAATGTCTCACTAGCAAAGATATCTGACAGGCAAAAGGCTCAGAAGATTTTCCGATTAACTTTTTTTGCATTGCTTAATACGACTTCATTGGTTGCTGTATAATCAGTTTTTATGTGTGACACTGTGTAAACATACATGTTGTATTGCAGAGAACACCAGCATCTTCAAAGTGACGACAGTCACTTGTGTCAGCATCATAGGAACAGTTGGTCAGGTTGTACTCGGCACCAGTGCAAGCAAGGTTGTCCAGCCAAATGGGACCAGCACCTTGTCCATAGTGAGCGTTTGAGTAGGCAACAGAATCTATGGAGTTTAGTAGTAAGGTAGTTAACTTGAAAAAATCTGGCTATGATTGCTTGTTGTTGTTACTGAACACCAGATTACGTATATATTTAACATACTGAATCGAGAGAATCCAAGCTGTCCACAGGCTACATTAGCATCCACAGTAGTAAACAAGTCATCACACACAGTGCCCCATGTCTCATTGAAGCAGACCTCCAGACGTCCCTCGTTTGTCAGTGTCCCACCCACGAGCCTCAGTTGACCATTGTAACAGAGAACTGTGGAAAGGTGTAGAGTCGTAAGAGGAGAGGGAAAAATGGAACAGTATTATTATTTCTCATTGCTGCGTACAGTGTGTTGCTGTATATATTGAATCACTATACATATACATACATGTAGTACTGCATCTGACACCAGCATCTTCAAAGTGGAGACAGTTATGTGAACCAATTCCATTGTTGGGACAGTCCACCAGTCTGGCTTCAGTGCCAGTACACTGTACATTGTCCAGAAGAATGGCTCCAGTTCCTTGGCCAAAGAAGGCAAAGGAAACTGCCTGTGCCCCTGCGGAACAGTAGAGCAATAATATGATGTAACTCAATTACTACTTTCTGGTAATAAATATAGCCTGCTTCTAGGAAGCCGCTATGCAGATATTGTATTTGTGTTCAAAAATACATTGCTTGCTTTATAAGCAGAGTTTTAAGAATTTTTCACAAGAATAAGTTATGCACAAAAATCTACTGTTACAAACTTACGATTGCGAGAGAATCCTAGCTGCCCACAGGCCACATTAGCATCAGGAGTTCCCCAGAGGTCATCACACACTGTGCCCCAGGCATGATTGTTGCAAATCTCCACACGACCTTCACTTGCTGAAGTTCCACCTCTGAGTCTGATGTCTCCATCCGCACACACTGAAAAGTGAGGTTACAGTTATGCACATGATAGACAGAGATAGGTAATAGAATATGAACTCAGATAGATATACGAACATAGATTATACTCTAATGTCATAACGTAAAGTATTACAATGTTTTATGTTTTATTCTCTTCCTACCAAATGCGCATCTAACACCAGCATCTTCACTGTGGACACAGTTATGCAGGCCAAGTGGAGAAGAAGGGCAGTCCAGAAGTCGCCTCTCAGTTCCAGTACAGGCCACATCATCTAGAAGAATGGCTCCAGTTCCCTGACCAAAGAAGGCATTACTGACAGCTGTAGCACCTGCAGAAAGAAGTGACACATGGCAGTGCATAAAAAGTGTGAAAACCCGTAGCTAGAACAAACATTTTAGCTGCATGGCACTGTTGATCAAAAGAAAACATGCAACCTAGCTAAGTTACCAAAATTATCAGTGTGCATTATAAATAACTCAATTTGTAATATTAATAGTTGATTGATTACCTGTTGAAGCAAATCCCAGCTGTCCACAGACCACATTGGCATCAGGAGTATTCCAAGAATCATCACACACAGTGCCCCACTGGTTGTTGTTGCACAGTTCAACTCGACCTTCACTAGAGTTACTTCCACCCTGAAGCCTGATGCTTCCTTGGACACAACCTAAAGCGCCAGATGAAAAATAAGTATTTTATTTATTTTCAAGTACAACAACCAGCATATAATACAAGAATGAGGAAAGGAAACAAATTTACAGCAGAATAGGAATATATATAATATTTTTTTTACATACACGAATGGAAAAAAAGTAGACTTACTAGTTATTACTATAGCACTAATAAAATTTAATGTGCAGTGTAAAACATCATGTTTTAGTTAAGCACACAACTTTCATCACACGTACAAAAGCAGGAATCCAGGTGGAAATTAGTCTGAGTTATCAAACTACGTATGATTTCTCAGTTACGTATCAAACTGTGTAGATAATTTTTACGGTTGGTCAGTTGTAATCATGTATAGTGCATATACTATGACATTAATTTCTCCCCTTGCACACCACCTGAAGTACCAGATGACAACGTTACTGAAACACAACAATCATTATTTAATACAAGAATGAAGAAATACCACATTTTATTATATACCTAGTATACGCGCCAATAGTATTTCCCATAGAGCAACATGACAAATATTTTCCCATATTCCATAGTCCGTATTTCATAGCCCCCAGGGCATATGCTGCGTAGCAACCGCGGCGTGTGCTTTAATTGGAATGCACTCGTAGCCGCTGCTGAAACAACGAATAAGCTTTCATTACGGATGAACACGGCATTATTTACTGACTTACGGTACTTTCTTCCACTGGTAGAGGGATCGGTACGCGTGCTGGTGCCGTCCAAAGCTAGAAACAGGCCAGCAGCCTGAAGCTCATTAAATATGCACGCAGCAACGACCTTTGTACTGCGCATGCGCAGTAGCTGTCTATCTTCTAGGTGCTGCTAAATCACAGTAGTATATAATAAATCTATTATTTGATGTGTGAGAGGGCAATATGGCTGGATATTGCACTCTTGTGCTGTATTTTCACTCGCCTGCGGCTCGTGAAAATACGACCGCACACTCGTGCAATATCCAGCCATATTGCCCTCTCACCCATCAAATAATATATATTTACAATACATACGTAAATGGAACAAAAATAGACTTAGCACTGCAGCACTTTGTAGTATGAAACATCAATTTAACATTTAGTTCAGCATGCATCACATATACAAAAGCCGGAATCCAGGTGCAAAGTTATGAAATTAGTCTGAGTTATTAAACTATAATTGCTCAGTTATAGATAAACCACAGTAGACAGGGATTTATGGTCCATAAACCACCCGAGCCCGAGGGCGCAGCCCGAGGGCAAGGGTTGTTTATGGACCATAAATCCCTGTCTACTGTGGTTTATCTGTTATATTCTCCACTCTGATTGGTCCTTGTTGTTATTAGTAAATACACATGGTAGTTTTCACTGTAAACAAGTTAGCTTATAGGAAACATCATTTTACAACTTCTGGGGTATATGGAACAGAATCTACAGAATATGGAACAGAATCTACAGAATCTACAACTTCCTGTCAGTATAAATTATGGAAAATAATACCCACCTGTTGCCACAGAAACAAGGGTGAAGTGGAGTATATATTTTGACATTACAGTACCAATACGTACACTTTCAACAATATCATACATTTTGACATTTAGCACTGGTACACCAGTCCACATACATTACACTCTGACATACAACACCTGTATTTACTATTGGCTGATATGTGACACTACATGGCATACTTTAACCCACAGTACATACATTTAGAATTGTACATACCCTGACATTCAACACCAGCATCTTCAAAGTGGGCACAATTATGGTTTCCAATTCCATTATTAGAACAGTCCAAAATGGTGCTTTCAGTTCCAACGCAACCTACATCATCCAAGAGGATGATTCCTGTCCCTTGGCCAAAGAATGCAAAGGAGCGAGCAATTGCACCTGTAGAATGAACAGTTTGCACAACTCTCAACCTGATAATTGTTCACAGGTTTTGTTGATGATCCGAGCTGGAAAGATTCCTTAACACAAATGTCAGTTTGCCTGTTATATACACTGATAAAACATACTCTTGGAGATTACAGATGGGTGTTTGTCATCACAACAAATATGGTCTCCTTGTAAGTTGCTAGTCCAGTGTTGCATAAAGATACAACAGTGTTTTATTAGTAATTAAAAACCAAGTGCATGTATGTTGTGGATGGTGCATATTTGTAGCACCATATGTAGTATGGAGTGGGTTGAGAAAAATTAGTCTAGAACAAATATTATTGCTCCACTTGCAAATGCACCTGTGGAATGAACAGTTTGCACAAATTGATAAGGCCAGACCTACTTAATGTTTTGTTGCTCGAGCTTGCTTAATCACAAAGTAGACCTGGGTGGCCAGTAAAAAAAAAAAGAGTCACCCTCTGAGAACTTGTCCTCCTCTAACCTTGACAATAAATTGCCAAAAGTTTCCTCCTGGGAACAGTTAATGATTCTGGACCTGAATAGCATAGTGCAGCCTGAAACGACTTTCACGCTGAGCCACAAACGAGCTATCTGTGACGAAGCCACGTGCACGTGTGTATTAATTCAATCGCATGATCAAATTTAATTTTTTTTTTGAAAACGGCAAAATTTTGATCTGCCGGGCTCGAGCAACAAAACATTAAGTAGGTCTGGCCTAATTGTTCTCAGGTTTTGCTGATGGTCCGAGGTAGGGTTTGATCAAAGCAATTGTAAATCTAATGCATTTTGCCTGTTAATAAGACGTGCTCTTGTGTCATCATAACAAACTGTTTTCTGCTTTAATTACTAATTCAGTACTACATAAAAATGCAACTGTTATAGAAACAAATGATGTGGAGGGTGCATAGACTTTTGGCAGTGCTTTTAAATAACATACGCAGTATTGCATGGGTTGCAATTGAGTGACAATTAGGGTACTATAAACACAAGCATTGCTCAGGACTATTGTGTACCATGCAGACAAACCAAGTGGTGTGCACCACTCTAAATGCTAAAGGAAGAACACTGGTATGCAACTGTACCTTGTCGTGAAAACCCTAGTTGACCACAGACCACCATAGCATCAAATGTGCCCCATCCATCATCACACACAGTGCCCCATGCATTGTTGTGGCAGAGCTCCACACGACCCTGGCTAGAGTTTGCTCCTCCGACAAGCCTAATATCACCGTTGACACAACCTGTTTGATACAACAGCATTTGCAGTGATTAAATAAAGTCAAGGTGCAATGAATCCTGATAGAGTGCTGTGAATTAAGTTGGGGTGTTGGGTGGAGGTGCGCCAACACTGCTACACATATCATAATTCTTATTTGTGGAGGTGAGACTGGCATAATGACTGGCCTATGCCTTCTCCTAATCAGTGAGGGAGAGGAGGCGGTGATGGGTTATGCTAATGGTAGAGCTAGGGAACTGGATGCTAATGGTGGGGCTAAACAGTTCAGGGGAACCGGATGGGAATTGGTCATGCATGCAGGGAGCTGGTACCATAGGAAGGGGTTAGGGTGTGTAACATTACAGTGTGCATAGTTGATAATGTATATTGTGATACTACACAGACTAATTAACACATAGATTAATACATTGCTCTTTTACCTTGACAAGTGACACTAGCATCTTCAAAATGGATGCAGTTATGGTTGGAAGTGTATCTGCAGTCTACCAGTCGACTCTCTGTGCCAAGGCAGGAGACATCATCCAGGTAGATGGGTCCTGTTCCCTGACCAAACCGGGAGAAGAGATAGGCTGTCGCTCCTGCAGGATACAGTAAAAAGGTTCAAAGCAATCTTATAAAAATTAACACAAATCCATACCAGTTGGAGAGAATCCCAGCTGTCTGCATACCACATTTGCATCAAGAGTCCCCCAGAAGTCATCACACACTGTGCCCCATGTATTGTTCATGCAAACTTCTACTCGACCTTCATTAGGTGTAGTGCCACCAATCAGCCTGACGTCATTTGTCAAACAACCTGACAGTAAAAATGGAGGCAATTACTACAGCAAAAAACATGTTTACATGCTTAAAGTAGCATATTTTTGTGGTACTGATTATGTTGAAAATTAGTGCTTCCCAGCTACAGCAAATATCACCTGTTTACTTAGCAACCGAGCATGGGCCATTCCTTCAAATGTGTCTGTGTAAAGTCTCATCAATATGTACACACCTACACATCTGTATAAATACCATTATATATTCATATTCCATTATCAAATTTTTATTGTGGCACAGTAGAATAGTGCTGAAAGAAAATCTCAGAGGCGGGCATACGTACAGTTTTTCAATCTGCATCTCTCTCCTGTCGCAATTTCATTGGTCATAACCTTATGTTTGGCAAGAGTTTTGTACGGGATTATAGTAGTATCTCTTTAGATTCAGTTAATTTGGTTAGAGAGTTGAGAGATAACTCACTGTTTGTACCAGGCTTTCAGACCTCTGAACTGAACTTATTTGTGCATTATGTGTCTACTTCATAGTTAGGTATCTACTCTTTTAATTGTACTCCTTTTCTGTGGGGTGTATAATAATAATAATAATGATAATATATCTGTGCCTCAATGTTTCATTTGTGCACATGCATATAAATAAACAACATCCCTCCTTTTACAAATGTACGTAGGATGACTATATACATGTACTGACTATTAATATGTACACACCTACACAACTGACACCAGCATCTTCCGAATGCCCACAGTTGTGTATGCCCAAGCCATTGCTGCGGCAGTCCACAAGTCGACTCTCAGTACCAATACACTGCACATTGTCCAGATGAATGGGCCCAGTTCCCTGGCCAAAGGCGGCAAGACGGAAGGCCATTGATCCTGTTGGAGACGATCAACAATCAACTGTTTTTGAATTTTGTATGTGAAGGTTATTGCATGCACTGTACATGATCAACATTTTAAATTAGGAGAATGATTATTAAAATAATTCATGTTTAAATTAGCTACTTCAAAATTTCTTTACCTACTGATCCAAATCCAAGCTGTCGACAAACTACATTGGCATCTTGAACGCCCCAAAAGTCATCACACACTGTGCCCCATGTATTGTTGGAGCAGAGTTCTACTCGACCCTCATTAGAATTTGTACCCCCACGAAGCCTGATGTTGCCATTTGTACAGGTTGTTAGATCTATATAAAGCAGCAAAAAATAATGTTACAAATCAATTATTACACACCAGTGCTGTATATAATGCACATACAACACACACAATGTATATATAAAAAAAAATACATTAATTACTTTGTGCCTTCTGTTGGCATTTAACCCCTTCGGCTATTGAGGGCCATTCAACTGCCCTAACTAAGTGAACTACTGGGCGTGGTCTGCCATCATCAAATCAGGCTCTGCCTCATTGTCTGGAGGTAAAACAAGGCACCTGGAAAGGTTTTCCTTCGTACGTAGCTATATATTGGTAGAATAACCAAATAACTAATAACTGAAAATGGTATCTCAGCCATGAGGATCACCCAATGACTTGATAAATATTGGCCTAGCTAGAGTGATAAAAACGTTGCCATCAAGTTTCATTTAGCCATGTGTTAATCCAGTCAATCCCAATGCAGGTATAATAACCGTACGGCATGGTCTACCAGCACCAACTGGGGCTCGTTAAAGGTAAACAAGCACTTGAAGATAAAATGATGGAAAGATCAACTGATTGTCCAACCAAGCAACCAACTGACCAACTAAACTAGAGGTTGCGGTCTGGAGACAGAGAGAATATTTTTTGAAAGTAAAAACTGTCAAAACACATCAGATGATACTTAGAAGTTGAATTTAAACTGTAGTTGCTTACTTCGACATCTGACACCAGCATCTTCAAAGTGTGCACAGTTATGAACTCCAAGTGGATTGCTGGGGCAGTCCACCAGTCTAGTTTCCCTACCACCACACTGTACGTTGTCCAGAAGGATGGGTCCAGTTCCACGACCAAACTGTGCAAACGAAACAGCAGTTGCTCCTGAGGGAGAAAATTTGCAAATAGTTAAACAGAACTTTAGTAGAGTGAGGAATGATTACATAATTATTCTAGGCTGACAATCAACATCTTGCATAATTTACATAGGTGACAGCTACAAACCTGTTCCAGCAAATCCAAGTTGTCTGCATGCTACATTTGCATCAGGAGCACCCCAGAAGTCATCACACACAGTGCCCCACTGGTTGTTGTTGTTACATATTTCAACTCGACCTTCACTGGGGTTCGCTCCACCCTGAAGTCTAATGCTCCCGTTTGTACATGCTCCCACATCTGGCAAAGAATTCAATAACCAGTGAAAGCAGATTATACTTCTAAAATTACATTGTAAGTTTTACAATGCTCTAGCTTGACCAAATAAATTCAAATGCTGTGTTAACCAGGAAAAATAGCCTTGAATCACATGTCTACAATCGTCATCAAAACACTCATAAAATCCTTAGGTATTGAGGCTATAGCTGTATCATTATGTGTGTACGAACAACCAGTGAACAATATTTTCCTGTCACCCATTGTACAGGATGCATTTTTGCCAATACCAGGCTCATCAGCTGCACTTGGGTGACAAGAAGATAGAGACTGCCATTTCATGCAGGAAATGCAGTCTGGTATGAAGGTATAAATTATAATATATTGTCACTTTCTTCCTTTTGATACATTGAAAATGGTTATCAGAAACATTTTCATAATCTATTGCCGTAGTAATGTGCCTATACAACATAATGTTAGACTGTTTGTAGTGTGATTAGGGTTATCATCATTCAAGCATGCTAGCTCACTTTGGCATGTGACGCCTGCGTCTTCATTGTGGAAGCAGTTGTTGCTACCAATGGGATTGCTGGAACAGTTGATGAGTCTGGACTCTGTACCTACGCACCCAACATTGTCCAAGAAAATTGGACCACTTCCTATGCCAAAGTAGGCCTGGAGGCGAGGAATTGCTCCTGAAGTGCAAAACATGAACAATAACAATCATTACTTCAGATGTTGCTCTCAATTGATATGCTAAGTAAACCAACAGTATCTTTATACTTACAACAAGCTGAGAAGGTACTTGTGTACGTATATCATCAAGCAACAAAAATTTGCACCTAATCAATTTAACCCATGGAAGCAAATCCAGCCCACTTCAGGTTTGACACATGTCTTTTGCATGTTGTACATCACACAGACTTAATGTCGAGAATGTATAGTTATAACTGTTAAATGCAACAAATATCCATATACCTGATGTTGGATATCCGAGTTGTCTGCAGACCACCATAGCATCTGCAGCTGACCAAACGTCATCACAAACAGTCCCCCACTGATTGTTGTAACAAAACTCAACTCGGCCTTCCGTAGGGCTTGTTCCACCACGAAGTCTAATATCACCATTTGCACAAAAAGCTAAAAAGAGTGGGAAAAATTGATATGATTGTGTAGTGCAATTACTCAAATTTTATGATTTTTTGGGACAATAGCTGGTCCAGGATTAAAGTGGGCTTGTCTTTAACTTCTGATGATGTTATACGAATTTGTTGTGATGCTGTCCTCACATGATGTCTTTGAACTGTCTGGTATTTTGAGAGTTAGTATGTGGGCTCCTGCGTAAACGTGTGTGAGTTTCAGTAACTTTTTAACTTAAATTGTCCTCAACTTAATTGTAATATTATGCAGCAATTAGAAAGCCAGCAGCCATGAAAACATTCCCGTGGTGTGATCATGAGCTGCTACATAGTACTATGACCACTGAGCTACAACAGTAACCCTCTATATTCACTTTGCTCTTGCTTGCCTCACATCATATCTTCATTTTCAGCTGAGACAAGATGTTCCAGTGGCCAGCAGTCAATAAAAATGTAAAAATGGATTCAACCGGTTGCCTGTACTATGACCGCTGAGCTCCAAATATAGAGATCTATCAACCTTTGTAATCCTCTTAATTTCACTCTTATTCACTTGAGGACGGCCTTGGTATGAGTATAATACACTTTGTCCTGCAAGCTAAGAAAACCTGGCCTAGGAATGAAGAGGAGGTATATGGTTTTTGATTACCTACAATATGCATACCATAAGTGATTTGTAACATTCCTCATATGCAGAAATTTTTTTTTTTGCTATCTAAAGAACAACACAGCGTGGCCACCACACTTCCAATTTGCTTCATATATCTAAAACACTCACGTTGACATCTGACACCAGCATCTTCTGCATGAATACAGTTGTGTACCCCAATTGCATTGTGACCACAGTTAATCAGTCTGGCCTCCGAACCCCTGCACGCCACATTGTCCAGAAGGATACGTCCGGTTCCCTGGCCAAACTGAGCAAACAAAACAGCAGTTGCACCTGTGGGGGCAGGGGTTAATACTAGTTTAAGCCGATACATACTACAAGATACAATTACTATCTGTGTGTGTGTGTGCGTATTAGGATATGCATGTGTAAGCACGCACACATCACCTATCTACATCTTGTACCTATTGGGGACAGTCCCAGCTGTCTGCAGGCCACCATGGCATCAGGAGGTCCCCACAAGTCGTCACACACTGTACCCCAGGTTGCATTGTAGCAAATTTCAACTCGACCTTCAGTGTAGTTGGAGCCACCGCGAAGCCGGATGTCACCATTTAGACAACCTAAGTTGAAGAAAACATGACCACTACTGATATGTAACGATGACATGACCACTACTGATATGTAACGATGTTGGTAGCTGTATATAAGTGTTAATTTTGACAGACAGCTACATAATTACGTACCCAGCCAGCCTGAACATGCACAAGACAATGAACGTTTATGACTGCACATTATTTAAATGTTATTAATTTAATTGACAAGTATAATACCCTGACATGCTATCCTCCAGTAGTGTCACAATGGTACAATGAGTTACTACTGTCTTCTTGTGGTGTTGCACACATGAACAATCAATGAACTCTATCTCACTGTTAAAGTGTGCCTAAGGGTTGCCAGTATACTGTTATACAGAATTACTCATCAGTATACAGGACACAAATAAAGCAACAGTCCTCACGTGGGGTGACTTAAATAAGTCTAAATCAACATCTACAGCTGTCCAGAAATCTTTGCTAGTTATATGTAATGCATCACATGTCAATTGCAGAAACATTCATACTCACTCCGACAAGTGACACCAGCATCTTCGGTGTGATCACAGTTGTGAAGCCCTACTCCATTGCTTACACAGTCAACCAGCCGTCGCTCAGTGCCACTGCACATCAGATCGTCCAAAATAATTGGTCCTGTTCCCTGACCAAAGTAGGCCTGAAAACGAGCAATTGAACCTGTGGAGATCAAAACATGCTGCTAACTGTCCATTCTTATACAAAAAGAAAAGGGCGACCTAAGTTGAATGCATCTGCTGCATGTTCGGCTGCTTACTTCCTGAAATATATGTATTCTTGCAGCCTGCCCTGTCATCCGGTGAATCTCAGACAACAGAAACTACAGTGACAAGATTTGCTTAAGCCATTCAGGTAAGTGCTGTGCATGAACAACAAGCTAGACTGCTCATACATAGCAGGGATTACTCCTACTTATTTGAGTGTGAAGCTTAGTGTAGCCATAGTAGCTGCTCTGGCTGGACAAATACGTAGCTGCATTGTCAGCATGTGTGGTCACATACATGTGTACACATGGGCCTTTTAGTTATGACACTATGGCTTAACCAGTTACTCCTTCAGGCTTGCCCCGGGATGATGTAGCATCACACTTGTGTTATTGATGTGTGATGTTATAAGGTTGCCAACCTGTTGAGGCAAATCCGAGCTGTCCGCAGGCCACATTGGCATCCAAAGGTCCCCATAAGTCATCACATACTGTGCCCCACATGTTATTGTCACAAATCTCCACACGCCCCTCAGTCATGTTCATTCCTCCACGAAGTCGAATGTCTCCATTTGTGCAAGTTAGAGTGGCATCTAAATAACACAAGGTATACAATGCAAACTAAAATCATCACATGTAATGATCACTGATCAATTTTTAGTTGTGATCGTAAAAAATTGTATGTAATGGGACAAAATGATTGGCAGATTTGTTTGGAAACATCAACTGCATGACTTTGGGTATCCCCTCAATCAAATAACGAATGAATCCGGAACTGTGGTACAAAAAGAGATTGAGAATGGCCTAAATTTGAATACATACGTACTTGCAAAGCATGTTGTCGATGAATTTTAAGACCCACTCCTGGTCAGTTCAGAAGTCATTTTTAGGTGCTTACTAGTAATAGTAAATTGTGTACACATTTATGGAGTGTCCAGTTTGGCACAGTAGTCTGCACGGTAAACTGCTCAAATTTGTCTTTACTGTCCCCCTTCCTACACTCTCTACTCTCCCTCCCTCTATTAGCTACTTCTTCCCCCTCCCACTCTCTTCCATAAAGTAATGACATTCCAAATTTGTACTGATGGATTACTGCCTATTTGTGCATGGAGGGTTTGGAGAGAAGAAAGGTGCGTGTGTGTGCGTGTGTGTGTGTGTGTGTGTGGGGGGGGGGGGGTTGGAGGTTGGGATTGTTGGGGGAGTAGAAAATGTAGGGAGTGAGGGAGGAATTAGGAAGTTAGGTAGAATCGGGAGTGGGGGAGGGCAGACAGTCAGGGAGGCTGGGAAGAAGAGAGATGAAAGAGGAAAGAGGATCATCTCATTACTTAATGCTTACTTAGGCATCTGACGCTGGCATCAGCGGCATGGCCGCAGTTGTGAACACCAATGCCATTATTTGGACAGTCCCAAACTCTACTTTCAGAGCCAATGCAACCAACATTATCCAGAAAGATGGGTAGTCCAGTCCCTTGACCAAAGTAGGCAAAGGATAGGGGTACCGCACCTATAATGAAAATATAGAAACTTTAAGTGCAAAAAAAAGAACTTTCACATTTAGTTTCACCACAGCAGCTATATACGTAGCCAAAAATAACTCCCATTTTATCTACTCCCACATTTTACTGATTGGAGCAGTTACATACAAAACCCCTTCATTCCAGCAAAAAGAAAATGCATTAGTGCTGCTATAATTATGTAGAATTTTTGATGCATAATCAATATTTGTCCGCACAACAAGAAGCCTAGTAAGACAGAACTGTATGGTTATGGCATGTTATGAATCAATTTTTTAATCCCACTTACATGCACAATTTATGTTATATAGGCAACCTGGAAGTTATTGCGTAGGTAGTCATATAAGCCCATCACTCAATATACATACATGACTCTGTGAGCACATACATTTCCCTCCCCTTTGACTCATCAAAACACAAGTGCCTATCTATGCAAATAACTGGTAGCGATTTGTGCAAAGAAAACATTAACACTGACCACGTGTAGAAGTTTAACACGTACCTGTTCTAGAAAACCCAAGCTGTCCACAGGCCACGGTAGCATCAGTTGCTCCCCAGAAGTCATCACACACTGTACCCCATCGGCTCTGATAGCAGACCTCCACTCGACCCTCAAGAGCATTTGTTCCTCCGACGAGCCTGATGTCGCCAGTTGCACAAACTAGTTGGAGAAAATACACCGACATGTTCAATATACTGTGGTCTATGTTTTTTTATTATTGAAGTTTCTTGGATGATGTTGATAATGTTACTTGTAAAGTTATACGATCCTGTTTGAAGTTCACTCATCATCTGCTGATCAAAACAGACCAATTTAATATATTGTTGTCATGCAAGATTGATCCTTTAGTGACACCAGTATTGCGGATAAACTAATAGATTAGCATCGTTCCCAGGTCTTTCCACCATCCAGTTTTTGATTGCTTGCAGTATGCAAACTTAATTGATGGCAGAAGGTGAGGAATGAGGCTACTTATAGATATAAATTATGCTTTATGCTAGTGTACACTCTAAAGTAGTATAGTTAAACATATCTCAGTAGGTAAAATCAATCGCACTGCATGTGGAGGACTGGGAACAAGGTTATCTAGAATGATGTTATGATCTCTGACAAGTCCAACAATTGCAGTGTGTGCAACTACCAACAATACAACTATAAACTCGAATTCAAATGGCAATTTGCCGCAATTTTTACATTTTTGCTTTCCAAAGGAGGGTACAGAACTTCTTGGAAATCCTTATCAGTACACCCCTGTAGATATTAATAGTATATTATACAAGCCACAACATGCTTAGCTACTTACTTTGGCACGTGACACCAGCATCCTCCTGGTGGCCACAGTTGTGATTATTTATTCCAAAACTGGGACAGTTAGTGATTCGAGACTCTGTGCCCCTACACCCCACATTATCCAAATAGATGGGTCCAGTTCCAGCACCAAAAAAGGAAAAGGTTCGAGCAATTGCACCTGCACCAGTAAAAAATAAATTGTGACGAAATTGCACTACATAGATATACCTTATTCTGTATAGGGCACAACATTATGCTTACAAAGTACACGTCAGTTAAAATATTGGTAGCCATTTTATATGTTGCGTGAAACCCATTGCAAGGTTGGTAATTTACCTCCCTTTTTCTACATTACTTTCAGTGCAGTGGAAAGGGCATTTACCTAAAACTTGAATGAGTCTTGACTATCCGCCCCCTGGTTTGCAAGGCCAACAAATTTCACAACAACTTTACTGTAGCTATTTAGAAGAACTGTAATATGCATTGCAGGTCATGTACCACAAGAAATTGCCATTTGGCTGTTGGCAATATATAAGCTTCTGGGCTTTCTCTTGGTCATCTTCATTATGAGTTTTTGTATTCAAATTTTTATGTTACAAAAGGGGTTGGAGCTCGCTACTGTTGGTAATAAGGTGGAAGGCAGCACTAAACCATCAGTAGTGACATGAGATGATCCATGCACGTATGTATGTACTGCAAGCAACACTAATGAGTTTAGTAGCTGTAGCTATATGTGCATGTATGAATGAATGATAACTTTTCACTACAAACTTCACTCGGTTATTTTACTAGAGCTAAACTAAAACTTCATATTAAAGCTCGGACACAAGTTATTGTGAAAGATGCTCACCACAGGGGGTTAAAATTACCTTTGTATGAAGTTGGGGATAGGGGGAGGGGTCACTTGAAGAGCACTTACAGTGATCATACGTAGTGTAACTATCACACAGCCTACCTGTTGGAGAGAATCCCAACTGCCTGCAGACCACACTGGCATCAAGAGCATTCCATTCATCATCGCATATGGTGCCCCATACATTGTTGATGCACAACTCAACTCGACCTTCATAAATGTTTGAGCTGCCAGCGAGCCTCACAGTATGATTAGTGCATCCAACTGCAGTTGTGAATAGGCATATTATACTAATGGGCATTGAATATTATAATGTATCATAATCTAAGTTTAATTGGCATTGGCCGAGTTTATATTATGTAAAAGGTATCATTACAGTTAGAATTAAGCATGGAAAATTATACAATTATCAAGAATGTATTGGCCTCTTCTACACTGATTTAGATGAACTAGCTACATAATGTTACCTTAAAGGATGAATAAGTGATGTTAGCTTGTACATTTCACATGCATGATGGGTATGATGGGTGTTTGTAGTCTCAAACTCACACACTCGTTATCATTTTTGTAGGTTCGCAGGAATTTCAGCGACAAAATCTGATTGGCTGATTTGGCAATTATCTCACCTGTACTGAACTTCCTCACTGCAAACCACTTAGCTTTTCCTTCTTTAGCACACCTCCAATTTACTGAACCCCTGTAAGTAACTTCAATAGCTTAGGTATTAGCAGAATCCATAGCAACAGCTAACCCATGGTGTGAGGATGGTCTATATTTGTCAGATCACTCTTATTGAAGGGGAAGCTGGGTTTAAGACTCGCATGGTTTTTACAGATATTTGCATAAGATGCTATTGCATGTATGACATACGGGTTGTAAAATTGAGGCACCGAAGTCCTGCATCCTCACTGTGACCACAGTTATGATTTGCAATTCCATTGTGCCTACAATCTACGAGCCTTCTCTCAGTGCTGTTGCAGAACAGGTTGTCCAGGTAAATGGGACCAGTTCCCTGGCCAAAGGGGGCACGAGCAATAGCTGTTGCACCTGTGTGAGGAAATGTAGCTATTATAGTATGCTGCTATTAGCTTGATAGTACGTATCATAGATGAAAATGTCATAGCACTAAAGTCCACATTCTCACCACCAGACATCAGGGTTAGTCAATGGAAAGATTAAGTGATGCAACAAGCGACCACAGACAGCCCTGGCTAAAAATAAAGTTACCCCAGACCCTGCAGAATTACAGAGCAAACAAGCTACAGCACTGATAGTACAAGTTATGTACACACTTGTATGTTGTACGAATGTGTTAAGGAACTTAGTTTTGTCAAGGTAAATGGGATCAGTTCCCTGGCCAAAGATTGAAGCTAAGTAAAAGTTTTTGCACCTGCACGATTACAAACTATCTATGGTGAAGATCGACCATGTATGCTTTAACACACTGTCTGCCTCTCAGTCATCTGTGCAAATTGCTTTATCCCATATACAATGAAGCGGTAAAACTACAAGTACAATGTATGAAAAAGTATATCTCGCATACTTTAGTAGCCATCATCCCTGTGAATAGCTAATGAGTTCCTAGACGCTTGGTATATAACTTATATAACATCTCTGTATTTTTAATCACTATGACAGACATTTGAGTTATGTATACACCAATCAGCGAAATCTTTCATAGGCTATTAAGCATTTAGCATCATGCCTGACCTGTTGTTGAGTATCCAAGCTGTCTGCAAGCCACTTGTGCATCAAAAGAAGACCAAAAGTCATCACACACAGTGCCCCAGGTCTCATTCCAGCAGATCTCAACACGACCTTCAAGTTCTGTTGTACCACCAACAAGCCTGATTTCTCCATTCTCACACAACACTATTAGGGAAACATGGAAAGTGTCCATTCAAGTGTACAAAAATATTACAGTATAACTACAGCACATAAGTTCATGCACACAAGCACACAGACAGACACACGTCTGCATATACAGAGAGAGAGGCGGGGAGAGAGAGCAAGAATATATTCATGAATTATGTCAATAGTTATAGCACAGGTGGCCAGGGATTTATGGCAGTAAACAGACCGAGTCCGACAGCATAGCCCAAGGATGAAGTTTGTTTACTACAGCCATAAATCCCTGGCCACCTGTGCTGTAACTATCATTTATTACCCAGTTCATATTTCTTTCCTATTTCCATACCGTGCAATATCACATGACATTGCATGGGTGCACGGGGGGGGGGGATAGCATAAGTTCACACTGTTTGAAATGGTCACGTCATAATTGCATCATTTTGAATGTGCCTTTATGCCTAGCCAGATAGGTTTAGTCTCGCCGGCCAGACTCTCACACAGGGAGGAGAGAGTCTGGTCAAATTCCCATAAGGCCACTCCAATATAATTCATTGTTTCTCATCACCCGCCCGCCTCCTCTGGAGACATCCGCTTCCCAAACATATTACCTCATTATTCACGTCTGCGGAACTCGTTCCCAGACTACAAACTGCGCATGCGCTGTTTGCTGCGCACAGCATTTCCGGTAGTTTATTGAGTAGACATTCAGCGTGCTGAGCAAGTGTTCTTACATGCAAATCATTGTTGTGACACAACCAGGAAGTGTTGTTTTGACATGTACAACTGAGTGTAGGCTTTTGTGTTGCATACTCAGCAGCAGGGCGCCTAATGAAGTAGATGTGAACATAAATTGGACGTGTTCTGAAAGGCAGGACTTCCGTTGAAGCGCCACGCTCTAGAAGCAACATGCCAAAAAAAGTCACTAAGTCCGCCAAGAAATTCTTGGCGTGTTAGATACGAGTCGATGAAGGGAATTTGACCAGACTCTCTCCGCACGTGAGAGAGTCTGGCCGGCGAGACTAAGATAGGTTGAAGTTCTTTGTTGCTAACAATCACCTGACGGATGGAGTCTCTTTCTTTGCTGGTGTCGTTTTGCTTTATCAAAACTCTGCTGTCAGCTCTGTCATCATGGCCATTCGTCGTACACAGAGGGTGTGCATGTGGCACATGTTCAAAATGATGCATTTATGACGTGCCGTTTCAAACCGTGTACGTGTGAACTTCCACCCCATTGCGCGGGGCCGGAACGACGTGGTATCCTACTCCTAGCAACCATGATGTGCTTTAATTAGAACTGGTGCGTTCAAACAGCGAGTTACTTGGCGCTTTGTGTGTAGCCTCGTTCCCAGGCCTTCAATCACAGCTAACGCGGTGGAAGGCCTGGTAAAACTCCTCCTAGCTGTGATTGAAGGTCTGGGAACGAGGCTACTTTGTATGAGCACCCGAGAAGGGATTGGAGAATCTCGTTATGTACAGACTTGCTCATGAGAAAAAAAATTACAGGTTTACCCCAAATTTAGATTTTAACCCTCTCCCTACGAGATTTAACTTCACCGAATTTCTGCCTACAAGCATGCATTCAGAGAGTATGCAGCACATCAAGGGAGAAGAGAACAAGTAAGCATGGTATCATTATAGTATTAAAACTAGTCAGTATTGAATATCAGAAAAGGGATGCATTTCTGGCAGTTGTGTAGCTAGGGGGAAACAGACTGACATTTCAGATCAGCCCTCACAGCATTAGTCTCGCAATCCACACCACACAGGGTATGGCTTGCGAGACTATCACAGCATATGGAGGCCTAAATTTCGTGTTCTTGTGGCCAGCAAAAAAGCTTGAATTATATTTCTATCCATGATCCTTGACTGATCAACACTCTTGTGCTGTGCAATGCTGTGGTGTGCATTTGTGCGCTACATTGCTGTACACTGTAAGCTAACTATGCACCAAGGGTCAAACATTGTTGAAATTGTCGACGCTGTGTGTTGAAATCAGACTTAAAAATCAAACTATTTTATGTCTGTTCAATGTGTTCATGTTCCTATGCTAGAGGCCAAATATTTATTCTCAGACTGATATATTTTCGGACCTCAGACTTCAAAGGTCTAAGCACGGTAGCAACTGTAATCGCTGGACTGGATTGTGGACTGGATTACTAGACTGACCTTTGAACTAAAATTGTGTGTATCACATATCCACCCAATCAGATGTGCTGAATTGGGTCACATGTTCGATGCTTAGCAGCTAATAGATTGCCTGCCGAGAAACAAAGGATGCGGCATGCAGCAACTGTGGGAGTTTTGTGCCTAGGAGACCTTAAAGGTATGTGTATACTACAGCAGATGGAGCAGCTTGGTAGGCCAATTGGCACAATAATCTATTCCAAGGCCTCTCGCTGACCAAGCATAGTTTTTACATGGCTACATTAAACAAGACTACGGGTATTACATAGCCTGGTAGCCACTAACCAGTATGCATCATGAATTCATGGTGTACACGCAGTGAGCTCAAAGCACCCTCTGACTATAGCAAGCGTGCAAAAGATCATCAAAAGTACTGACAAAGGCCTCTTGACTAAAAACAATGTATGTCTGTCACACTGTCAGCGTTGAAGTGCTGCAGAGCCTCTGTCATACACCAGCCTGTACTGCCGGAGTGTCATGGAGATCGCTAGTGTCAAATGATATACTGGTTAGTGGCTACCAGGCTATGTAATACCAGTAGTCTTGTTGAATGTAGCCATGTGTGACGACTCAGTATAATGTTGCCAGCATAAATTATCAGAGCGATTCAATGATGGTACAGGCGGCTTATATAGGGAAGTACCAGGTGATACAGAAATATGGCAGGTGATAGTCTGATAGAGTAATTATGATTTAATGGCTCTAATTAGTTTGAGAATACAAAGGTCCAGGTCATGAGACAATGATAATAGCCAAGACAGTCAAGGTCAGTCACGGTTGTGACACATGTATGCTTGGTCAGCGAGAGGCCTTGGAATAGATTATAATTTGTGCCAATTGGCCTACCAAGCTGCTCCATCTGCTGTAGTATACGCATACCTTAAGGTCTCTTAGGCACAAAACTCCCACAGTTGCTGCATGCCGCATCCTTTGTTTCTCGGCAATCTATTAGCCGCTAAGCATTGAACATGTGACCCAATTCAGCACATCTGATTGGGTGGAGGTCATGTGATACACACAATTTTAGTTCAAAGGTCAGTCCAGTAATCCAGTCCAGCAGTCCAGTCCAGCGATCCAGTCCACAATCCAGTCCAGTGATTAGAGATGACCAACTGTGCCAGATCATCAGAGCAACAAGCCATGGTGGGACTGGAATAGTTTTCGATACCCGAAACTATTGTAGTACGCGGGGATAGAAAATCACGTCCGAAAATACATTGTAAAACAATGCGTAACTTATTTGCTGTCTCCTCTGAAAAGGAAAGACTGAAACACTTGCCTATGAGCCCATACCATGCTGCAGCAGTTGCCAAATTTGGCTAGCGACATATTATACATGATTATCAGACCTTTTTCCGAGGATAGGTGCTTGAACAGATGTAGTATTTCTTTTGCTAAATCCCGGGTAGAAGACTGTTTGGAGTTGAATTTCAAGTATATATTATCAAACATTAGCCCACCTATCCTACAGTTCTTATGTCTGCTGGACCTCTGCACACGCAACAAGAGCGCAACGTTTCGTAAGTGTCCGAGCATCAATTAGTTCCTCTATCTGTAAATTTGACGAAGCCCTTTATAATTGTGTAATCCATGCATGTGACAAATTTCTAGTGGCAGAATTAGTGAAATTGTGCATGCTTTACAGGTTCAAATTGAACCCTCACTATGCATGCACATATTCAAATTATGCATACCTTCTGCAATGTCTAAAATCCTTACCTAGTTCGATTGCAACCGTTAATGCTGTGTTCATTTTACATATCATGCAAAATTCTCGTTTCTATACTGTTGCACTTGCATACGAAACCAGTCTCATACTGCAAGCTCAGGGTGTGAGGAGAGCCTGGAAGCCTGACTATGATACACTTCCCCAATTTATTTCCAGTGTAAAGACAAATGTACTGCTGTTTGCTTGACCTTGCAAAACATAAACAAACAAGCTGTACATATGAATATCATTATGTGGTAAATTTCTTTACGGGCTAAATGGGAAAATAACCACATAATTATATTCATGTCACAGCAAGGTCAATCCTTCTCAGAGACTACATATAAGTTCTCCCCTAGCACCCCTCTCAGAGTACTAGAGGACTCAGGACACACTGCGCACAGATGAACCTTCCCGTAGCATTCCTCTCTTTGAGCACTGGAAAAGACAACGTAATCAAAGAGAGGCTGGGTTTGCATTTACTTCAAGTGTTAGGCATCCCATCCATAATCCTGTACTATCATCTCCAAGCTGGATAAAGCTTGCATTTGACTGATATTCATTTGTTCAATTGATGTCATAGACTTAGTACATGGAGTTGACAAAAAATTCAACTTGAAGTAACATATGTATATTTAGCATACAAGTATGCTAAGTAATAATGTTCGATGAACGCATGATTGTATTTTTCAATAACCACTTTGCCTTACCTGCCCAGAGCTTGTAGTGTGTGGCTACACTACCCCCTATATAACACTCCCTTAAACTATATTCCTGGCACTTAATTACGAGGTAGTGTTCAACTTGCTCTGTTGGATTCTTTGTATGTTCTATCATCAAACATGGCAGCTAGCATGCAGACGTGCAAAACATCTGCTTTGCACGTCTGCATGTGCACATGCTGCCACATAGAGTCAACTCTTATTTTGTCCACTCCATCATGTTCATAAACAATAGTATGCACAGACAAACACACACCACAGCATTGCACAGCAGGTTTGCTAATTATGCACCAAACACAAGAGTGTTAATCAGTCAAGGATCATGAATAGAAATAGGAAACATAATTCAAGGTTTTTTGCTGCCCACGAGAACACAAAACTTAGGCCTCCATACGCTGTGAGAGCTGGCTGATCTGAAATGTCAGTCTGTTTCCCCCTAGCTACACAGCTGCCAGAGATGCATCCCTTTTCTGATAGTCAATACTGACTAGTTTTAACTCTTTGCACGCAGAAATGGTTTGTACATTACCGTTTACTATAATGATACCATGCTTACTTGTTCTCTTCTACCTTGATGTGCTGCATACTCTCTGAATGCATGCTTGTAGGCAGAAATTCGGTGAAGTTAAATCTCGTAGGGAGAGGGTTAAAATCTAAATTTGGGGTAAACCCGTAACTTTTTTCTCATGAGCAAGTCTGTACATAACGAGATTCGGGATTGGAAACGCGCAATTTTTGGCTCACGTGATATGTGTGGGTGGAGCATGCATTGCGCATGCGTAGTGTAGTATGGCACTTGTATGACGGTTGAGTGGCACACATTAGACGGAAAAGTGTGCATGGTCGTTCGAAATTGCATGTGGTCTAATGGTTAGGGCTCAGTGTACAGGTTAGGGTTAGGGTTAGGGCTAGGGCCAGGAAATGGGTTTTATTCCTTCTTTTTTTTTTCTGCTTTAAAAAGTGATGAACACCTTATGCGATGCCACTTGTGGCAATGTGGCGTAAGTGCGACGTAATGCGGCTTTCACCCTGCACCTGGGTCATGTGACAGGGGACATGAAACGGCGCCAGTGAAAGTAATGAGACCCTTTCCCATTCTGGTGCACGTTGCGGTCACGTGATCTACAAATGGCGCTAGCGTCTTGTAGCGAGCACCTGCCAGAGCTCTAGTGCAGTGTAGCCAGACTTCAAAATGGTATCGTAGACAGTTTTCTCCAATTGAAATTAAATTTTGGGTAACTAGCTCATGCATGTTAGATAATAATGTATACACGCAGTGAAGATAATGGTGTAACTCTACTCCTTTACAACTAACCAATCACAATGGAACAGAACTTAACCTATTACTGCATTGAAATGATGTTGTTGTGAGACTTGTCCATGTTGCCATACCAGCTAGCCATACCAGCTAGCTGTTTTATGCGGTGGTATTTTAGAAGCTGTGTTTGTTCATAGTTGCAAGCAAACACAGATTATGTTGGCAATATAAATTTTACGGCCTGTGTGGAAGGTACACGCACACATGCACAGATACACACACATGCATACGCACATAGCATATACACAGGTTCACACCTGCACTTATTATTATTATTATTATTATTATTATTATTATTCACCCCACAGAAAAGGAGTACAATTAAAAGAGTAGATACCTAACTATGAAGTAGACACATAATGCACAAATAAGTTCAGTTCAGAGGTCTGAAAGCCTGGTACAAATGCTCAAGCAAACACAAACAGTACATAATTATGCAGTGTAGCTAGTGCCAAAGTACTTGCCCTTGTCACTGAACTAACATGCTACTACTGTGACCAAATTTTATTATTTATTGTAAACTTACAGTCACTCGGACCCTGGAGGGTATTTTTATCATATATGTAACTAACTACTCACACTGAATCCTGCACTGAACTCCAGCATCTTCAGAATGGGCACAATTGTGTGACCCAAGTGCATTTCTAGGACAGTCAATAAGTCGGCTCTCAGTTCCTGTGCATTGCACATTGTCTAGGAGAATGGGTCCAGTTCCTTGACCAAAGAAGGCATTTGTATAGGGAATGGAATCTATAGGAATGAAAATTTGTCATAATATGTAGTTAGCAGTGAAAACCACTGAGATTTATATTAAAGAGAATTTAGATGTTATGAGGAGGAAAGTGGAAAGGCCTGCAGCCGCCGGGAATCTCTAAGCATTTAGACTGAGAAAACCACTCTGCATGGCTCTCTCCTAATGGAAAGAATTTTCCGGTCAACCCCTAACGGAGCTCTGGTTGCATGTGCTGAGTGGCTGCCAGGTGTGCGACTGAGGCATTTCAGTCCCACCTATGCAGTACAATAGAGTATTGTGGGGGTTGGTGGTTTTCTAGTTGTCGTAGCTCAGTGGGAGAGCAGTGGCTGCACTAGCCTCGTACCCAGGCCTGGGTACAAGGCTATGGCTGCACAAGCCAGGTGTCAAGGGTTCGATTCCCGGTGGCTGCCGGCCATTTCAATTTCTTCTATTTCCGCCTCATAACATCTAAATTCCTTTATTCCAACATCAGGCAAGAGTTCTAAGCATTGAGGTTTACAATACTTGTATACTCACTGAATTGTGAAAATCCAAATTGTTTGCACACTACGCTGGTATCTTGAATGTTCCAGAAATCATCACATACTGTGCCCCATGCATTGTTATTGCAGACTTCCACACGACCGTTGTAGATGAATTGCCCATTAGTCAACCGCAAGTCTCCATTTGTACAGCCTGTATGTATGAAAAAGAATAAGTTATATAACTGTCAGATACTTCACCCACCTTCCTCCTTTTACACGTTACAAAATTATCATGGTGCCTTATGATGCTAACTTAGAGGCTAAAAGGATATATATAGCACATATTACATATTACTAGCAATTCCAGAAGTTTTGAACGAAAGACCTCATCCTCCAACACAGTGTGCCCCATTGATTTTCATCATAGAAATAGTATAGTACAAGTGGAACAACTTTTAAATTTTGTTCAAGTGAAATTTGTGAAAATTTAAAAGTGGGCGTACATTTCCCTTATATTTCTCTCACAACTGGAAAGTGGTAGCTAATACTTGATAGAGGTCACAAACGCTTCATTGTGCATGTGGTATATTGAAAATACTTAGAGCTACCACTTTATAAAGAAAAACTTGAATGTTTAAAATCACAACCCTGGCTATCTTCAACTACACATAGCTACAAAATTAGCAGGTATAATATATCCATACGAGTTGTGCAGTTAACGGAAGCATCTTCAGAGTGTGCACAGTTGTGAACAGCAAGGTAGGTGCAGTCAATCAGTCTGCTTTCAGTTCCTGTACATTGCACATCATCCAGTAGAATGGGGACATCTCCCCCTTGGCCAAAACGAGCACGCTGTAAGGCAACTGGACCTGTGCAACAAGTTAACAAAGTCAAAGCTAGCATCAAATCACTGCATGTTACATCTTGATAGCAGTTTGTTTTTAGTTTATAAGTATATATTGCATGTACACTGAAAAATTTGAGAATGTATAAATTATCATGTGTCAGGAAGTGTTAATCTGGTGCTGATTGTGATTATACGTACCAGAAGTGGAGTATCCCATCTGTCTGCACACAACTCTTGCATCAAAAAAGCCCCACAAGTCATCACACACTGTACCCCACTGGTTGTTTAGACATACTTCCACACGGCCTGCTGTTGAACTTATTCCAGAACCAAAACCAGCGAGACGGATGTCTCCATGAACGCATCCTGTGTGAAACAAGCAGTTTAAAGTCACGAAAGAAAAAATACAAATAATTTTGGTGTACTACACAGTCTGATGTTGTGAGTCCACATAGGCATTCAGTACCACCTGTGCAGTACAGTACAGGATTATGAGGGCTAGCTAGTAGGATTATGAGGGCTAGCTAGTAGGATTATGAGGGCTAGCTAGTAGTTGTTTTGTGGTTGTAACTCGGTGTTAGAGCATTGGTGACTCAAGCCAAGAGGGTCTGGATGAGGGTCTGGATGAGGGTCAGCATTTCACATTTTGCCTCATACGTAACGTCAACTCAAGCAGATCATGTCTTGTGCTGCTGTAGTACTGTTTGGCTGATTGTGTTCTCGTCGATGAGACCTAAATTAGACATCCAGTTTTTGAGTTCAATCGTTTATGCATAGCTAACTGCAATGTAACTAATCAACTTAAAGAGCATTCGCTATTAGTCTTTGGTGTCTATCTTTCAGACATTCTATACACAACAGATACATAGAGACCTTTGTTTAGCTATCTTCTTGGAGTGTGAATATAATTATTATACTTCAATGCACACAAATGTCCAGGACTGCCATAACATGTCAAAGTTGTACTAAGTACATCTTAGGTCATTGGGAATGCATGGGATATTCCTAGTTGTACTTAGTATCAAGTCCCAGTTGTCCCAAGTTGCCATGGGACAGCCCGGGACATCCCAGGAACCTCCCACTACCTTACACCACCCTGCCAGTCCCAGGTCCAAGTTGTCCCAAGTTGCCATGGGACAACCCGGGACATCCCAGGAACCTCCCACTACCTTACACCACCCTGCCAGTCCCAGGTCCCAGTTGTCCCAAGTTGCCATGGGACAACCTGGGACATCCCAGAAACCTCCCACTACCTTACACCACCTTGCCAGTCCCAGGTCCAAGTTGTCCCAAGTTGCCATGGGACAACCCGGGACATCCCAGGAACCTCCCACTACCTTACACCACCCTGCCAGTCCCAGGTCCAAGTTGTCCCAAGTTGCCATGGGACAACCTGGGACATCCCAGGAACCTCCCACTACCTTACACCACCCTGCCAGTCCCAGGTCCAAGTTGTCCCAAGTTGCCATGGGACAACCCGGGACATCCCAGGAACCTCCCACTACCTTACACCACCCTGCCAGTCCCAGGTCCAAGTTGTCCCAAGTTGCCATGGGACAACCCGGGACATCCCAGGAACCTCCCACTACCTTACACCACCCTGCCAGTCCCAGGTCTGAGTTGTCCCAAGTTGCCATGGGACATCCCGGGAACCTCCCACTACCTTACACCACCCTGCCAGTCAGTTGTCCCAAGTTGCCATGGGACAACCCGGGACATCCCAGGAACCTCCCACTACCTTACACCACCCTGCCAGTCCCAGGTCCAAGTTGTCCCAAGTTGCCATGGGACAACCCGGGACATCCCAGGAACCCCCCACTACCTTACACCGCCCTGCCAGTCAGTTGTCCCAAGTTGCCATGGGACAACCTGGGACATCCCAGGAACCTCCCACTATCTTACACCACCCTGCCAGTCCCAGGTTCAGAAACAGCCACAGTTGAGACATAAACAGTAGGAAATGCTCTCTGTGTAAGTAGCTAAATGTAGGCAAGCTAGCTATTTATAAGTTGATTAGGTTAAAGAAGTGAATCCTCTTCTACGGAGCTTGCACTTCTCCTGCCTGCTATGCATGTCCACAATGTGCAGAATGAAGAACATGCGGCTCATACGTCCGGGTCATCCTGGCATACTTCGAAAGCCATGAGAAGTGTTGATCACACACTTCGGTGTCAACCTATGATTAGGTTTGCATAGTAATATCTGATCACAGTATGTAATCCAACTCCTTGAAAGATTTGGGGTCACAGTGTTGATGGCACAATGTGTCTGTGTGCCCAGCCATGTGGAGTTTGTCAACGACAATCTCAGTGTTTGCAAGTTGGATTGACTGTGGTGTCAGATTTTGTCTGAAGAAGGTAGCCTCTCAAATGATGTCAGTGATGCTGCAATGAAAGCTGCAATCAATTTTGCAGAAAGTGTCATGCAAACAGACAGCAATGATCACACGGAAGGGGAGTGTGGAGGTGGTGATACAGAGGTGTCAATCAGGTGAATTACTTTGTGTACATGTAGCTTGTAGACAAGTCTTTTGGGAAGCAAGGATGTGGCCCAAAATTAGTATCATTCTCTGCTTCAGGCAGTAGGAATGTGCATGTCCTGATATTTACCCATGTCTTTGTCCTGCTTGTCCATGTAAGCACTGCTTTATTGACACTTAACAACTGCATACACTGTAAAATAAGCAAGGGTTACAGTTTCATCTGCATACCACATACTACTGGTTGCAATGAAACTACACTTGCTGTACCATATTGTCCCGGGCAAGCGCCCATCGCAGCGCAAGCACCCACCCCCTAATTTTGACAGTTCTGGTGGTTTTACGTGGTCCTCCATGTAATCTGAAAATGACTCAAAAGTTCACAGTTCGTATTGCCGCTGAGCTCGCGTACATAGCTGCAATCATTCTGATGAGCTTCAGGCGCCACTACATCTGGTAGCAAGGTTTGCACACACCAGTTCACTTGCAGTACGAAATGTGCTTACTGCAAGCGACAAATGCTGGTTGGTCCATTTTCTAACACAATACAGCTTACTCCACGCCGTGTTGGTGTGTCTTCTTGACTGGAAAAGGATGAGTTTGAGTATGCTTAAGCAACTAAAGCATACCCGAAATATCCCTGTAGTCAAGGTGGAGTCAGACCCCATGACGAAGGGTCTTTCGATCATGTCGACTGGAAACCAAGATGCTGCTGACACTTGGCCATGATGCCTACGGCCAGCTAGCTTGTTACCTAGCCATTCTCAGAAGCTGACCATCATGCAACAATTACTACAATTCAGTAGAACTCACAACCTACCAGTCCTGCTAGCAGTGGCAGCAAAGACTCATCCAATACAAATTGGTCATAGTGCTAGCTCTGGTTCCAGTACCTGGCCAGCGCGATTGTCAGCAGCATCCATCAGGGTAGTGGCCAGCTGCAGGGATCTGTCTCTGCTATTTTGTAGTGCACAAATAAACTCGAAAATTCATGTGACACTTTGGCTGTTGTGCTAGTAGTACAGGGCTAGTGCTGGTAATAGCTCCCCTAGTAAGGACTATTTCACTGCAACAAACAAAGTCCCTGTTTTGTATCTCCATGCTGTTGGTCATCAGTTGTGATATTTACCAACTAAAAGCTATTTAATTGTGCTGCTGTATAAACTCACTCAACCATTAATTGGTGTTTACACCTCTGACTTCAGCATATACTCCTGCAACTGCAGAGAGTATATGCTGAATCAGGCCACTACCCTGATGGATGCTGCTGACAATATGCCATACATATATACCCCCATGCACCACCTTTGACCATGCACTCTAGCATATGTACATGTTACCCATGCATGTACGTACACCACTACGAAATGCACACCAAAGGTGTAATGCTATATGTAATATCATGTTCACTGTACAGGTGATGCTGAAGTGGTAGGCCTGGGTGATGACGATGCTACTACAGCATATTGCCTGCAGCGTCCAGGGTGTATTTGTCTCCTTTACTGGCCTAAAAAAAGTTCAGGACGCGAGGCAATGGTGCTTTGAGGGCATTCTATCAGCTAGAGACTGAGGGTCTGGGGAAGGTTCTAGAAGTTGGGTGTGGCAAAGGGACATCAGTGGTAAGAGATGCTGAGTGGTACTGGAATTCCAGCTTACCGTATAGCTCCAAATTTTCGCACAATATTTTCGTGAATTTTGTGATTAACCTCGAGATCACGAAAATGTTGTTCACAAAATATTTTGAACGTGTGTCACGAGGTGGCCTATATAGTACCCTTGCTGAAAAATGGGCGGGGCAACATTGAATCACCAATATTTAAAGTGATCATGAAATTTTTATCACGAAAATTTGCTTCAAATGCTAATTTGGAGAGATTCACAAAATTTTTTGGTGGTTCAAAAATTTTGTGAATCTCTCCAAATTAGCATTTGAAGCAAATTTTTGACATTGAGTAATATCCAATCACCCATACATGTATCAAATGAGCTGGAAATTCCAGTATCAAGTAAGCTGGAAATTCCAGTATCAAGTAAGCTGGAAATTCCAGTATCAAGTAAGCTGGAAATTCCAGTATCAAATGAGCTGGAAATTCCAGTATCAAGTAAGCTGGAATCCCAGTATCAAGTAAGCTGGAAATTCCAGTATCAAATGAGCTGGAAATTCCAGTATCAAGTAAACTGGAAATTCCAGTATCAAGTAAGCTGGAAATTCCTGTATCAAGTAAGCTGGAATCCCAGTATCAAGTACCGTATAGATTCCATGTATTTCACTGATGTGAGGAAGTACATGTGTAGGATTAACTTAGTTATACTGTCACTCCAGAGCATCTCCCAGAGATACAAAGAGACCAGTACAAACATGGTGAGCATGGAACGTCCACAAAGGTATTCAAATCAGGCCCAACCATAAGTCCCCCTCGCAGAAGTCCAAGAAAAACCCTTTGAAGGACTGCTTGGGTAACCACATCTCATTTATCCTCATCCACCACAACTCATTAATCTAGACCAGTATTTATCATTTGTTACTTTCATCAATATCTAATTCTGGTATTTAACAACTTCTCATTATCATCCAGCATAATATAGATCAACATTGTTACTTTCATCAATATCTAATTCTGGTATTTAACAACTTCTCATTATCATCCAGCATAATATAGATCAACATTGTTACTTTCATCAATATCTAATTCTGGTATTTAACAACTTCTCATTATCATCCAGCATAATATAGATCAGCATTGTTACTTTCATCAATATCTAATTCTGGTATTTAACAACTTCTCATTATCATCCAGCATAATATAGATCAGCATTGTTACTTTCATCAATATCTAATTCTGGTATTTAACAACTTCTCATTATCATCCAGCATAATATAGATCAGCATTGTTACTTTCATCAATATCTAATTCTGGTATTTAACATCATCCAGCATAATATAGATCAGCATTTATCTGATTTTCTATCATTAATTAATAAACCACTTCTAATTACCATCCAACACTGATTCTTCCTCCAATTCTGGTAAATTTGTTCTACATCAATAAACTTTTAATAATCAAATCACTTGTACTGCTGCAGAATGAATGTGTATATATGGACCTGGGACTTTGGGGGGTAACTTGGTCAGTGGACTAACCCGGGATGTCTGCAGTTGTCCCGGGACAGAAGGGACAACTCGGACCTGGGACTTTGGGGGGTAACTTGGTCAGTGGACTAACCCGGGATGTCTGGAGTTGTCCCGGGACAGAAGGGACAACTCGGACCTGGGACTTTGGGGGGTAACTTGGTCAGTGGACTAACCCGGGATGCCTCCAGTTGTCCCGGGACAGAAGGGACAACTCGGACCTGGGACTTTGGGGGGTAACTTGGTCAGTGGACTAACCCGGGATGTCTGGAGTTGTCCCGGACAGAAGGGACAACTCGGACCTGGGACTTTGGGGGTAACTTGGTCAGTGGACTAACCCGGGATGCCTCCAGTTGTCCCGGGACAGAAGGGACAACTCGGACCTGGGACTTTGGGGGGTAACTTGGTCAGTGGACTAACCCGGGATGTCTCGAGTTGTCCCGGGACAGAAGGGACAACTCGGACCTGGGACTTTGGGGGGTAACTTGGTCAGTGGACTAACCCGGGATGTCTCTAGTTGTCCCGGGACAGAAGGGACAACTCGGACCTGGGACTTTGGGGGGTAACTTGGTCAGTGGACTAACCCGGGATGTCTCCAGTTGTCCCAGGACAGAAAGGACAACTCGGACCTGGGACTTTGGGGGGTAACTTGGTCAGCGGACTAACCCGGGATGTCTCCAGTTGTCCCGGGACAGAAGGGACAACTCGGACCTGGGTAACTTGGTCAGTGGACTAACCCAGGATGTCTCCAGTTGTCCCAGACAGAAAGGGACAACTTGGACAGTGGTGGGAAGATTCATCTATGGAAGATTCTAGGACACCCCTAAACCTTTGAGGCAATCCCACAATAGGTCTGGTGTCAAGGATGTCCCTGGGACATCCTTGGTTCCTGGGATACCCCAAGGACAACTTTGGCACTTTATGGCAATCCTGGACCACCCTGTCAATGCAAAAATTAAGTCTGAGTGCCTTTCTTGTTGCTTTCCAGTGTTTATATTATATAATTGTAAGAACATCATCATAAAAGATCTTCCCCACCTTTCCCATCCTTTCTTCGTCATTTCAAAGCTTGATACAAAAGTGTTTTAAACTAGATGTTATGATTATGTGATGATAATGCCTGTGCCTGCAAACCATTGTTATATTCATACCTGTCCTTGATTATTCACTTCTATAATGTGCTAGGTATCCAGCTACCAGCTACCATGTGCATTCCTACACGCAATGCAGCACATATAAACACATCTGCATGACCGTGTGCAGGCGCTATGGTGTACCAAAGCTTGAGACAGCCATTAAGCATCAAGCACATAAGGTATTGTCAGTGGAAAGCTTTGATTTAACACCTAAGCCTTAGACAAATTGCCGCTGACTAAAAACAAATTTTTGTTTACGAGCATGGTGTCCTGGCTAAAAATAATACCAAGAGTTCATAACTGTTATGAACTACCCATGCTTTTATGGTGGGGGAGTGACTTGAGTATTGCTACTACTGAGAAGAATTATTCATAACATATTGTACTTGAGTACACTTTTGTATGAATTTGTTATTAATACCTTGTCTATACAAAACACCCCCTTTCTAGGTCCCCTCCCCCAGTGACCCCCACTCCCCCTTTCCTTCCCCCTTTCCTTCCCCCTTTCCTTCCCCCTTTCCTTCCCCCTTTCCTTCCCCCTTTCCTTCCCCCTTTCCTTCCCCCTTCCTCCCCTCCTTCCCCCTCCCTCCTCCCTCTTCTCCTTCTCCCCTTCCCCCTTCCCCTTCTTTACTCTCTCCCCCCCCTCCCCCCCCCTCCCCCCCCCCCCCCCAAAAATATATAATAAAAACAAACAAACAAACAAACAGATGAATGAACTTCTAAGGAGACAAAGGACTAACTGCTATTTTTATATAGTTAGTCCAACATGATTGTAACTTGGGAACAAATTCAGACTTTACTAACTAGTTAGCTAGAAGCTAATTTCAGCTGCTGTGATAGGTATGTTCATGAAGTACAAACTAGTGCTAAGTATTGCAGCAAGCATGAGACATTAGGTCTTGGTACGTAGATCTCCCACCTTTGTCAGAGCTAAATGTTTTTACAATTACATTCCTTGTCTGGTCAAGGTTCCAATAAGTTATGAATATTAATTGCACTTTGCAGCATAACATCATGAGATCATTATTACATGATTACTGTATCTAGTGGTTATGGCTATATGCACTAATACTACTGCTGTTTAACTCCCAATGCAAACAAATGCTTCAGCATATTTGGCTGTGTTGCAATTTTACATTTATTTTAAACTTTCTTGGATAGCCATGACCTTCTCCCCCCCCCCCCCCCCCCCCCAAAAATAAGCAGGCCTAGATACAAAGTCACCCACTGTCAGTGCATATATTATATCAGACCTCATAATGCAGTGCAGCAATCATTAATATAAAGATTGTATTTCCCATTGTGTTCTCAGTGTTAGCACAATAACACAGATCTCTTGTATTAACGGCTACCTTCTTATTACTCTTGTATTAATGGCTACATTCTAATTACTATGGTATATACCTCTCTTGTATTAACAGCTACATTCTTGTTACTATTGAACTCTGAAAAGTATTCATGACATTTTAATTGAACTCATGTCAGCATTCAGGTAATACTACGTAAGTATGAACATATTCATGACTAATTGGAACTTTGCGCAAACAAAGAATCTAGACAAGTAGCATCTACTTGTCAATGTCTGGATCATGATAGAAATGAGGCAGCCTATTTTTAGCCCTGCACAGGCTCTCATCCCTCCCAGCTTTCATGATAAAACCTGGGGCTGTGAGAGTTGAGAATAAGGCTAGCTTATCATGTGTTAAATTAATCTTATAAAACATTTTGTGTACGACACTTGCGAATATATTCCCATATGCCTTTTTTACACTTCTATTTTTCTGTTTAGTCCTAAAATGATTGTATTCTGTTGGTGGTGATTCAGTGCAAAGGCATGTTTACATTTCGACCCACCTCTTCCTCATTGAGGTAAACTGAATGAATACGATTATTTTATGTCTTGGCTTACAGACTTGTTTGGTACTCTACCACATCTGTTAGTAATGAAATTGTTTCTTTACAAGATAACAGAGACCTGCTGATATTCTCATAGTATTCTCTCAATATTATATTTAGCCAGGTCAATCAAAAACATCACACCACAGCAAATAGTATATAGCCCAAGATCACACATGCACACACCTAACCATACAGTATTTGTTTCCAATATTACATGACAAACTATCAGGGAAAAGGACACAATAGTTTCTTCACAAGTGTAAATATTAACCATGAAGTTTCAATGTGATATACTAATGAGGGTGAAAACTAACCAGTGGTAGATCGATAGCACCTCACACCAGCGTCTTCATTGTGTCTACAGTCTGCAGTATGTTTTTCAAATGGGCAGCTGTACAGCGTTGACTCATTCCCACTACACTGTACATTGTCCATCAGAATGGGACCAGTCCCCTGGCCAAAGAAGGCATTAGAGTAGGCTAATGCTCCTGTGGTAGACAAGCAAAGACTTAAGTATGTAGTATTACCTAATCTTCAAATGGGGCACATGCTATAAATATCAACAATCTGAAGTGTGTTTACCGTATATAAGAAAATGATAGTCATTGTGTATTTGTTAATGCATATCAGTAATTTATCAGTAATTTTAGCATACTTCTAATTTATTCATGCAGCTTCTCTTCATGCTTTATCTGATCAAGTGTCGCCAGCCATGACTATACAATGTCTGCAGGCTGATGGCTCATGTGCACTTCATGTTTAGCTTGTACAGAGTTGTTTACCTTACAAAAATTGGTAGTATTATTACACATTTATGAATATTCATATTATGAACATATTTACAGCTGAGTACACAACTCAGATTATACTTATTTCAGCGCTATAACTACATTGCAAAGCTACCTACTATGAAAACTGACATTCAAATCACTTGTAGCTTGAAGCTATCAAAGTACTTGACTTATGGCCGTTTTCATGTCTAATACATGAGGTTTTCTGCTTCCATTATGTGTTGTGTTTATTGTCACAGTGGTTTAAAAGTTAACCTATTGCCTGTTTTGTATAATAACTCATGATTGTCACAGTGGTTTAAGTATTGTCTTTTTGGTTAATGTGTAGGTTTTTACTTGTGCCAGAGAATCCCAGCTGCCTGCAAACCACCAGTGCATCATTAGTTCCCCACACATCATCACAGATAGTCCCCCACATGTTGTAGAGACATATCTCCACTCGTCCACGGTTGGGAAAGGTCCCACCAACCAGCCTGAGGTCACCCTGGTTACAGGGAGCTGTAGCACCAAAAATAAGAGGAGGAACAATGTCACATGTTCTTTGCAAGCAATAAACAAACAACTATAAATATCAACATGAGCCCACCCACAAACCTGCAAAAGACAACCCTGGAGCAGGCGGGTGAGGCAGACTTTTAGCCAAATTCACAACATTACACTACCAAATATAAAACACACCTCCATGTTTTTGGAATTTGCTGAATTGTAATGCTCTATAAATCGCATAACTCATTCTATTAGATATCCAATAATATGCAGTATGAATAATTTCCAAATACGTAGTGCTGCATGAATATTACAAGTAGCTTCTATGAATATTCATAATATTGAACTTTGTGTGACAGTCTTCCTACACCTTGCTGGGAACAGATAATGGTGTTAGACACCCAATGTCACATAGTGTAGCTACATAGCAAAACTTATTGTATAAAAAAATCACCATAGAGAAAAGGGAAGAATCTATAAATGCTACACTACTGCTTTTGCAGCTCCACATAGACTTAGTGTGAAGATGGCTAAAGTGCTCCAGAAAAAGATAACAAAACTCTACATATACTATAACATGGAGCCTGATTATTGAGGGGGCCAGGTGTGTATATAGTTTGCATCTTTTTGTAAACGTATACCATTGGCCTTACTTTTTTGGTAAATGTATAGGTGCCGGCTTATCTCGGAGAATATGAAGTCTTGTTACTATGAACCTACTAGTGTGTAGAATGCATGACTGTAGAGTGAAGTTAAACATGGCATCCAGGCTATCATGACCATCATTCCCAAGGTCAAAGTGGAGCCCATCATCTTGGCACCTGGGCAAGGTGCAGATTGGGAATGAGCCATTGCTCTTGTGTCGTGCACAGGTTGGTTCGGGAACAGTGTAGTTGACCCAAAGCAGTTGCGCATAGACAAAATGTGGTTGGCCACTTTGGTCCAGCACTAGCAAAATGCAAAATCTTAAATCTGAGTATGGCTTCTATAACGAATTTTGGAATTTTAGTTGTTGGCAGTGGACATGCAACTCTAAAATTCAGTTACACATAGGGCAAATTGTGATTGGCCACTTTGGTCCAGTGCTAACAAAATGCAAAATCTGAAATCTCTGAGTATGGCTTCTATAACAAATTTTGGAATTTGTAGCTGTCTTTTCACTCAATTCAATCCCATGCGGATCACGTGATAGGCCTCCAGGACGTCGACGAAAGGTCATTGATGAAGGCAAATGTGTTGGACACTGCGCTTGCAAACGGCAGGAGCAGCGTGTTCTCCTCGACAGGTAGGGAAGCTTATAGATTTAGTGATGTTTTACTTTACGTATAAATGAGAGAGGGTAGCTTATTGGATATACTGGGATGGGGACAAGGATTGACTCCTGAAAGTGGCCAGATGTGGTAAGAAGTCCCTTGTGTATGAATACAAGAGACTTCTTACCACATCTGGCCGCTTTTGTCCTCTCTCCAAACCTCCTGGTAGATTGTGAGTGTGGCAAGAAGGAAAGGGAGGATTTCATAGCACTGATAGTGGGTGACTGGGTGTGCCTTTGTGTGTCTTTGTCCTCATCACATCACACAAGTAGTTTTAGAAGTGTAAGAGCCAGTGAAAGTAAAATGCAGACAGAAGCATAAACGTAAGTAGCATAAGGCCCTTCTAAGGGAGCATCTACAAACTATTTTTTCCCAAAGTAACATCACTGTGACATTGTGACCCCCCTCTCCTCCTCCTCATAACGTCATGCATACTGTCGACTGTTGATGAGACACTGCCCTCAAATATTAGCCGCACAATCTGAAGCTCTGAGTGAAAAGTCATCGAATAGTAGCCTTGGGTAATTATCCATCCACCCAGTTGGAATAACTTAATCCTATGTACTTTACTATTATTTGGTATGTATACACTGGTATCCTGTTATCACAAGTGTCCATGAGTTGATTAGTCTCGTTCCCAGACTATTTTTTCCTATTTTTCCACACGGTGAGGGAAAAAATAGTCTGGTCAACGGCCTACTCCGTTTTTGTTCTGTGCGGTTTAAAAATTGGTGACGCAACGTCTTTAAAAATGCATTATGTGACATCAAATTCAGTTGTGAGTTGTCAAGCTCAGAAACGCACACCGCCGTTCACAGAAGTCCTGGCATTCCTTCGCTAGTCCGTACTCTGGTTCTGCCTGGCTTAGTCTCTTGATAGCACTTCAACTGCCTAGCCTTCTTAAAATTAGTTATTGCAGTATGTGACGTCATTCACATGAAGCAATATGCAATGTGATTGGAGTGCCACCATCGTGGCGCTTGGATCAAAAACGGAATAGGCCATTGACCAGACTTTTTCTCCCTCCGCATGCCGAAAAATAGTCTGGGCATGAGACAGAGTTGATAGGGAACTTTTCTATATTTCTCTTTGCAGATTGAGAAGTGTAGAAGCTTCAGTCAAGATCTGCCTGTCGTATCCTCCCACATGAAGACCTAATATATATGATGCTTACATGCAAGAACTCAATGCTGTCATGTTGTATGCAGTCATTTTTGTACCTAGTCAATTTATGTTAGCCTCAGTCCTTCTTACTCCAGTGCTTGTCAGGCATACTGCAAGAAACTAACGCATCATTAGAAAGCCTGGGTATGAGGATGTTATTTTTTTGTAAGTATTCATGGTCAAATTTTACAATCAGTTCTGTTTTGCATCAACTTACATGGTTGAATTTCAGCAGAACAACTTACAGTAAAACTTAACCTGTAAAACAAGTAGTATCAGCCTTATTCTTTATGCAGGCAGGCTACTTTAGTAAAGAACATAATTATAACGTCATGTACTAACGCTGAAAGAAGTCATCTAGCCAGTTCCATGCTGCAAGAGTCTAGCCTAGGTCCACCGCGAGACTGACGTAGGCAACCGCTAGTGACATGAAACGGGAGGCTGTCTTTTCACCCAATCCTAGTCTCGTGCCCCGCCCGCGCTCGCCGGGAGGCGGGCGCGGGCGGGGCACGAGACTAGGATTGGGTGAAAAGACAGCCTCCCGTTTTTTTTCCCCCGCGGCATTGGGCAAGGCTTATGAACACCACGTAGGTAAGGCGCTGCATTCAGCTGCCTACTTGTAGCTACACTAAAACTAGCCTACTCACAGCTTCAGTGAACTGTAAAGCTAGGATGGTCTGTTGTCAGTATGATAGTTTTCTGCGCTGCAGCTGGTCAGTCGTCATGTGATTGACAACTGAATCATGAAATTGGTTTCGCAAATTTTGGTACGGAGAGTGGTTGGCCCTTCATCTGGTTCTAGCTGGCTATATTGCACATTACTTTTCTCCAGGGAGGGCAGATATCACACTGGAATCACTACTAAACTGTCAACACCGCTTCAAGTTCTGGTGTTGTGGTTACACTTGAAATATTCTTCTTAGGCTTAGGTCTAACGGTAACTGAGATTAACATCAAAAAAAGTACAGAAACAAGACTTAAAAAACATTAAAAATGTAAAAAGATGTAGGGATGGCATGCCAAAAAGTATGCAAACAAGGTAGGGATGATGCATGAAAGCAAAGGTCTACATATTAGCAAAGCCCCATCCCTACATCTTTTTCTGGGGGAAAACTGCGCATGTGCTGTTTGCTGTGCACAACATTTCCGGTAGTTTATTGAGTAGTCAGGGCCAGTATGGTTTGCAGGGCATATGGAAAAGCAGGAAATGGAAATGAAATGGAAACTGGAAACGGAAACCGGAAACTCAAAACAGAAATGGAAACGATCGGTTGCTTTGCTAGCCTAGCTAGCCTAGCCTCATTCCCAGGCCTTCGCCGCCCCCAGTTCTCACTTGCGTTGTGCAAGTCATTGTTTATGTTCACATCAGCAGTTTTCTATCTTTGGTGTTCCATGCTTAGTAACTAGCTGATTCTGTATAAATATGCCCTGTACATGTCCTGAGATTAATGTTTGAATCAGAACACTACACCAGTACTTTTGCATTGGCAAGTATTGGGGGGATGGGGGGGGGGGGGGGGGGGGGGGGGGGGGGGTTGGGAATGGGGCTATTGTACGCAGAGCCTCATCATTTGTTTCACAAGCGATCAAAACTGGAAGTGGGTCTAGGAACAAGGCTGCAAGAGTAGGAATGCTGGCCTTGTTCCAAAACGAAGTACGTTACTCTCATGGTCAGATTGCAACTAGTATAGTCTCATGCCCACACCGTCTCACACTAGATTGAGCGCTACTCAATCACACTAAAAGCAGTAATCACAAAGCACAGTACAAGAGTGAAGGCAAAGCACATGACTCATAAAGCCAGTCCTATAACCATTGTTAAGTAGAATACAAGAGTAATGACTAAGCACACTATGAAGAAAACATTGCACCATTGATAGGTGCGTTTTTTGTTACCAGTTTCCATTTCCAGTTTCCGTTTCATTTCCATTTCCTGCTTTTCCATATGCCCCGGTTTGCACATGTTCGACGTTCAGCGTGCTGAGCTAGACGATGGTGTTCTTGCGTGCAAAATCATTGTTGTGACACAACCAGGAAGTGTTGTAATAATTGTTTTGACATGTACAAGTGTAGGTGACTTAATAAGATATTGGCCGCCCGCCCGCATCCTGGAGCATCTACCGTGGTGATGAGAAACAATGAATCATCATATTGGAGTGGCCTAGCTGAGAACCCTCCTGTGATAGCCACCGGCTTTTTGGATTCTACGCCTATTATATTGCGGACAGTGGCGAGGCACACAAGATTTAGGGGAGTCTGGAGATCCCCCCCAAATGGAGGTAGAATTTGCAACCTCACATTCCACACCGATCGACTACACTCAGCACGGTTAAGCGTGGGCTAGATTATGCGTAGGCCGGATAACGCATTTAGTTCATGCGTAATATAACCTACGCATAATGATTATGCGTAGGTTATATTACGCATAAACTAAAGAAATTACACGTTTACATAATGAAAATTATCAGCCATCACCACTTTTTGTTCACTTAGGTAGCACGCAGTGGGAGCGAGATGGCGCCAGCGTTCAGAACAGAGCAGAATGATGATAAACTGTAAAAATAAACACTAAACTGGTTTAGTTCAATGTGTATTTGTTTCGTACCAGCGCACGCGAAAAGGTGGGCTAAGCCCTCCTTCATCGATACTTTAGGGAGGCTATAGCTCCCGTGGTTCCCCCGACCTCAGCGATTGAGGTCGCTAATGAATAATTATAACAAAAGGCGTGAAAATTTTCACCGCATAGCGGATTCATAGTGTAGTGAAGTTGTAGGTAAAAGCACAGGACTGAGTGACAACTGGCTAAAGTATATATCAAGGCTAATTATTTGCTAGGGACTAAACAAAAATAATTAACGTAAGAACCAATTTATTATTTTTCCCTTTCTTTGACAGTTAGAATTCTCAAAACTAAGCTCGAATTGGAGTCCACTTTGCTCTTCAACTAAGCACACCTGCAGTGTACATAAGACCACAGTGCCATTAATTTTAATTTACATTGTTGTCATTACTTTTATTTCAAACAAGCATTCCACATCGATAGGCAAAATAAGGTTGTTTTGTATCTTCTGCACTCATTAGTGTCCTAAACAATGTGCATCCTAGTGAATGGCAACCACATCATCTTTTATCAGATTTGAGGGAGTATGAGCATGATAAACCTTGCCTTCTTGAAAGGGTGAAGGGAATTGTTGATGCAGCTGAAGTGGTGACAGAGATGTAAGATGTAGATCAACTAGCTCTTACACCCCCCCCCCCCCCCCCCTCGATTTTATTTGGGTGGTGGTGCCACCTCCTCTCTTCCTCTTTCAATACACTCTGTCCTACCAAAGTATATACATGTCATGATTCTTATCTGCCATGTCCATTAGCAGTGATGGCCTTTGCAGACTCAACTATTGTCAATTAAGACTGTGATTTGGCATGTTATGAATATGATTATTGATATAATGGTTGAGCTCTCACCATGTACAGATATTGTATTGTAGTTATATAGTTACATACTAGATCTGCAAGTCCTTTAATCTCTGCAACCCCTTGAACTTGAACCATGTGATAAGGTTTGCTTGGAATATCATCCTTAGTTGCATTATTACCAAGTTGTGTGTTGATCAATTTATATTTCATGCAGATAATTGCTGAGAAACAAACATCTCACAAAGTGTATAGCTACTGAGTATAGACGCGGGCACGTTTCCTACGAATCACAGTTAAGTAGTCAATAATTTAGCTATCACTGCGTCCTGATCAATTTTCAAAAGAGTAGGACTGGCATGTATGCACATTACAGCAGTAAGACCCAGTCATGATATAACAATTTACTTTGGAGCATGCAAATGCGACCGCATTTGGTGTTTACTACGTAACAGTCGGCGCTATCGCTACGATCTAATATTTATGCGGGTTTTTTTCAACTTACCCGGAGCAGGCCGGATGGACATCAGCACTAGCAAGCCGACAAGAAGGATACAGAGACGCATGGTTGCTCTCTGTCAATCCTGCCCGAGTTTGCAGCAAAACAAGCTGGTATACGCTTTCGAAAAAAAACAACGTATTTACTGCTACCGTCAGCGCCCAGCTCCACCCCCTTTACCATACATGGTATATAATTGGCATTAGTCCGCGGACATCCGGAAATCTTGATATCACATATAAATTCAGCCGCCAGTAAGATCTAATGACACCAACGTTTCTTTCCTGGGACTCCTGTGTTATGCATGCAACGTCTTATCCACATTACGTCGTATCCACATTACGTATCATAAGCAGGAGAGCTAGTTGCATTGGGTATACGGAGCCGTCAAAGTTCGGAAAGATTCAAGCACCAGCTTGTTCCAGAACGAGCCAATCAGGATCAAAACGTCACTGAAGACTTAGTGTTCAGTTCTGACTCGCCAGACTTCTGTAGCCAAAACGAAGCAAATGGGATCTAGGGAACACGGGATCAACCAATCAATCTCTTACTTAAGTGACAAGCACTGAAAATGCCCAGCCATGTTTAATGACTTATGAGTCACTGTGATTGTGAATGTGTGGGTGAAAAAATAACAAAAGAGTGAAACTACATAGCAATTGTACAAGTATTCTTTTCAGAACTAAGACCATATAAAAACTAGTCAATTATATTGAGGTGCGTAAAAATTGGGTCTCTTTTGGTTATAATAGCTAAAGAACAATTCAAAGTTTCGCAAGTTTTGCAGTTTACTACATTCCATCACAAAGTGAAATTCAGTTTCAACTTTACCATTATTACATATCTTATATTAACTGGCACCTTAGAAGTCCGATATCTATACCAGCCTCCACTGCCAGCGGAAGGCACCCAGCACACAGCAAAACCAATGCCCATCTCTGGCCAGGGCCGATTGAGTAGGGCCAACACAAAACCGGCAGTATCAGAACATTAGTTTGTAGCTAGTTAGCTACCTCCACTTTCTGAGTTTCTAACTGGTCTATGTAGATCCTCTAACCAAACTCTTTCCGCTAGATCAATGAGCTCATTTTCTATGAAAGATAGAATTGTGGTTACAGAAAACCCATTTAGTATGTCTTCTGAGAAAAGTGTAGGAACTTTAACAGTATTAACTAGTATAGTTTTTGTAACTTGCCAGCACCAATTCTTACACCAAGATTCAGCCGTAATCATAGACCAGTGGAAGACTGCATTTGCAATTCTATTAGAACTATACTGAGATCTTAGTCGAAACCACCATGGACATGTGTTATCCAAACAGGGATCCATCCCATGACCCCATGAAGGGTAGCAATGGGGAAGTTCTTCCCAACTCCTAGAAAATATTGTATAGCATTTCCTTGTATGGATTCAACGAGACTGTGTTTTTCATTCACAACAACTACATGTACAGTCTATTAGCTACAGGCATGACTAGTGTTGAGTGTAGGTATGAGTATACGTTTGTGCTGAGAATCCACCATTTTCCTTTGACTTGGCTATAAGACTTGGCTTTCAGTTTACAGTAATAAGTACAATGTTGTGAAGAGTAAGAATGTGTACATGCTTCCTAATGACCTCCTAGCTGCTAATGTGATCTTCTCTACTAATGTTTTATGATCAAGATGCTTATTAAGGCCACTCCAAATGAGACTTTAGTTTCCCGTCCTGACTTCTGTGATTTTACATGCGGGCGGGCGGTCTATTACCGTTAACCATTACTATGAATCTCATTATAAATTCGTCCGAAATATAATCTAACTGTGTCGGAATGTGCGCATCCTGGAGCTGTCGAACCCATTCACACTACTATCGTTCCACCGAATCTGGCAACTTTGGCGCAATGCTTTTACACGAGTCTACGTTTGCTACTGTACTGCGTACTAGTGCGCGCGTAGTACGTTGGACGGCGTTGCAGATAATTTCGAATAATAATGGATATAATGGTCAAATGGCGCGGTAGACTCCGGGGGGGGCGGGCGGAGGACGGGAAACTATAGTCTCATTTGGAGTGGCCTAATCCAATAACCTAGGTATTTATACTCACTGCAGTAATCCAAGACTTGGTCATTATAATAAAAGTAGTACAAATGCTGTTTCCGTCTTTTAGCTATATAAGCCTTTTTGTCTTTTCAGCATTAATGAGTAAGTCATTTTCACAGCACCATGCAGTAGTTTTGTCGATTAGGTTTTGTAAGTGCTTGGGATCTGAAGCCAGAAGTACAATATCATCAACATAGGCCAGAGCAGGTACTGAAAAATCATCACATCTAACTCCAAGTTCACAAGCTTCATAGTCCTTGAGTAAATCATTTACAAATAAACAAAACAATGTTGGGGATAGTAAGCAACCTTGCTTTACTCCAGAATTTACATTAAACAATGAGGTATAGCTATTCAACTTCCACTGAGCATTCAAAATCTTGGTAGATGCTTATAAGAGCGTCTGGAAATGGAAATGGTCCTCTTATTCCGCGTATAATGAAAGTTTTCTCCACAATAGATCCCTATTTATAGAGTCAAAGGCTTTTTAAAAGTCCACAAAACCAGCGTGTCATTGGCTTTCAGTTTACAGTAATAAGTACAATGTTGTGAAAAGTAAGAATGTGTACATGCTGAATTTTCGTCTTGAAGTGCATAGTTATGCCAAAGCAAAGTAGCTATTTAACAAGGTATGTGTAGCTACAGTCATGGGCTAGTTAAATTTTGCAGCAGGATGAAAGGCCAATGCACAGTAAAAGAACGTTCATTTCGGTTCCTGAAAGTGCTAGCTAGCTAACATGCACTTAGTTGTCTCAGCATTAAGTCTTCCAAGGGCATCAGTCAGCAAAAGCCTCAGGACCTATCAATAAGAGCTTTACAAGTGAATATAAGGCTGATTTTAGTCAGCATATCACCATGACCACAGTTTAATTCTTGTGCATGTATCGAACCTGCACGTGCAAAGCGTCAGAGTTACGCGTATGATGCAGAGTAGGTGGGGCTGCGTCGTCAGATATATTACCCACTATGCAATCGCTTTGTATTGCAGCCTCGGCGCTAACACGAACAACCTGAGCGAGATTGGCAAAGAGTAGCCATGCGACTCTGCGTCTTCTTCGCTCTGGCGCTCTTGCTGGCGTTTATTCGCCCAACTCCCGGTAAGCCTATTTTAAGGCCTAGTGTACTGCGTAGCTATGCTCAGCGCGTAGTGTTTATATTACTGTATAAACATTAAATGTAATGTCATTAATGTAATACGTGTATTATGTTTAAGATAAGAAGACAGTAGATTGATGAAGACATGCATGGCATACAAAAATAGATATAGCATCAAAGAACTCATACACAGTGAATAGCTCAGCTAATGGAAGCAAGCTCCAATGCATGCTGTAACTGGGACCCTGTGCGGAAAGGGTAACGAGGCACATTCACGTACTTGCCAGTTTTACTTACTCATTTCTTGCCTCATTCGCATGCATAATTTCTTAATCAAAACTACACAAATTTGGAGCTTGAAAACGTTTTAGATGACCAATATTACTTGGTAGCTATGCAACTTAACGAGTAACTGCAAGTTAAGACGTGGAGTATGTACAACTAATGTAGGCATTAAAAATTATATTTACCCATCTCTACTGCTTTGATTATTGATTGAATATACCAGCATATTTAAGATGAAGTAATACTGCCCACTCCGCTAATAATGTTTTACATATTGTACTTACAGTTGCTGAATATATTTTGTGTTCAATGGCATCACTCAGTGCGATAATTACGTTCAGTATGCATTTTAGCAAAAATACAAAATTGTGTCTGCGTTTTTTAACCCCCTTACCCGGGCATATTGAACCTACATTTGAATAGTGCAAACTCTGGGGAAACCGTAGGTTCAATTCTTCGTGAGCATTAAGTCAATCACGCATCAATTTATTGTCCATAGTAATCCAAAGCCTGGACACGAAACTACTGTAGCTACACGATCGCGACATCATCGGCACTAGGTGTCGCTGATGGGTCGTTTTTATTGAATTGAAAGTGATATTAAGGCAAAATGCCATCTTCAAACTGCAACATGGGCTACTAAAAAAAAAGGATGTATTATAATAACAATAGCTGATCCGCAGGCTAGTACGAGTGTCGTGATGATATAATTCAATATTTGCGAATGCAGGATAAATGTCTATGTGATGCATCACGTGAACGTTTTTGTTTTGAGAGCAAACGTAAAATCCTAGATGGAGCTGCATGCAAATGCATGAACACAAATGCCTTAGGGTTGCACTTTTGTCCCAGAATGAGGGTAATTCAAAGACTGATCGTGCAGTTACTGCATGTGCCACAATTGCCTGTTGTCTAGTGCGAGTGTCGTGATTGCGAATAATTAGCCGAATAATTCATAGTGTAGCGTCCAATGAAGCTATCTATATGCCTCCGTTCACAAAAATAGCATGCACTGCCTGAGCATTTTAATAATGTAGCTTGAAAGCCTGGCGCAGACATAAAATAACGCTAACAATCCAAGTGCAATTACAGGAATTTAGGTCGCGCCTCAATCAGGGTGATGATGGTAGCCTGATCAGTAAAAGGCTCTTACTACGGTACGCTAGAACGTCAGATTGCTGACGGTAGCTATTCCTGTAGAGCGCAAAACATCACAGGACCGCGTGACTGGATTTCTTTGCTTCGTACGATCGACGCAACTTTTGACAGGAAGAATAAAGCAAGCTCCGCCTTCTACTCCACCCATGCCTTTGGCTTTTAGTGGATGTTTCTTTTGGAGGGAAGGCTTTCATGTAGGTCCTGGAGAACACAGAATACACAAACAAAAAAATAGACAATATGAGACATTAGATTACATAAGACATTAAAAATCCTACAAAACTGAAAGTGATTCAAAGTAAGAAATTGGTACATGTACAAAGCTGTAAGACTTCACCAAAAATTCATAAATATGGGTTATTGCCCACCTAGTGTTGTGATGAATGAATCTATCCACATATAGGTGTACAAGGATATAATATGAGAGGATTGAATTGCCTCAGATAGTTTATAGATAACTTTGTCACCTTTTCGGCATGTCCCGCACCATCCCTATATATAGAGTTTACCTAGCTACTGTTTGATCGTTTGCTCTATTTTGGTAGCCAAAAATAGTCATTGGAAATGCCAAACGCATGCATGCTATTGGTAGCTAGTTACAAAAGTAAGAATGCCTGCCTGAGCATGACAAGCTGCTGGGGGTGAAAAATGACATGTGACTAGTATCATGAATAGGTTATAGTCAAAAGTCTTCCCAAACTCCTACCTGCAATGAATCACCAACTCATTTAAATCATGGAATTTGCATGCTTAGCTAATGAATTGCTATAAATGTCATTATTTTCGTGAGGTAAACCATACTTGACAAAGTACACCAACTGGCAAATGCGCTCAGTGTAATATTCCAATAGTCCAAAAAAAGAGGGGCAACTTTCATGTCAAAGGGCCAGCATAGCTATATTCAAGGCTATACTTAGCAATAAACGCACAGCATCAGTTGTTAACATTGCCATAGATGTACATGTTTGACAGTGGCAACGGACTGCTTTCCACTGACCGCGACATGAACAATTCTCTATTCGTTATGGTTTGTGTCACACGTTCTATATACAAAGCGGTATTTTGACTAAATCGCAGAGTGGGGGCGGTTACAGAGGCGCCTTTCCCACGATGCCACGCGGTGAAATGTAATTATCGGTATCTGCCCCCTGTAACGTCACCGCGCACGCGCGCAAGATGAGTAACTCAGTTTGTAGCACACAGATCCTTTCTGGCGATGACAGGCAGCTTAGAGCACTTAACAACGCATTCCTAAAGTACTGTTTGTAGTCTAAGATGCTACACGGAACTCAAATTTGACAACGGTATATCGATAGCTAATCGTCGATGCTGGCCAGGGGGACGCCTGTTGCGCGCGCTGCTCAATGTCATTTTATAGTGTAATTAAAAGTAGACCCAGATTTCGCGGCCAGGGGGGGAAAAGTTCGCCGGGTTCTGCACCGTTGGGCCACGCCCAATTATAGGCAGTACATTGTAATATACCGTGCTCTAGCTAGACATGATGTAATATACCCACTGCAGCTCCCTGCACCCATGGCAACGTTAGGCTGGTTGGTTCGACCAGTCCTGACCGTGGACGTGTGGAGATCTGTCTCTTCAACATGTGGGGAACTGTCTGTGATGATTTGTGGTCATCTTTTGATGCCAGAGTGACTTGCAGACAGCTGGGATATTCAGGCACTAGTAAGTGTACCATAACATACAACTCAACTCACTTGTCCCATGGTTTATTTATATGTTCATAGCACACTATACAATTAATGTGTTCAGTTTGCATGTAGTCTTGCATGTAGCTATGTAGCCATTATATAACTACTAACCAACTACTAACCAACTCTTAACCCAACTGGCACGCAAGACCAACTTTTCAGTTTAGGAGAGCATATCTACAATTTATGATATGGTCACTCTTCATCGTAATACCAGTACCTCTGCAGCTCATATGTTTTCAATCTGCAATGCACTTGTTTACTGCAGCTGCAACAGCCTACTCAAATGCCTTCTATGGTCGGGGAACTGGCCCTATCCTGATGGACAATGTGGCATGCACTAGTGTGGAGACTGGTTTGATCAACTGCACTTTTGACAATCACACATCAGACTGTAGTCACTCAGAGGATGCTGGTGTGAGATGCTATTCCCCACCCACTACTGGTGAGTATTTAACGCAGACTTTATTATTAATTTCCAATACACCTGCATAGATAGTACAAACTACACTTGGCCTTAGAAACAGTGCTCTAACATTGTGCATGTATGTATATATTGTGCATGCAAGAACTTTTGATCTTGTGTTACTGCACCCTACTCTTTCACAAACATACCCAAACACACATCATAAAACCAATAATGTCACTACTGTACAGGTTGTGCCCATGGAGACATCAGGCTTGTTGGCAGTGGCACATCTTCAACCCGAGGGCGAGTAGAGGTGTGTGTGAACAACCGGTGGGGCACTGTGTGTGATGACTCCTGGAGTACTTTTGATGCAAGAGTTGCCTGCAGACAGCTTGGTTACTCTGACTACAGTAAGTAAATGTACTAACTTTATATAATTGACACAGGTCTCTTTATGAAAATGAGTGTTCCGTGACTGCTGATAAGTTCTGACATTGGGTAGCTACAATGATACTATTATGGCAAATTATTTCCTTTCTTCATTCAGATGCTGTTGCCCGTTCCCGTGCTTTCTATGGCCAAGGGACTGTCCCCATCCTCCTGGATGATGTCAGATGTACTAACACAGAGAGCAGACTGATTGACTGTCCCTACACTGCCATTGACAACTGTGTCCACTCTGAAGATGCTGGTATTGACTGCACAACAGGTAGGGTGTATGCTAGTATCCCTTGTACATTCTACTATTGATTGAACTCGGTTGAAAAAGTACACTACTATGATGGAGCCTAATTTTCATCATTGTTTCTGATACTTCAAGCTCATTCAAGAAAATGATAGAGCAAAACAGGTGGAATATATGGAATGGCTCTAAAATCTCAGTTGGCTTCTGCATAGATGATGAAGAAGGCTATCTGTTACCAACTCGAGTTCGGGAAGAAAAAAAAGTCAAGTTGGTAACAGATAACTCTCCTCTTCATTTATATGGCTGTAATATATTTAACTTCAAGAAAGAAAACGTATGGCAAGCAAAGAAGAAATGCAGTGACTGACAGAAGAAAACCTGAAATGTAAATGGAAGATTGGCTTTATAATATAGGATATGCAATGATCTGTTGAAAAGTGATTACCCACCTAATTTCTTTTCGCAGCCTGCACTACCGGAGACCTCAGGTTGGCTGGTACTGGGGCTTATGCCAACCAGGGTCGTGTGGAAGTGTGTAACAACAGAGTGTGGGGGACTGTGTGTGATGATCTCTGGAGTAGTGTGGATGCAAATGTGGCCTGCAGACAACTGGGCTTCTCTCGAAGTGGTTAGTATTTTTAATTATTGTTGTTGCTTTTGTTATTGTTGTTGTTAGTTTGTTTGTTGTTGTTTTTCATACAAGACAGTATGTATGCAGTCAGAATGTGTGCATTATGTCAAACCTCTTTGCTGTCCTACAGGTGCAGTTGCATACTCACGTGCTTTCTATGGCCAGGGAACTGGATCCATCCTCCTGGACAATGTGCAGTGCACTGGCACTGAGTCCAGACTTTTTGACTGTCCTTCCAATCCAGTTGGTATTCATAACTGTGCCCACTCAGAGGATGCTGGTGCAAGTTGTCGAGTTCAATGTAAGTGACTGAGCTACACACGACAGCGTACTTTGCATGTTGGTTGTGGTCTGTGCTATGCCTATGTATTCAGGAATGTAAGGTAAATGTTTAGATATTGCATGAGACAAGTCAAATACCTTTGCTGCCTTCAAGTAAATCTGGAGTCAGGATTTTATGCATCTTAGTGTTTGCAATGGTTATATCACGGCCACAACTGTAGCATTGGCAAGAGCTAGTTAGCAAGTGCTATAAACACCCAGTATGGTAGCTAATACTAACTAGTTTTCACACATATGTACATAGTCTGTAATTCAATACTACTTTCAGCAGTGCATTTATTTTGTAAACTGAAACATGGGGTGTGGGCCAGAGGCTAAAACAGCAAATTAATCAGTAACTAACCCTTACCAATGAATTAATTCAATTACCAATCTGCAATACCAATTATCCAAATTGTGTCAGCAAGAGTTACTTTAGGCTTCTTTTCAACGGCAAACTTTGGAAGCATTTTTGGCAATCAGTGTTTTAACTATTCCACTACTACAAGAGTATGTACAAACAGTATCATGCAGCAAAGCCTCGTTCCCAGGCTTGGTATTGGCCTAAACATGTCCTGTGCCTTGCATAATATCTAGTTCTTTTTTTATCATAAAGTTATCATTGCATGTGGATAGCATTGGGATTAGTTGGGATTTCATACTTACTCACCAGCTTCAAACACTGAGTGTCAAATAACTCTCAACTTGCTTAAAAATTAAATTCAACCACATCCATTATTGGTCAAAGAGTTATACTCATTTGTACAACATTTTATGTTATTGTCAATCACATTTTGATTTTATGTATAATGTATACTGTAAGAAACCGACTGGTTGTTTTCACCACACAGTGATTACCCCCTGGTTGCTAACAAACTGAAGAGACAGTGGTTATGCACTTGGTTTATGTGTGGATTTGGTATAGAGCCCATAGCATCTTACCACCACGGAATTTGAACATCTGTGTAGGATGCACTACATTTAATTCACAGATCAAGCAATTATGATAAAACGTAATTATGTACATACCGTATTAATCAAGACTGGAGCTTATTTGGTCGGCTGTAGCTATTATGCGCCTATCAATGTTACGCCCCACTACCCCCTGTACGGGCTATAGTGGGGCAAGGTGGGGATTTGACTAATTTAAATATCAATTGCCCCAATATATGGGACATACCCTATAATCAAATCCCCTTGCAGAAGGTGGGGGATTACTGGGGATTTGACACACGCAGTGTAACTGTGCAGTATACGGAGACCATTGCCGTATTCAAGATGTCTTCAGAGGTAATCAAATGCCCGACTATAGGGGCAGCCTCCTTCAGTCAAAGCCCCTATATTGCCCGCTATCTGCCCGTACGGGGGGTAGTGGGGCATAATATTGATAAGCGCATTATACGTACCTTTGTGTGGATTTTTTGTTACCAGGAACAAATCTTTCATTCATTCAGTGCTCTGCCAGAATGGAGACATCAGACTGGTAGGAGGAACCAATCAGTATGAAGGTCGTGTGGAGGTTTGCTGGAATGAGACCTGGGGCACTGTGTGTGATGACTCCTGGTCTCCTTTTGATGCAATAGTTGCATGCAGACAGCTGGGATACCCAACAACTGGTATTTGAGAGCATTAATGCAGTCAGTTTAATGCAGGTAGTGATCATGGAAAGCTACATGCTAACACTGTATTCTACAACAGCAAGGCCAAGAATTGATTTATAGGTTACACAAACTACAGCTTGGCAGATACTACAAGTATGTTTCTTGAATACTTGTCTCGTCCTCAGACCAAATTTTTCACACGCCCCCTGCAGCCTCATCGTTAAATAGGATCTGGACACATTCACTGGTAAAACTGGGACATTATTATACAAGCATATCGGCATATTTTCGCACTAATCAGATTGCTCAGGGAAGTAAATTAGGGTTATATGTCATCACAGATAGCCAGCTTGCAAATTTTTAGGCGCCAAAGCCTACCTGATAATGCACTTTACAATTACTGACCGCCTTATGTCAAGTGGTCCCTGTTTTCCTAGTGAAAGTGTCCAGACCCTATTTTTTGAGTCCGCAGGGCATGTAAAAAAATTTGATCTGGGGACGAGACTACTTGAAGTATAACATAAGTACATATATGCATATGTAGTTCAGTTAGGAGTGGAGTGATAACCCACAACAGCACAGCTCTCTCCGCAATTATATGCTACGGATGCTTCTTATTTCCATAAAGAAAGCACTTTGTGAAAGTCTTCTCACATTTCCAGACATTTTGACAATTCAATTTTAATGCACGACCATGGTTTTAGCCTAAATGGCCCAGTCAGGTGCACCTGACATGGGCCATAAGAATCTGCCTCTTTCTTTTTTTTTAAGAAGCATAGTTATTGTGCCTCGTTTAGCCAGGGCCCTTATTCCATTCATAGTAGATTGGTTATGTTTCTACAGACAAACCGTTAGAGGTCAGGTGACTGATCATCAATTTTTTTTTGAGGGCATGGAATTAGTGCTACGACACTTTTATTGTAACACAGCTGTCATAATACCAAGTTAATGCATTCCCAACTTCTAGCTATATTGCTATCTCCATTTGTCATGATTTCATCAGTAAATATTGATCGAATTGTTTGGCCAAGTGATAGGGCTGAGGCGGCAGCAATACCTAGTGCCTGCGCTGGCTGGTACTAGGCATGCCATCTTATGCATGCGTGATTGGGCCCAGTGTGCAGGATCCCGCTGGGAACTAGCCTGTGTGTTGGGCCTGATGTGTAGGATCCCGCTGGGGACCGCCCCAAGGTTACAGGCCAAACACTCAACTCTGATTTACTGTTATCTGATGGGTGATGAAAAAACACTTAGGGCAGCTAGGGGCTGGTCCTTATGCCAAGTGAGCTTCCTCACTTAGTCTGCACTAATGCAGTTTAGCTTAGGCTATGCCTCTGCAACCAACCTAGAATGGTTGTAAACTTGGTTTTGCCCTGAGAGGGAGTATGTGTAGCATTCTCTAGCCAGGATGGTTGTAGGCTCAAGCTGCACAGCTGTGTAATCTTTCTATTCAGGTGTGATTGCTAACATGGGAATCTGTCTGGCCTTGTCCTTTGAGGCTGTGGCTTGTGGGTGCTAAAGGATTCCACAGAATCCCTGCAACGCAACGTAGCCTGCACAATGTATTCACTTATAAGGCTGTCCAAGTTTGTACTCCTGCCATGGTTATGTAATCTGACTCATGCTTTATCCAATTATGTGCTTATGTAGGAAGTAACAACTTGTTCACAGTCAACTAATTATGAAACAAAAGCAGCTAAAAAACATTACCACCATGCCTGGTCAGCAAGTTCCTTGACCTTTGAGAGTGCTATCTAGCTACTAGAGTGAGCAGGCTGTTGACCTTTGAAGGTGTGTCTAGTGTAATCTTGAGGTCACCTTTTTTTTTTTTTTTTTTTTTGGCATGGAAGGCATTAATAGAACGAAGGTACAGGTCACATAAGCATATGAATAACAACTTAATGACAGAAGTAACAGTGAACTTGCTCGTGTAATCCTATGATGCAAAGAGTTTGCTGGTTAGGCTTCTCAGTATCTTGTGCGGGGTACGTATGTAGCTGCGGTAGCAATCGCTTGACCATCTACCCATGGCTTTGATGATCTTCATCGGGATTCCGGCTTCTGCTGACCCAATGCGCAGGCTGTGGGTACCAAAGAGCTCCGCTGGGAGCTTGAGTGAATGCAATGTGTTGCGTATCATTGCTTGGAGTCTTGGTCTTGTAAGCAGTGAGTCGTCTTGGAGCCGGAATATTGCATCTGATTTGTGTGCATGCTTCCTGAGGTGTAGGAACTGCTTTGTGATTTGCACTGGACAGATGTTTTGTTTAAACGATAGTGGCCCCTCTCCTGAATTGATCTGTTTTGCTGCTTTTGAGTCGTAGCTGTACCGTGTTCTGGTGAATGATGATGTCCTTTATAGTTAGATGTTGCTTGGGGTGGAAGGAGTGTGTAGATGGATATGAGACTTCCTTCGCCTGCTCTTAGACATCCGAAGTATGCAATGCTGATGGTTGTTGCATAAAGGTATCGGTCATACTTACTCAGGTTTCTATTGCTCAGGATTGACTCAATCAGCTGCTGCAGCAGCTTTGGGTTGATTGGCAGCCTGGTTCTGGTCTTGGACTGTCTTTGAACACCACGTAGGAGCCAGGACAGCTGCTGAGTGTCCTTGAGTGGGTCCCCCAGGCCTCGGCTCATTTTCTCTGCTCGTACTGCTGCTATGTAGAGTCTGATTGTTGCATGTTGCACTTGCTTGCTGAGGTACGCCGCAAAATAGCACAGTGTTAGTTGTGTGGTTGGGAATGGAGTGATGGAATACTTCCTGCAAAATGACGTGTAGCGCTTTGTCCCTGTAGCATATGCTCGTTTTGTTGCTGGGGAGAGTGCTGCTCTTTGTAGCTGTTGCATTCTGAGTGTCAGAGCTTTGTCAGCCAGGCAGGGATGCATGTTGCTTCTGCGTCTGCTTCTGGTGCGATCAGCTTGAAGTGATGTACCTGTTGGAGGGAGAGAGCATCAGCGATTTGGTTATCTGCCCCTGGGAGGTGTTTTAAAGAGATATTAAAGCTATTCTTAGCAGCCAGGAAAAACAGTGTGCGGCATAGCTGAGCTAGTGCCGAGTTTTTTGGACTTTTTGCTTGCCACACGTGAACAATTGCCTGATTGTCACAGTAGACTACTATCTTCTTCCTCTGCCATTGGTTGCCCCATGTGGCCGATTGCAAAAAGTTCTTTCCATTGGATCGACCTTGAGAGCTGCTCCTTTGACCAGGTGCCCATGATCCATGCTCCTTTGAAATAAGCTCCGAAGCCCAGTGTACCAGATGCATCCGTGAATAGGTTCAGGTCTGCTGCGGTTTGCCAATCTGCTTGGAGCATCAGACTGACTCCATTCCATCCTGGAAGGAAGTCGTGCCACCATTGGATGTCTGCCCTGGCACTGGCTGTTAGAGTTATATGGTGGTGGAGCTTTTTGACTGAGGTGCTGAGATCTATCAGTCTCCTCAAGAAGATGCGACCGGCTGGGATGACTTTGGCTGCAAAGGATAGCTTGCCAATTAGAGACAAAAGTTCTCTCTTTGTTGTTTTCTTCTTGGTGGTACTCCATTGTCGTAATAGCGATGTCAGTGCCTCTAATTTGTCATGGGGAAGGCGTAGTTCCATCTTTCCTGTATCCAGGAGGATGCCTAGGAATGCCGTGGTGATCAGGGTCCGGTATTTAAGCATCTCTAAAGCTCTGGCAGGTTTTGTAGCCACAATTACCCCAGCAAATCGGTTCCAATCTTCCAACCAGCTAGCTAAGCCGGTCACTGTCTTTCTTGGCTGCTTGAAAGATTGCTTGGAGAAATCTTGCCTTTTTTTTGTTATTGTTAATTTGTCAAATGATACATACTCACCTTTCACAATTCTGGCTGCATATACTTTCGGGGAGAGGGAGGAAACAAGGCACAGATAGACTCTTCAACTTGGACTTTGTGTGTGAAGACAGACGGCCAGTCTGTCTTCGGTGCTTACGCTTTGGATGTCTATATGCCTGCGGCCTGAGCTTGAATCTGTGCTGAACTCCGATGAAGACTCACTGTCGGTGCTTGTCGTACTCGAGCTGCTGCTGGAGGGTCGGGGGTGCTTGTGGTGTCTCTTCTTCTGGCTGGACGAAGCACCGGCGGCGACTGGGTTCGCCATTGCCATAGTCTTGCTCGCGCTGGCGAGCTGCTGCTGTGCTCCGCCGCTGCCGCGGCTTCTTGTGCGCTATTGTTCTGGGTTCGAGAATAGGGGATATATGGCGATTGTGGTCGGTTTTGCGTCGCTCGCGCTGGCGAGCTTCACGTAGGCGAGGATTCCTATCCATCTGCTTGGCTCGGTTGCTGGTGCCTGAGCGATCAAGGTGTGCGCTCACTGACTGAACACTGGCCACTTGATAGAAATGACTTACGTGCAATCTTACGTGAACATTGCCCCGACATACTTGTGGTGAAGTTTGACATTCATTAACAAAAGTTTACACATGTACCACATGCTGTAAACAATCCACTAATAACAGCCTGCTATGAAACACTTTTAATTTCCTCACACAGGTGCAACAGCTCTTTCTCGTGCCCCCTTTGGCCAGGGAACTGGTCCCATTCTTCTTGACAACCTTGTATGTAACAGCAGGGAGACAAGGCTTATAGACTGTACCCACAATGGAATTGGTGTGCATAACTGTGCTCACAGTGAAGATGCAGGACTTCGCTGCCAGGCACCAACACCACCAGGTACATATGACTGCCTCAATTGCCAGTACTGTGACCACATTGCTAATAGAGTCAACATGTACTTGAGTGAGAATGCTGTTATACAGAGTGCATTGATAAATAAAGCATAATACATGCCATACTCAAGCATTTTCTTATTTTTGTTGCTAAAATTAATTGTCTCTTTACACATACACAATAGAAGCCAAATCTATAACTATGCACAATAACACAATTAGCTACACTGTTTACATTTTGTGTGTTAGTAATAATACGAAAGTTATTATAACTATTACATCTCTTTGTAACAGTGACAGCTACAAGTACAGCTACCTGTAGCAATGGCACTGTAAGGCTGGTTGGTGGAACCCGTCCTGACCGTGGACGTGTGGAGATCTGCCTCTTCAACATGTGGGGAACAGTCTGTGATGACTTGTGGTCAAGTTTGGATGCCAGAGTGGTTTGCAGACAGCTGGGATACTCAGGCACTAGTAAGTACTGTTATATTTATTATAGCTCTCCCAGAGCAAGTTGTTGTAATTATGAAGTAACACAATTATTACATCTCAAATTCTTTTGAGGACCTTTGCACCATTTCTCTATTCAGTTCGTGTAAGCATGCATGACATTTGTTAATTCTACCTTTCATTGTAGACACGTTTCTCTACCCAGCAAAAGTTGATCTTAGATAGGCATCAATATCGTGCTGGTTAAACTGTTTACTGCAGCAAGGAAGCACTAATTTTCAATGTAAAAGTGTATCACTTTCTTCGAATTATGAGTTTGATCACTTGTTTCCTGCAGCTGCAACAGCCTACTCAAATGCCTTCTATGGCCAGGGAACTGGCCCTATCCTGATGGACAACGTTGCCTGCACTGGATCGGAGAGTGGATTGATCAACTGCACCTTTGACAATAACACTGGAGACTGTCGTCACTCAGAGGATGCTGGTGTGAGATGCTATTCCCCGCCCAGTACTGGTGAGTGTTAACAAATAAGCGAATGTTAGCTGTGGATGTACGTATGCATGGACAATGAATGAGCTATTCTATACCCATTCCAGCTCTACACATAGTCTTTAGAAGCATTATTGCGGTATATGGGTACATAGTAGGGGCAAGCCTAAATGAGCTCCACTCAAACATGGTGAAAAGTGATTTGGTCTTAATACATAATACGTATTTTGTATGTCCTTTAGGACTGCAATTGCATGCTGCATACAAACTGTACACTTGTAGTATCTTTTAATTTCTTTTTATGTGTATGTTTTTAACAACAGTAGAAAGTGGCATTCCCTACTAGCTCCATGTGTGCACGGTCTGTATATAGTGTGATCTGGTAATGCACTGGTAAAGCCTTGCTATATCCAAACAATCCTTCTCTGTATTTCTTGCTCAGGCCTGACCCACAAACTTCTACAATTCGACTAGTGGATATACGTATGTAGAGTTTGTTTCACATGGTGTGACACATGAACAATATATCACTTCTGTATATACAGGCTGTACTCATGGAGACATTAGGCTTGTTGGCACCGGAACCTCTTCAACCCGAGGGCGAGTAGAGGTGTGTGTAAACAACCGGTGGGGCACTGTATGTGACGACTCCTGGAGTACTTTTGATGCAAGAGTTGCTTGCAGACAGCTTGGTTACTCGGACATCGGTAAGCAAGAGGAAAATCCTGCAATTACAAAAGCAACAACTACACAACACAGGGAAAAGAGCCAGATGCCTTGAAAGTTTAATGTAGACAGTCATTGTATTTCTATAGTGGATTGCTTTATTTTAATATGGCTATACTGTATTATTTGCTCTTGATTTGTTAGGTGCAATTGCCTATAGCCGGGCTTTCTATGGCCAAGGAACTGTTCCCATCCTCCTTGATGATGTCAGATGTACTAACACAGAGAGCAGACTGATTGACTGTCCCTACACTGCCATTGACAACTGCGTCCACTCTGAAGATGCTGCTGTCAGCTGCACAACAAGTAATGAGCTAGCTAATATTACCGGTTGATTCTCGTGCTAGACTTACAATCATGTGTGCTCTGCTGCACAACAAGTAATGAGCTAGCTAATATTACCTGTTTACACACATGGGTTATGCAAGCTGTCTGTTAAAAAAAGTTGCGTTTACATAGCTACCATTCATTACAATCCACAGGGCAATATCTATATATTAATATGGCATATATTGCTCTGTTGGCAGCTTTGATCCACCAATGTAACAGGCTACATATATATATATATATGTTGAACCGGCTTCAAGATTTACATATCTTTTGCAGCCTGCACTACTGGAGACCTCAGGTTGGCTGGAACTGGAGCCTATGCCAACCAGGGCCGTGTAGAGGTGTGCAACAATGGAGCATGGGGAACAGTGTGTGATGATTTCTGGGGTAGTGTGGATGCAAGTGTGGCCTGCAGACAGTTGGGCTTCTCTCGGAACAGTGAGTGTTTACTATTGTTGCTTTACAATTACTGACATCAATAATCATTTGTGTAAAATTTTAATACAGGCTTTCAAACAATCTGCATGGAAATGTGTGATTTCAAGTCAGTTTATCTGCTATTTTACAGATGCAGTTGCTCGGTCCTTTGCCTTCTATGGCCAGGGAACTGGATCTATTTGGTTAGACAATGTGCAGTGCACTGGCACTGAATCCAGACTTTTTGACTGTCCTGCCAATGCAGTTGGCTCACACAACTGTGCTCACTCTGAGGATGCTGGTGCCACCTGTCAGGTTCAATGTAAGTGATTTGCTAACTACCTAACAAAATATGTAATGTCATTTGGCCAGTAACTACAGATGATCTCAAGTCCACAGACTGGGAAATGAGATTAATAGGTCCGAGTGATGATGGGCTTGCCTATATCTGTAATCAAAATTTTAAAGTATTTTAATTAGAGTCAGGCACCTACTTGTACTCTTGTGAGTTCATTGTGGCTCTAAGAGCCAAGCTTGCGCTATAATGCAGACAGGAATGTACCTCTTTAAAGCTTCTTGGGGCATTAAATGGGAGAAACGATTGAAGCTGGTGACGAACCTCATATAAGTTTAGCTATAATATATATACGTAGACTTACAGCCCGTTTACACTAGTGCTCTGGATCGAAACGGTTCGACACGGTTCGAGTCATCTCGTAATGTAAACGTGAACCGAACCGCACCGAACCGCGCCGAACCGCTCCAAACAGGACCTACAACCCCCGTCGAACTGGATCGAACTGGAGCGATCCTGCTCCTGGTGTAAACGCAATCGAACAACGAGGTCGAACCTGTTGGGCACATGTGACTGGTTGCCACGCACGTGTTGGTCGAAATGGCTACAAATTGAACTGATGCGGAGACTTTCCGGTTTTAAATCCCGTTGCGCACTGACAACGCCCTCAGTGTGAACGCACTTCCGGATCGAACTGGAGCGATCCCACTGGTACCACTATACGTAGTGTAATTATCTGTCAGCAAGTCATAATGCAGTGTGCATAACCAAATACACTGGTTTTATTGTGTTTGTACATGTAGATCTTTCACTGTATGGTTTGTAAAGGTTCAATGACACATCTTCTCCCCTTCCATTTAGTGTCATGCCAGAATGGGGACATCAGACTGGTGGGTGGGACGACCTCCTATGAGGGTCGTGTAGAGGTTTGCTGGAATGAGACTTGGGGCACTGTGTGTGATGACTCCTGGTCTCCATTTGATGCAATAGTTGCATGCAGACAACTGGGATTCCCTACAACTGGTGAGCATTAGTGCAGTTACATAGCATAGTGTGCAGTTACATAGCATAGTGTGCAGTTACATAGCATAGTGTGCAGTTACATAGCATAGTGTGCAGTTACATAGCATAGTGTGCAGTTGCATAGCATAGTGTGCAGTTGCATAGCATAGTGTGCAGTTACATAGCATAGTGTGCAGTTACATAGCATAGTGTGCAGTTACATAGCATAGTGTGCAGTTGCATAGCATAGTGTGCAGTTACATAGCATAGTGTGCAGTTACATAGCATAGTGTGCAATTACATAGCATAGTGTGCAGTTACATAGCATAGTGTGCAGTTACATAGCATAGTGTGCAGTTACATAACATAGTGTGCAGTTACATAACATAGTGTGCAGTTACATAACATAGTGTGCAGTTACATAACATAGTGTGCAGTTACATAGCATAGTGTGCAGTTACATAGCATAGTGTGCAGTTACATAGCATAGTGTGCAATTACATAGCATAGTGTGCAGTTGCATAGCATAGTGTGCAGTTACATAGTGTGCCTACAAGAGGAAAACTACTAGTGAGATGATTCATCATCATGGGGCGAGCCTGAGAGAGCAGGAAACTGCTGATTTACTAATTTGTCATGGTACACAGCAGGATTTGTCACTGTCTACTGTTACACGAGCGTAATAAGATGATGCATAAGTAGATAAGTCCTCACCAGAGAGATAGCTACATAGGTATCACATATACCAACAGCCGGGGAAGCTACTGTGGCTACACATGCATGGATTAAACATTAGTAATACACTGAAATCATGAGCTGAATTTTGTACTGCCTGTGAGCAGTCTGCCGTTGATGATCCATAGCAGCACAAACCAGAAGTAAGTTTTCATGCTTGCTTCAATTTCAGTCGTCTCCGCTCTGGGTCGACGACACTGCCGGGCCTTCAGTCCATGAGCTCGATCTTTGTAAAATATAATGCGCTTATTTAAAATTTACGGTATATGGCTGTGAGCAACCATAGATACACACACACGTGTGCAATGCAGTCCCGCTAGTGTGGGGCTTGCTCAGGCTCGCCCCAATAAAAATTATGCTATTTGGTCAACTAGTGAGTACAGTTTGGTGGTAAGTGCTATAGGTTGCGGTGGCAACTAAAAGTGACTACAACCTGAAATTACATCTGTATAGCATCATACAACTAATCTGTATGATTATATGTTCTGTTGAATACATCAATTATGTATTTCTTTGACCACTATATTTTATTCCATTCTCTAGGTGCCCAAGCTCTTTCCCGTGCTCCATTTGGGCAGGGAACTGGCCCCATTCTTCTTGATGACCTTGTATGTACCAGCAGGGAGACAAGGCTTGTAGACTGTCCCAACAGAGGAATTGGCAGCCATAACTGTTTGCACAGTGAGGATGCAGGACTTCGCTGCCAGGCACCACCATGTATGTACTGCCTCAATTGCCATTATGCTTATAATAACTACTGAAAGAGATGCATCATTCCACTGCATTTATATGAGACTGCAAAATTGTGGAATTTCAAAGTAGAGTGTATAAAATGTAGCCTCTATTTACCACACTTTCTTGTTATTACTTTACTGCAGCACCATGTACTAATGGAGACATCAGGCTTGGAGGTAGCGCAAACACTTATGAAGGTCGAGTGGAAATCTGCAACAACAACCAGTGGGGTACAGTGTGTGATGACTTGTGGGGGACTCCTGATGCTGCTGTGGCCTGCAGACAACTAGGATTTGCATCAACAGGTAAATATTTGATGCTGGTTTAGCTTATTAATTATTACGTAGACTGGTTCCTATCTAAATAGTTGTGCTTAGCACAACCATAGACTCATCTTACATTTTTCACATGTTGCATCTCTATATGCTACACAATGCTACAAAATGCATACATCTCTTAGTAGGAATATTTCCTCACTCAATATATTTCTCTGCACAGGTGCAATTGCTCGGTCCTTTGCCTTCTTTGGTCAGGGAACTGGAGCCATTCTTCTTGACAATGTGCAGTGTACTGGGACTGAGACCAGACTTGTGAACTGTCCCAGTAATCCACTTGGCATTCATAACTGTGCCCACTCCGAAGATGCTGGAGTCACCTGTCAAAGTAAGTAATGAAACTGTATACATAAATATCTATCACAGTACATTTATAGTGCTGTATTGTGCATACATCACATCTGTGAAAGAGGCTGCTTTGTTGTAATGCTTTTCAGTGAGCTCACAATTTTTGCATAATTTTGAGATGTTTTGTTTGACTGGTCTGAGTTAGGATGATTACCATGCTTGTAGCACACTTATGTAACTAGTAAGTATTTTCTCACAGTTTGCACAACTGGTATGTAACTAGTAAGTATTTTCTCACAGTTTGCACAACTGGTATGTAACTAGTAAGTATTTTCTCACAGTTTGCACAACTGGTATGTAACTAGTAAGTATTTTCTCACAGTTTGCACAACTGGAGGTATCAGGCTTGTTGGAGGAACAAATGCTCTTGAGGGTCGAGTGGAGGTCTGCAACAACAACCAGTGGGGCACGGTGTGTGATGACTTATGGGGAACTATAGATGCTAATGTGGCCTGCAGACAACTTGGATTCTCTCCAACAGGTGCATATTGTCACTGTACATTGCATCTGTCTTGATCTGTTTTATTAAATGTGCTTTCACCTTCTCCCCATCTTTATTAGGTGCATCAGCTCTCTCGTTTGCATTCTTTGGACAGGGAACTGGACCAATCTTGCTGGATAATGTGGGCTGCATTGGCTCTGAGACCAGGCTTTGGGACTGCCCCAACAATGGAGTCGGTGTTCATAACTGTGCCCACTTTGAAGATGCTAGTGTCAGATGTAGAAGTAAGTATGCATGTATGAAGATACTTGTAGCACATTTACTACATCCTTAGACCTGGTTATTATGCCAGGTATGACAATAAATACCAAACACATTTTCCATCTCAGTATGGTTGTTATCGACGCCTTTTTTGCAATGGCAAATGAACATTATATTTTGGATTGCAGTATGTGTCTGTAGACAATTACTATTCTTGATTCTTACTACGGGATTTAATACAGTTCAAAAGTAACTTCCAATTCACTGTTTCCTACTTCATTCTATTTTGTTCATAGATGTAACAATTTCTTGTACAAATGGTGACATCAGACTTGTTGGTGGAACGAGCAACCGGGAAGGTCGTGTAGAGATTTGTGACAGTGGTGCCTGGGGCACTGTATGTGATGATTTCTGGGGAACACCAGATGCAAATGTAGTCTGTGGACAGCTTGGATTTCGGCGAAGTGGTTAGTAGGTTTCATTTTTATTGTGGTACAAATCAGTTCTGTAGATGTCAACTTATTTCTTGAACTACCAAGAATGCATATTAAAAAAAAACAACTTATTTCTAATGTAACTGAACTACATACCAAGAGTGTATAATAAAAAGGAATGGAGGAAGAGCTGTAACTTTAGTAGTTGCTGTAGTGGCAGCAGGATCTCTGTCTGATCTACTGCCTGTGCTATTAATGGAGCTTCATGTATATGCCAGTCCATATGGCTTTACTAAGTAAGACTTAGTGTAAATTAAGTATCAGGGATATGTTAGTTTCAAGCGCTTTACTTTGGTGGGCAGGGGTTGGCAATGATCGATCGAGTGCCGTCTGTATCCTGGGTTCTATAAAAGCTATGAACGTAGGACAAGAAATAGCAGGAAGATAAATTCTATTATGTATCTCAACTAGTATCTTCCCCTACAACTGTAACTTGCTATGATATTACATGTGTTTTAGCACCCCATGAAAATAAGCACCCCTCGAAAATAAGCACCCATTCGGTCTGCTAATTTCGAAAAGAGGCACCGGTGCTTAATATCCCGATTTTACGGTATTACTAGGAAGCTCTACTTCTAGACTTAGTGTAACATATTGATAGGAAGCTCTATTTCTATATCAAGAGGGCTGAATGCACATGCAAAGCAAACTTTGAAATGCTTAATTCCACTTCTATTTTAGTACATGTGGGAGAATCTGTCTGTTTTATAAAACAATGAAGTTGCAGGCTCTTCCTTTTTTATTTTGTGCTCTTGTAACTATGTGTGGCGTTATTAAACTGTCTTCTCTCTGGATGCAGGTGCAATTGCTCGTTCATTTGCCTACTTTGGGCAAGGAACTGGTTCTATCATTCTGGATAATGTGCAGTGTGCTGGTACTGAGAATAGGCTTGTGGACTGTCCCAGCAATGGAATTGGTATTCACAATTGTGCACACTCTGAAGATGCTGGAGTCACTTGTCTGAGTAAGTGTGTTTTTAGACCACGTTACCCTGAATAAATATTTTTTGCTTATCGAAAGCATTGGAACATTGTTTTGTTTGAACTGCATGTACGTATATGCCTGCTTTTCTAATTTCCAACAAAAAAAATGCATGATAGCCCCACCCCCCACCCACCCCTTCTGTCTGCATTTTATGTTGTACTTGAGTTTTCATATGCAGTTAACAATATTTGCACAGTCTAGTTTAAAAATAGCTTTGACAGGTGTTGTTCATTTTGAATTACACCATCTGCTCAACATTTATCTCTCTGCTTGACCACTTTAATTAAGGGGTAAAAGTGACAATGTTCTAGAAAAAAATGTTGGTTGTCAGTGCATGATAATTATTGATGCAGCTATTGCACATCAACCTGTTTTGATCAGCTGCTGAAAGCAGCACGTAAAAGACAGGTCCATGGAATGCAACCTACATACATATAACAGCAACTTTTGCATCTAGCCCAGTTTCAGGCCTCTGCTGTACATACATGAACATAAATCAAACCAAAAAGTGGGAGAGGCCTGGGAATGAAGCTAGCTTCTACCTTTTGTCTTTGACTTACAGAAGAAGTTTAACGTAGGTTGTGTTTTTCTAGTATGCTCTTGCAATTTTCTTCCAATCAGATTGTACAAATGGTGATCTCAGGCTTGTTGGTGGGTCCAACTTCACTGAGGGTCGAGTTGAAATGTGCTACAATTCAATATGGGGCACCGTGTGTGATGACTTCTGGGGTACTCTTGATGCTACTGTGGTCTGCAGACAGCTTGGATTTTCCACCATAGGCATGTAACAGTAGATTCTAACAATCATTTACATTATTTTTACCTCAAACCACAATCCTGTGTTAGCATACCTTTCATCAAGTTACTTTCAACACCACCTTCTTTTAACTCCAAGTCTTGGCCCACAGGAGCAATTGCGTACTCATTTGCACGCTTTGGACCGGGAACTGGATCCATCTGGCTGGACAATGTCCACTGTGCTGGGACTGAGACCAGACTTATCAGTTGCCCCCACAATACAATTGGCAGTCATAACTGTGTACACTTGGAAGATGCTAGTGTCAGCTGTCAACGTAAGTAGGGAATCGTACCATTGCAAAGTCATTTGGCATTCAAATTTATAATACTGTTGTATATAGATCTTATGATACATAATAGATTTACTGTTATTACTGCAAAATGTACCCTTTTTCCAATGGTGTATAATATTTATCCTCGTTCTCAGTCCTTCCCAACTACATATTCTGTAGTGTTAATTTTATATGGAAAACAGTAAAATTATAACTTCGTTATGATTCCAGCTTGGGGACACTTCTCAAGCAATTAGTAGCCAGTGTAGTTTTGTGAAGTTTCTGACCTAATGAAGTCATTGTGGGGTTTACGAAACCCAGGAAGGAGAAGCAAAAATGATGCATGCAGTCGAAAATGAGAAACAGCCGTTATGTCATTCCACTTCATGAAGGAACACACTACATTATGTATCCTTGAATATGAAAGACTATATTCTAAGCATCTTATGTTCTTCTTTTCTTCCATCATGATTGTAGCTCTTTGTTTAAATGGTGATATCCGGCTTCGTGGGGGAAGTAATCTTGGTGAGGGCAGAGTTGAGATTTGCAACAATAACGCATGGGGCACTGTGTGTGATGATGCTTGGGGGACTCCTGACGCCAATGTGGCCTGCAGACAGCTTGGATTTTCTCCAACTGGTATATTTGTTTACAACATTGTTACAGCAATAATTCTACAGATACAGTAGTAATTTTCTAAGTAAGATTTCTCCCTTACCTTGAAAGTAAATTTGTCTCCACAGGTGCTATTGCCCGGTCCCGTGCCTTCTTTGGCCAGGGAACTGGAGCTATTCTTCTGGATCAGGTGGGCTGTACTGGGACTGAGCTCAGACTTGTGAACTGTTCCAGTAACGCACTTGGTGTTCACGACTGTTCTCACTTTGAAGATGCTGGAGTCACCTGTCAAAGTATGTTGCCTTGTTTCTTTCATGGTAGTGTTGAAGTAAAAATATACATACATTTGTTCAGTTAATACAATCAGTGTTTTAGTGCTTGTCACCTGTGTTCTTAGTTGACTTTTGATAAGCGAGGTACAGTAGCATGTCTCCATGCCTTGGCAATGTATTTGGACAACTAGATATCTCTTCGATAGTGGTGTTATCACAATAGTCGTGCAACACTGTTCAGTAGCAATATGTACGTATGTACATTGCTGTCATGCTACACCAGAATCACCAAGATAGAATGATTAGCTAGGTACTCAGGTTCCATTGATAAATTTTCCCACTCTTCTTTCCTCTTTCCTTCTCTTGCTCACCAGAGGGTGTGGAACCATAAAAGCTTCTGTTGTATCACAACAAAACTTGTCTTTATGTTCCTTCAGATCTGACATTGTGTACCAATGGTGACATCAGACTTCGGGGTGGAGCGAACCCCAGTGAAGGTCGAGTTGAGATCTGTAACAACAACCAGTGGGGCACTGTGTGTGATGATGCCTGGGGGACTCCTGATGCTAATGTGGCCTGCAGACAGCTCGGATTGTCACCAACAGGTAGATGTAAATAAATAAATATAATAAATATGTAAATAAAGTATTATTTTGATAATGATCCATGATATTGATTTCTGACTTTTCTCCTACAGGAGCAACTGCTGTTTCATTTGCACAGTTTGGTCAAGGAACTGGACCCATCCTTCTGGACAATGTTAACTGTGCTGGGACTGAGACCAGACTTGTAGACTGCCCCAACAATGGAATTGGAGTTCATAATTGTGTACACTTTGAAGATGCAGGCGTCAGATGTCGAAGTAAGCAACTTAACTTGATTCAATGATTGATGCAATTTTAATTTTGCTGACACTTGCTGAGCTTTCCTATCACCAAAGCACAGACATCATTGGGATGCAATTAATTGCATTTTGTGCATGAGATAGCTCCCGCTCAGCACAGCTGGTGAGGCCTTGTATTTGCTGAGACGCATCCTGCGCAGTGGGTAACTTTGCGTAACATCTAGGCCTGCCTTTTTATGCAGGGAGATGTGGTTCATTGATTGTTAATACATGCTTATATTACGTCATAAACTGCTACCAATCTCAAGTGGACATTGTGGATTTTGAACTGTTAATTTTATCACTGGCAAGCATTGTTGTATTTCCGCAAAAATCATATTATGTCTGTTCTGTTTCTCCAGATTTGTCAACCTGCACAAATGGTGATATCCGTCTTCAAGGGACTGGGTCTACAAACTCTAGTGGTCGTGTTGAGATTTGCAACAACAATGCATGGGGTACAGTGTGTGATGACTTATGGGACAACACTGATGCTAATGTGGTCTGCAGACAGCTTGGCTTTGCTTCAACAGGTACATAGATTGTAACACTATGGGCATGATGTTTGCATGCATAATAGGGCAGATACACTGTACTTACTGAATGGATTCTGGTGTAAATTATTCACATCTTGTATGACATTATGTTTAAGGTAAAGCATATTGAATGTCATGAGGCAAAAGTAGAATAGAGAAAAGTGCATGAAAAGTCGGCAGCTACAGGGAAGCAGACAACCACCCTCACAATCTTTACTGCATTCACATAACATCTAAATCTCTTTATTTCCAATGTAAGGCATATTGTTCTAAGACTTTCTGTTTGGTTGCACAGGTTCAACTGCCCTATCTAATGCTGCCTTTGGCGCTGGGACTGGAGCCATTCTTCTGGACAATGTAGTTTGTATTGGAACTGAAAGCAGACTTGTTGACTGCCGTAGCAATGGAATTGGTATTCACAACTGTGTCCATTCTGAAGATGCTAGTGTCAGATGTGTGGGTAAGTCATAATTGCACAACACTGAATGGTGTTGATGTGTGTGTGTGTGCATGCATAGAACTAGTGATAAACATAGGCACTTGATTGAGATCTAATCAAATACCCTTTCTAAAGAACAAATCTCATGTATATTGGTGTCCTCCAGCATCAAACTGAATTTGGTGCATTGCAGTTTCCATCACTTTCCTTATCTCATTAGGGTCTCATGTTCATTTTCTTATCTATTAGGCTGCACTACTGGAGATGTCAGGCTTGTTAATGGGCCAACTCCTAATGAAGGTCGAGTAGAGGTTTGCATGAGCAACACATGGGGCACAGTTTGTGATGACTTCTGGGGAACTCTTGATGCCAACGTGGTATGCAGACAACTGGGATTCTCTCCAACTGGTACGTAAATATGTACATAGATGCCATCCACTGAACAGTACGTGTGCATACTTGTCAATCATCTTGGAATGTATTAGAATCAGCTTTTTGTCCAGGTGTCCCAGGTACACACAACAGTACTAATTATGCTTACGTATAGATTTCAGTCTAAACTTGCACAAGCAAGTACAATACAGTCTGCAAATTCAATTAGTGAACTAACAATGTCGTTTAGATCAGCACCCACTGAAAAAGAGCAAAATTTAGAGGAAATTACTATATCTAAGGATTTGATTGCTTGAGGTTGGCACTCATTTTAGAGTTTAAAAATATTGTGTTTATTAACTTAGCTATATTGTTCATAATCTGGTTTCTTTTCTCTGCAGGAGCAACAGCCTATCTCTTTTCCCGCTATGGTCAGGGAACAGGACCCATCTACCTAGATGATGTTGCCTGCAGTGGAACTGAAAGCCGACTAGTGGACTGCACATATAATGCCAACCACAACTGCTTCCATTTTGAGGATGCTGGTGTTAGTTGTCAAGGTAAGCAAGCTGAAGTTTGAATTAATTGGTGAAGCCAGTATATCTGTTCTAATACATCAGGAAGGCTTGATGAGTTATTCTGACTACATACAATTAAGTCAGTAGTCAAGTTTCTTACTGACTAGCAAAGGCTCATCGACTGCTCGCTGCCGTAAAAGTTGTATCTAGAAAAGTCATACCTAGACCACATTCCATAATATCATATTGCATTGTAACATTGAGTATGTAGTAAAAGTGAAGCTTACTATGACTGTGTTGGACAGGTTGTGTCAATGGTGACATCAGACTTGTTGGTGGGACAAACTCCAGCCGAGGTCGTGTGGAGATCTGTCACAACAATGCATGGGGCACTGTGTGTGATGATTTCTGGGATAACACTGATGCCAACGTGGTCTGTGGACAACTTGGGTTCCTTCGGACAGGTACTTTCTTTTCTAATTGTAAAGCATTTTCTTTTTTTAATTACATAATAGAATGAAGCAATAATAGCTACATTTAGCTAAAAGAAATACTGTACGATTAGAAAAGAAATCCAGTATATGTACTTCCATCACTCTTCATAAACCATGCACTGCCGCTGTACATGTGGCAGTCCCATGTAGAAATCGAAGATTATTCTGTCGTGTATTTTGATCGCATTGCTGTGTTCACAGCCCCATATCGCTAAACTTCTGTTAAGGTCGGGGCTCATACGCACTTCATAGACATATTAGCATCTACGAAGCATGTATGAGCCCCGCCCTTAACGGAAGTTCAGCGATATGGCGCTTCAAACACAGCGATGCGATCAAAATATGCGACGGAATAGCCTTCGATATTTACACGGGACTGTAACACATTTAGGTAAAGACTATGAGCAGATGATAATTTGTTGAGTACCTCTCAAGGCAGTAAGACAGTGCAGGGTGAGCCTTCTGTAATCAATGGGCAGACTGTGGGCTATGTAGACTTTGGTGCTAGACAGCAACATTGTACATACTTATATTGTGGATGCAACAATAATAGAACCCTATCCTCTCCACAGGTGCAATTGCCCGCTCATTTTCCTACTTTGGTCAGGGAACTGGATCTATTCTTCTGGACAATGTACATTGTACTGGCACTGAAGCCAGAATACAGGACTGTCCCAACAATGGAATTGGAAACCATAATTGTGCCCACTTTGAAGATGCTGGTGTTGAATGTCAAGGTAAGCATTATGTATGGGCTGTATTAATACTGAGTATCAGTTACCTAGTAGTTAGTATAATTTTCCTATTTCTTCAAACTTCTGGAGATGCTGTTAGTTTTTTGTTGTTGTTGTTGTTGTTGTTGTTGTTGTTGTTGTTTTTAATTGGAGATAAGTAAATAACAAATAGTGTTGGACATGTGTGAAATGATTAGATTGGTGTATGCAAGATTTTGGTACAAAATGCAATCATGACATACATATAACTCACCATACCCACTGGTATGTTTAGGGCCCAAAAATCTATCATCAATCTAGTGCATGGTGATGAAATGTACTTATAAAATCAACCACCAACTGCAAGCAAAATAATTGTAGTCAACAAACTTCAGTTGCAACTGCTAATTGACTACTAGTTCAAACTTCTCATCTTCAAGATCTCTCAATCAGTAGTGACATGGGTTGCTTCAGTAGTGTTTAAAAGAGCCTCAGTAGCTGTAGTGAACTGAGAGTACTTTATTGTTGGTTTTTGTACTGTAGACAATGTGGCTGCATCATTGTTTCCCATTCCTATATAAGCGGTATTGTGTCTATTGTTCATTACTATACTCATAGTCATATGTCAAGGCTGGGATTTGCTACACTACATAATACCAGTATCTTGCAGTCATCCCTCAATTCCTAAATGCTACAGCGATGTGACAGGATACCTGTTTTCTTCTCTAATTAAATACCCAGGGAAACTTTTCCATGGACACAATTCAAGAATAGATACTAGTTAATCCAGCTGCGTGTTGATTGCATTGTTAAGATGAAACAATTAAACCATTCTTGACATAATACACTATACTACCGGTACCTAATAATTATGTATTATAAGATGAAAAAATTGTTTACTCCTTTTTCAATTTTTTAGGTTGCGTCCAAGGTGACATCAGGCTTCGTGGTGGAAGGAATTCTAGCCAGGGTCGAGTTGAGCTGTGCAACAACAACACATGGGGCACAGTGTGTGATGACTTTTGGGGGACCCCTGATGCTAATGTGGTCTGCAGGCAGCTGGGATTTGCTTCAACAGGTTCTAAATATGTGTTTTGTGATCAACAGTGCCTTGTGGTTCACATTTAAATGGCTAGAGACTTTAGAGCGTTTCTCACACATACATTTTATTCGTTTCTCAAGATCACACATACATATTATATTCTTTATGTAGGTGCTGTACCAATCAGGTTTGCCTTCTATGGCCAGGGAACTGGTCCTATTCTCCTAGATGATGTCCAATGTCTTGGAACTGAGACACGACTGATTGACTGTCCTGCTAACACACTTACCGTTCATAACTGTGCCCACTCTGAAGATGCTGGAGTCCAATGTCAATTTGGTAACGTTTACCAGCATTACATGTACAGTGTCAATAGAACATTGTTATATGTATCACTATTGCAATATATCCGGACCATGATTGCATGTATTACACAGATGTATAGCTGTCCATGGACAGTTATACACTTGTGTTGTTGTTAATATGGAATTATATATTTTACAAACTGTATGTAGTATGGAATTATTTTACAAACTGGTAATTGTTACAACAACCACAACTCAACATGTTTCTCTTGTGAAACTTAACAATCAGAGTAGGAAAACTGCACTTTTCTTTATGTACATACATGCATCATCCTATTTAAATTCTTTCGTTTCAGTGTGTGCGGATGGAGACATCAGACTCAGAGGTGGAACTTCAGCAAGTGAAGGTCGTGTGGAGATTTGCAACAATCATGCCTGGGGCACAGTGTGTGATGACCTCTGGGGAGCTCCTGATGCCAATGTGGCCTGTGGACAGCTGGGATTCTCTCGCAATAGTAAGATTGGACCAAAAATCTAACATACCAATTGCAATTTACCAGTATGTAAATAATGTCTCATGTATTTATATAGTTATTAAGTTCTAGTCTGAGATTCTTCAATTCCCACCTAAGATTAGTAGAGCTACACTCCTGCAGCTCCAGATCATGCCATGCCAGATAAACTGAGATGAGGTGATTGGATGTGTTACTCTACAGAGACTGGCATGGCATGATTTAAAGCCAGCCCCTCCATATTACTAGGAACTGAACATTTAAGACTATACCTGGCATATAGTTAGATGTGGAATGCTGACCAACATTAAAATCTTGCTAATTACATACATCTAGCATCTTTTTCAAATTTACATGTAGTTCATCTTAGGAAGGGACTGTGAACAACGTGAAAGCCATTACAACTTTGTTTTCACGTTACAGATGCACAGGCTGTTTCCTTTGCCGGCTTTGGCCAGGGAACTGGAGCCATTCTTCTGGACAATGTGCAGTGTACTGGGACTGAGACGAGACTGGTGGACTGTCCCAACAATGGAATTGGTTCACATAACTGTGCCCACTTTGAAGATGCTGGTGTCAGATGCAGTACTACACGTATGTATAATGATTCAATATATACACCAACAGTACACATACCGTATGCAGCAATGAGACATAATAATAGCTGTTCCATTTTTCCCTCTCCTCTTGCGACTCTACACCTTTGCACAGTTCTCTGTTACAATGGTCAACTGAGGCTTGTGGGTGGGACTCTGACAAATGAGGGACGTCTGGAGGTCTGCTTCAATGAAACATGGGGCACTGTGTGTGATGACTTGTTCACTGCTGTAGATGCTAATGTAGCCTGTGGACAGCTTGGATACTCTCGATTCAGTATGTCGAATACATGTATTTGTAACCTGGTATTTAACAGCATCAGTTGACTAAGACATACATCCATTGCAGATGCTGTTGCCTACTCAAACGCTCGCTATGGACAAGGAACTGGTCCCATTTGGCTGGACAACCTGGCTTGCACTGGTGTTGAATACAACCTGACCAACTGTTCCTATGATGCCGACACAACCGACTGCCGTCACTTCGAAGATGCTGGTGTTCTCTGCAATACAACATGTATGTTTACGCAGTGCCACACATAAAAATGAAAAACTGAGTATACAGCAACCAATGAAATCATATGAAGCAATGCAAAAAAGTTAATCGAAAAATCTTGTGAGTCTTTCGCCTGTCAGATATCTTTACTAGTGAGACATTGCATGGATGAACAGCTTTGAGGGATATATAATGAATAGCATAATTTATATAATTGGGTTGGATCTTTTTGTAGGCCTTTGGTTAGCACTAAACTACTTTTTTACTGCAACCAACAAACTTTGTATTAGCTAGCAGCCACTTTGCCTGTCTCATCAAGTTATGGCCAGAAGTATGTCTCCTTGTTGGGAATAGTGACATGTACTTAGCTCAACAACAGAAGACTTCAGACCAGCAATTTTTTGAGCATATCCCCTGAAAGCAATAACTCACTTTGCCATAACTGCCCCGTCCATTTAAGCCATAAATGACCCACCCATTTAACTTATAAATGCCCATTTCCATATCCCCATTATGATTAACTTCACACTTGATGTGTGTGCCAATTTTCACATGATGAACATTGATGTGCCAGCCGGTGTTGGTGCTCTCCCACTCGACACACAACTTATTCACCAAAAGCTTTGAATGAAACATCCATTATATTATAAGTATAGATGTTTGAAGTAATGTAGCCACAATCATATAACATAATGTTTTTTACTGACATTATGTATAGTGTGAACAGTAAGCTCTTGTATCTTGTACCCAAAGACCCACTTTCTGTCACTTCTGCAAGTGATAGCTGGGTGAAGGGGGGAGCAGGAACAAAGCTAAACCTATAGCTGTATTTAAATGATGTCATTGGAAAGAAGATCTTAAACTTGACAACCTATGTTTTTAAATTGTATTGCTGCAGTTGTTTGCAGCAATGGAGACCTCAGGCTAATGGGAGGAACTACTAGGTACGAGGGACGAGTGGAGTTTTGCTACAATGAGACCTGGGGCACCATCTGTGATGGATTTTGGTCGACAAACGATGCCAATGTAGCCTGCAGACAACTGGGATTTGCAGACAGTGGTATGAAACATTTTGTTAGGAGGTTTTATTTTTACAGTTTAAAATTTTGCGTAAAAATGTTTCCACTATATACTCTATCACTAGCTACAAGTTATTGGTCACTAAATGCATAGAACATAGGTAGTAAATGCATAATTACTTCTCAAATCTATGTCAGTTGCAATTCTTCTACTCTTTCTGTTCCATACACCAATGATCTCCTCAAGACCATTGTCAGATATTTTGTCAGGCAATTCTTTTGCACATTTCATCAAGTTTAACAAGATGAGCTCCCCTATATAAACCTACCACACCAGTCAAGGTCCTTAGATAACACCTTACAAAGCAAATTTTTCTGGGAGAGAGCATGCCCCAAGACCTACCTAGATTCTACAAAGCACTACCTTTTTTTAATTTTTATTTTATTTTTATGGTTTACCCGGGATGACCCAGTTAACAAGGAAAATCCCCAATAGCACTTAGGCTAATTTTAAGGGGTTCCCCGGGACCGCCGGCTTAACGTCCCCTCTGAAGGACACGAAGGAAAACCTTCTACTCAATTTTTGAGGTAGGGCTGAGTGCACCCAGAAGAGAAATAAATCTCTGCTGCTAGTGGGACTGGAACCCTGGACCTTTCGATCTACACTCCAGTGCTTTAACCAATAGGCCACCAGCAACCCCCTTGACCTTAGTTTCTTCCCTCCACCTTAATTCAGTATACTCTGCCTATGCCCCCTTCTAAAAAAAATTCAGAATAATAACCTGGTATGATGTCAAATTAGTTTCAATAACATGCATAACATAGTTTCTGCATACTTACAGGTTCTACACCTTTCTACAATGCATTCTTTGGTCGTGGCACTGGCCCCATCCTTCTGGATGATCTGCTGTGTAGTGGGTCTGAGGCAAGAATCATCGACTGTCCAAGGTCTACTAGTCAAGGAATTGGGACTTATGACTTTTGTCCAAATGGCCATGGTGAAGACGCTGGTGTAAGATGCGTTGAACGTAAGTGACTTTTAGAAACAATTTTTGCTCATAGTTCACTAGTTCCTATCTGAACACAGATCGCATGCAGTTTATCTACCACACATAACCACAACAAATAACTGTATACCTTGGTGGGGGGGGGGGGGGGGGTTGTTTTTTTTTGTTGTTGTTGTTTTTTACGGGAGTATGAATTTCATCAATTTGTACAAAAAAATTTAGCCTCAAAAATACGATCCGCTTTCTGAATTGTATCCTGAACAACTGACACATATGCATTGTTCTGACCCATGCAACTATAACAATCTATTCTCTGCTAGTCATGGCCATGGTAAGTTATTTATTGAGTACGGATATCATGCTACCAAAGCCAGATGTCCAATGTCAGTTGCTTTACCTGTTGCAAGCATCATCTACACAATCATGACAGTGTAGGAATTATGTAAGCTTAGTTTTACTTCAAGGCAGAATTTGCCAATAGCAGTCTACCAAACATTCTAGTAGACCTAATCATAAGCCTCAAATGCCACTTGCCGATGTAAATCATAAATGGTCCATGATTTCAAATACTTTCGAGTCACCTTCACATGCCAATTGTGTGGTTAACAAGATTTATGCAATTCATGATGCTTATAGTGATTTACAAAAGTTTTGTGAAACATGCCATGTACGGTATACTATCAGAAGTTTAGTTGGATGATCTTGTAGTCCAGGAGTAGTCTTGTCTGCACTATATTCCAGTGCTGTATTGTTTTCTACTCTCGCAGCTTGCAGTACTGGTGACATCAGGTTGGTTGGTGGGACAACACCAAACAGAGGTCGTGTGGAGGTCTGCCTGAACAGTGTATGGGGAACTGTCTGTGATGACTTCTGGTCTATCGCTGATGCCAATGTGGCTTGCAGACAGCTGGGTTACCTTGGAACAAGTAAGTATAGCTATAGGCACATATAGTAGTTATGTATCTCTTTTGTGTGTTAGAAACCACTACAGTTACATAGAATGACAAAAAAATCTCTAACCCAGCTAACCATGTTGCAAAAGCATAAACCTGAGCTATTAATCATTAGCCTCATTCGAAAGCCTTCCCAATTTTTTGCTCTTTGGTTTGGAATACACGGAAGCATTTTTCTTCTTTAAATCATACTATGTTTGTACTTTGTTTGTGATGATCTCTTTCTTCCCAGAAATGGGTCAACAAGCATGTACGTAATTTTTGGAGCATCCCTTGAAAACATGACAGACTAATCGTGCAGTGATTGTGACAAATGTCTTCCTTTCATTAAAACTACTTCCTTCCCCAGATGCCATAGCCTACTCTGGTGCATTCTTTGGAGCGGGAAGTGGTCCAATCCACCTTGATGATGTGCGCTGCATTGGATCAGAGGCTGCCCTGATAAACTGTACCTATGATCCCAGCACTATCGACTGCTCTCACTTTGAGGATGCTGGTGTACAATGTCAAGGTAAGACCACTCTACCATAACTATGCATCATGAATCAACAATGTCAAGGTGATCACATACATACATTCAGCTTTTTAATAGCTTGCAAAAAAAATTCCATCTATTAGTTAAGCTTATAAAATATGTTCATGCAGCAAATAAAAAGTAAAGGTTACATCCATGTACGTACTATGTGTTTAACTTGACAATCAATCAATGATCTTGCTCTTGATGGACAAAAATCATTTTACATAGCTCCAATCTTGTAGACTGACCAAAATTTACGCTGCTTACTTCTCCACAGTCTGTGCTGATAACAATAGTAGACTAACTGTCACATTATACTTCTCCACAGTCTGTACTGATAACAATAGTAGACTAACTGTCACATTATACTTCTCCACAGTCTGTACTGATAACAATAGTAGACTAACTGTCACATTATACTTCTCCACAGTCTGTGCTGATAACAATAGTAGACTAACTGTCACATTATACTTCTCCACAGTCTGTGCTGATAACAATAGTAGACTAACTGTCACATTATACTTCTCCACAGTCTGTACTGATGACAATAGTAGACTAACTGTCACATTATACTTCTCCACAGTCTGTACTGATAACAATAGTAGACTAACTGTCACATTATACTTCTCCACAGTCTGTACTGATGACAATAGTAGACTAACTGTCACATTATACTTCTCCACAGTCTGTACTGATGACAATAGTAGACTAACTGTCACATTATACTTCTCCACAGTCTGTGCTGATGACAATAGTAGACTAACTGTCACATTATACTTCTCCACAGTCTGTACTGATGACAATAGTAGACTAACTGTCACATTATACTTCTCCACAGTCTGTGCTGATGACAATAGTAGACTAACTGTCACATTATACTTCTCCACAGTCTGTACTGATGACAATAGTAGACTAACTGTCACATTATACTTCTCCACAGTCTGTACTGATGACAATAGTAGACTAACTGTCACATTATACTTCTCCACAGTCTGTACTGATGACAATAGTAGACTAACTGTCACATTATACTTCTCAACAGTCTGTACTGATGACAATAGTAGACTAACTGTCACATTATACTTCTCCACAGTCTGTACTGATGACAATAGTAGACTAACTGTCACATTATACTTCTCCACAGTCTGTACTGATGACAATAGTAGACTAACTGTCACATTATACTTCTCCACAGTCTGTGCTGATGACAATAGTAGACTAACTGTCACATTATACTTCTCCACAGTCTGTACTGATGACAATAGTAGACTAACTGTCACATTATACTTCTCCACAGTCTGTACTGATGACAATAGTAGACTAACTGTCACATTATACTTCTCCACAGTCTGTACTGATGACAATAGTAGACTAACTGTCACATTATACTTCTCCACAGTCTGTGCTGATGACAATAGTAGACTAACTGTCACATTATACTTCTCCACAGTCTGTGCTGATGACAATAGTAGACTAACTGTCACATTATACTTCTCCACAGTCTGTACTGATGACAATAGTAGACTAACTGTCACATTATACTTCTCAACAGTCTGTACTGATGACAATAGTAGACTAACTGTCACATTATACTTCTCCACAGTCTGTGCTGATGACAATAGTAGACTAACTGTCACATTATACTTCTCCACAGTCTGTACTGATGACAATAGTAGACTAACTGTCACATTATACTTCTCCACAGTCTGTGCTGATAACAATAGTAGACTAACTGTCACATTATACTTCTCCACAGTCTGTACTGATAACAATAGTAGACTAACTGTCACATTATACTTCTCAACAGTCTGTACTGATAACAATAGTAGACTAACTGTCACATTATACTTCTCCACAGTCTGTACTGATAACAATAGTAGACTAACTGTCACATTATACTTCTCAACAGTCTGTACTGATGACAATAGTAGACTAACTGTCACATTATACTTCTCCACAGTCTGTGCTGATGACAATAGTAGACTAACTGTCACATTATACTTCTCCACAGTCTGTACTGATGACAATAGTAGACTAACTGTCACATTATACTTCTCCACAGTCTGTGCTGATAACAATAGTAGACTAACTGTCACATTATACTTCTCCACAGTCTGTACTGATAACAATAGTAGACTAACTGTCACATTATACTTCTCCACAGTCTGTACTGATAACAATAGTAGACTAACTGTCACATTATACTTCTCAACAGTCTGTACTGATGACAATAGTAGACTAACTGTCACATTATACTTCTCAACAGTCTGTACTGATGACAATAGTAGACTAACTGTCACATTATACTTCTCCACAGTCTGTACTGATAACAATAGTAGACTAACTGTCACATTATACTTCTCAACAGTCTGTACTGATAACAATAGTAGACTAACTGTCACATTATACTTCTCCACAGTCTGTACTGATAACAATAGTAGACTAACTGTCACATTATACTTCTCAACAGTCTGTACTGATGACAATAGTAGACTAACTGTCACATTATACTTCTCCACAGTCTGTGCTGATGACAATAGTAGACTAACTGTCACATTATACTTCTCCACAGTCTGTACTGATGACAATAGTAGACTAACTGTCACATTATACTTCTCCACAGTCTGTGCTGATAACAATAGTAGACTAACTGTCACATTATACTTCTCCACAGTCTGTACTGATAACAATAGTAGACTAACTGTCACATTATACTTCTCCACAGTCTGTACTGATAACAATAGTAGACTAACTGTCACATTATACTCCTCCACAGTCTGTACTGATGACAATAGTAGACTAACTGTCACATTATACTCCTCCACAGTCTGTACTGATGACAATAGTAGACTAACTGTCACATTATACTCCTCCACAGTCTGTACTGATGACAATAGTAGACTAACTGTCACATTATACTCCTCCACAGTCTGTACTGATAACAATAGTAGACTAACTGTCACATTATACTCCTCCACAGTCTGTACTGATAACAATAGTAGACTAACTGTCACATTATACTTCTCCACAGTCTGTACTGATAACAATAGTAGACTAACTGTCACATTATACTTCTCAACAGTCTGTACTGATGACAATAGTAGACTAACTGTCACATTATACTTCTCCACAGTCTGTACTGATGACAATAGTAGACTAACTGTCACATTATACTTCTCCACAGTCTGTGCTGATGACAATAGTAGACTAACTGTCACATTATACTTCTCCACAGTCTGTGCTGATAACAATAGTAGACTAACTGTCACATTATACTTCTCCACAGTCTGTGCTGATAACAATAGTAGACTAACTGTCACATTATACTTCTCCACAGTCTGTACTGATAACAATAGTAGACTAACTGTCACATTATACTTCTCCACAGTCTGTACTGATAACAATAGTAGACTAACTGTCACATTATACTTCTCCACAGTCTGTAGTGATGACAATAGTAGACTAACTGTCACATTATACTTCTCCACAGTCTGTGCTGATAACAATAGTAGACTAACTGTCACATTATACTTCTCCACAGTCTGTGCTGATAACAATAGTAGACTAACTGTCACATTATACTTCTCCACAGTCTGTGCTGATAACAATAGTAGACTAACTGTCACATTATACTTCTCCACAGTCTGTGCTGATGACAATAGTAGACTAACTGTCACATTATACTTCTCCACAGTCTGTGCTGATAACAATAGTAGACTAACTGTCACATTATACTTCTCCACAGTCTGTGCTGATAACAATAGTAGACTAACTGTCACATTATACTTCTCCACAGTCTGTACTGATGACAATAGTAGACTAACTGTCACATTATACTTCTCCACAGTCTGTACTGATGACAATAGTAGACTAACTGTCACATTATACTTCTCCACAGTCTGTACTGATGACAATAGTAGACTAACTGTCACATTATACTTCTCCACAGTCTGTACTGATAACAATAGTAGACTAACTGTCACATTATACTTCTCCACAGTCTGTGCTGATAACAATAGTAGACTAACTGTCACATTATACTTCTCCACAGTCTGTGCTGATGACAATAGTAGACTAACTGTCACATTATACTTCTCCACAGTCTGTGCTGATGACAATAGTAGACTAACTGTCACATTATACTTCTCCACAGTCTGTGCTGATAACAATAGTAGACTAACTGTCACATTATACTTCTCCACAGTCTGTGCTGATGACAATAGTAGACTAACTGTCACATTATACTTCTCCATAGTCTGTGCTGATAATGATATCAGGCTTGTTGGAGGAACAGCACCTACTGAGGGACGTGTTGAGTTGTGTCGCAACCAGAGCTGGGGCACTGTCTGTGATGACTTCTGGGGAACCCCAGATGCCACTGTAGTCTGCGGGCAGCTTGGATATTCTGCCATTGGTTAGTGAAGCCACTGACTCGAATATGCAACAATGAATATGTAGCTTGGGCCAAATGTACTGCCACACATGCACCAATGTTACAGTAAGATTTTTAATTCATTCCCAACCTATACAAATGAAGAAAAAATTTTTTTGTTGGTTAGACAATTGCAGCTCTGTCATATATATTATAGCAAACACATATACACACACATGTACATACCGGTATATACAGAGAAGCACATGCACGCAACTTAACATTCCATCTCACATATATTGCAGTAGTACTTCACACTGAGGTAGCTGGCTATATATGCAAAGAATCGTATAGAATTGTTTTGAACATGAGAGAATGCTATAGAAATATCTGTCTGAACATGAAATAACACTACAGCTCTGCATACATACACACGTAAGTATACTACAAAATGGAACATTTAGAGTTTCAGTGAAGTATATGTTCAGAAATGACAGCAACTTCAGTATGTCAGCAGTTTAACTTTCCATTTATTATTACAGGTGCTATTCCACTTCGAAATGCATTCTTTGGCCAGGGAACTGGATCCATCCTCCTAGACAATGTACAGTGTTCTGGAACTGAAGCTAGACTTACTGACTGCAATTCCAATCCAGTTGGCATTCATAACTGTGCTCACTCTGAAGATGCTGGGGTTCGGTGTAGAAATCGTAAGTGTAGTACATAAATGACTCTACAAAACGAGCAATTTGCACATAATACACTTACATGTAAAAGAAAGTTTAATTGTTTGAGTGTGTGTTTGATTTTGTTTTTGTTTTTATGCCATTCATTATCCTATACAAAGCTAGTTTAAAACACTTTAAGATCATATATTTACTTTGGAATGTCTACTGATATGATAAAGATTGTTGCCACTAATTCTTTTGTCATGTTGAACAAAATTTGCTTCCATTTCATGTTACCACTAAAATTTCAGAAGAAGTTATATTACATTTCAATAGGTACCTGCATTGATGGAGCCATCAGGCTGATTGGAGGCTCGATACCAACTCAGGGTCGTGTGGAGGTTTGCCGGAATGATGCCTGGGGCACTGTATGTGATGATCGCTGGACTGATGTGGATGCTAGTGTTGCTTGCAGGCAACTGGGCTACTCCAGATTCAGTAAGCAATGTTCTCACCTTTTACACTACCACCACTTTAACACTACTTGCAGATGACTTGTTTATTTTGGAAGTAACTTGTTGCTTTCAAAATTACATGCATATAACATTTGCCTGTTTATGTTTGTGTGTAATTCATTTACATTGCAGATGCTACTGCATATTCTAGAGCATACTTTGGCCAAGGAAATGGCTCGATCCTTCTGGATGATGTGGCCTGTGTTGGGAATGAGAGCAGACTAGTAGACTGCCAATACACTGCCATTCATAACTGTCTCCATAGTGAAGATGCTGGGATTAGTTGCAAGGCTGAATGTGAGTTTAAATGGTTTACTTATATAGAACTATGTGTGACGCTTAACTTATTTGTACCAGGGATGCATAAATTGCAAAGGGAAGTGGGCATGTACGTAACTCGGTGAATGGCAAATTTTCTCTGTAGTCTTGTTCCATGTTAGCCGAATTGATGATAAAGATAGAAACCTCTTCGCTATAATCTATGTGATGGGATTCCATTTGTGTATCACTTACAGTGTTGTGCCAGAATGGAGATATCAGGCTAGTGAATGGAACAACAGCATTTGAAGGTCGTTTGGAGATCTGCTGGAATGAGACCTGGGGCACTATATGTGATGGATTCTGGTCAGGATTTGATGCACAAGTGGCCTGCGGACAGTTGGGATATTCAAGAAATGGTATGTATATGTACAAGTCTAATTCTACAAACAAAATGTGTATTAGTGTTTGTGAATGGAGCGTGTGAAATCTATAAATGAAAATAGTCAATAAGTTGTTATTGTCCTATATGATTTGCATCGATGATCTCTTCATATTTGTGTTTTTAGGTGCTTCAGTGTTCTACAATGCCTACTTTGGACAAGGTTTTGGCCCTATCTTTCTGGATGACTTACTCTGCACTGGAAGAGAGACAAGAATTATCGACTGTCCAAGGAGTACCAGTACAGGAGTTGGGAATGTTGATTTCTGCCGGGGACATCTTGATGATGCTGGACTGAGATGTGTAGAGGGTACGTACCAAACATAACATACTCATGCGAGATCAAGATTTGGTATAATGAAATATAACTGTTGTTCTGATAAAATCCTCTGGTCATAACTTAAGAACTGGTGCCAGTACACAGATACTCAGGGACTGATCCAGGATTTCAACAAGGGGGCTGGCTGAAAGAGTTAGTTAGTAAAATTTCTCGCTAACCATTTATGAGTTTTTTTTTAGTTGTTGCTGCATGTAGAAAGCATTTACACACAAACTAAGTGATCTTTGAGTCTTCTTGTTTGTAGCTGAAGATGATGATACTATGAAACAGGTGCAACAAAATTTTGATGGAAAAAGGGGAGTGGCTTGGCTGGGAACCCTTTCCACCCCCCCCCCCTCCCCAGATTAGCTCCTGATACTGTACTACTAGTACAAAATTGTAACGTATATATATATATATAATATATATATATAATTATATATATATATCACTGCAAAAAACTACTTTGTTAAAATGACCACGAGTGCAGGTGACGGGTGTCTCTGCTAGCTCTTTGAAGCTTGATGGATGGTGAGGGGGTTGATGGATGATAATTGTTTTGGAATTCCTTTAATCATACTACCCACCTGTTCATTGAACCCCAAAACTGCAGTAACCTGCACTTGTGGTCATTTTAAAAAAGTAGTTTTTGCAGTGGCATGCATGCATGCTGCTCAATTTTAGAAGGTATCAGGACACTATTAGCAATGTAAATTATTTACTCTCTTATATACAAAGATAATAATCGTTTGAATACACTTACAGTATATAGCACAGAATCATATTCATAGTTCCAACTCTGTTACATGTAACAGTAACACTTTCTTTTCAAAGCCTGTCCTGCTGGAGGCATTCGATTGGTTGGTGGAACCACTGATAGTGAGGGTCGTGTGGAGGTCTGCCTGAATGGACAGTGGGGCACTGTGTGTGATGACTTCTGGGGAGCTGTTGATGCACAAGTGGCTTGCAGACAACTTGGGTTCTCTGCTACTGGTATGTAAAACTAATAGCTCCATGTCAATTCAGATCTGCAGGATAATCAGCTACATTGCAATGATCTGAACTATGACATGTAAATAGGGCCCAGCGATTATATTCTTTTCCTCATCTTGAATAGGTGCTGTGGCCTTTTCCTTCTCCTTCTTTGGACAAGGCAGTGGTCCTATTCACCTTGATGATGTAGCCTGCCGTGGATCAGAGAGAAGACTTATTGACTGTACATACACACCCATTGACAACTGTATCCACTTTGAAGATGCTGGTGTCCGCTGCCAAGGTGTGCATATCTTATTATATATACATAAACTGTACTTTCTCACATGTTTGTGCATATTTTATTTAGCTGAAGTGCTTGTACCATACACCTTATTTTCTCACAGATTGTCACATTTGTCAGATGCAAAAAGTGTAATTTATACATACGTATGTACAGGTTGTACTGAGGGTGCAGTGAGGCTTCGTGGTGGGACCAACACTAGTGAAGGACGTGTGGAGGTGTGCATGACTAATGCCTGGGGCACCGTGTGTGATGATCTCTGGAACTCTCCTGATGCTGCTGTGGTGTGCAGACAACTTGGCTTCTCCAGATACAGTACGTCATATGCAATACCATGTGTTGTAGATTGTGGAGAACTCCTATTAGTGGCCAAGTCAGTGCTGTTAATACATGGCTGCTGCTGAAGTAACACAAGCATTGCATGTGTTGTCAATGCAACAGCCAAATTGGTGACTGCTCTTTCCAATGAATCTGAAATTTGTTGTGTAATTCATGGTTGTTACCATGCAGATGTCTATCACCCTTTGTTTCTCTTCTCTATCAACAGATGCTACTGCTCTCTCATTTGCCTTCTTTGGACAAGGAACTGGCCCAATTGCTCTAGATGATGTGCGCTGTGCTGGTACTGAAGACAGACTAGTTGACTGTCCCCATGACCCAAGCACTGTAGACTGTGTACACTCTGAAGATGCCAGTGTTCGCTGCCAGATCACTCGTGAGTACAAATAATTCATAAGTACTGGAGCAACACAAATCAACTGTTATCAAATGTAGCTATGTATGTATAGTAGTAAATGAATGTGTATTGAAGAATGTACAATCTTTTCATGTAGCATTCTGTCGTGATGGACAGATAAGACTGGCTGGTGGGGCTGATGCAAGAGAGGGTCGTGTGGAGATCTGCTTCAATGAAACCTGGGGAACTATTTGTGATGATGCTTGGGATGATCTGGATGCCAATGTGGCCTGCTCAAGTTTTGGTTACTCCAGATTCAGTACGTTGGCATAATACTTGTGGTAATATCATCCACATATAATGATGACTCCAAAACTGTTTGCACAGAATTGTGAACATACGTATGCTGGCATGGAATAGTTGCAAGAGCAATCACTACCATAGTCCTGGCCATTAATATAGCATTTACACTTCAGCATTTCAAAGCACTAGCTATAGCCCTCTGCTAGACCTACTAACTGCTTTAATGTACCGTCTTCCATAGACAACACTGCCATGCTCAATGCTGCCTTTGGCCCGGGGACTGGCCCCATCTATCTGGACAATCTTGCGTGTGTTGGCACAGAGCCAACTCTGACCAACTGCACTCATGACACACACACTGCTGACTGTGTTCACTCTGAAGATGCTGGTGTGCGCTGCAATGGCATTCGTAAGCTATATTGTTGCAGCGTTCAATTTATGTATGACACTCAAAATTTGCTATCTCACTACAGTATAACCCCGAAATAAGTGTGGTATCTTCATACCCATTTGTATGTATATGATGACAATGATGCCGTATTACCTTCAGGCGTCTGTGATGACGGAGACATTAGGCTGGTGGGTGGAACCAATCAGTATGAAGGACGTGTGGAGATTTGCTGGAATGAGATCTGGGGTACTGTGTGTGATGATTTCTGGTCTGGGTTTGATGCAACAGTTGCCTGCAGACAGCTGGGATATGCTACCACAGGTAAGGCATTGGTATTTAATGCAAGTGGAAAGGTCAGAATTATTTATGATACTGTCATTTTCCAGGTGCAACACCATTTTACCGTGCGCAGTTTGGCCAGGGGACTGGTCCCATTCTTCTGGATGACTTACTCTGCAACAGCAGGGAGACAAGACTCATTGACTGTCCTCACGACGGAATTGGCATCCATAACTGCATACACAGTGAAGATGCTGGTCTTCGATGTCAACGTAAGCTTGTATTATAACTATATTTATCCCTGTAGTATAGCTATAAGAATATTATGTTAATTATGCCATCCTCAAAACTTAGATATTGCTGCTCTTAAACAGTATGTATGATAATGAATTATGTACTACATAGTCCAAATTTAAAATCTACATGCAAAGTGTAGAATCTGCTTCCACTGTTCACACTATTCTAAAGTGTGTGTTCTACTGTTATAATGTTCATCATAAGCCTGTTTTGATACAGCTGGCTGTCAGACTGGCCAGATCAGATTGGCAGGGTTTGGATCCAACTCTTCCCAAGGTCGTGTTGAGGTTTGCATGAACAACCAGTGGGGCACTGTGTGTGATGACTTCTGGGATGCTACTGATGCTGGTGTAGCCTGCAGACAACTGGGATTCTCCAGATACAGTGAGTGACATATTTGCATTCATTTACATTCTTCTGGGTATGGTAGATGTGACCTCAAACTGTCAATGAGTCGGTTTAGTAGTAGTTAACCAAGTTGTAAAAACAGGTAATGCAAACACTGAAGGCCTGATACCATATAGCGGGTAATTTTTGCGGGGGTGTAATTTTCGCGTTTTTCGCGGCCGAGTGGGATCCACGAAACATTAACCCGCAAAAATTTATGACTTGTATCCACGTGCGTGTAGTTCTACCAACAGTTCTGTCCATGAAACACATCACTGCTACAATAGCTATCCCGCAAAGACAGTTACCAAACTCCAAGGGCCCACTCTCTTTCTTGGTTTAGCCTGCTGCTGTCCGTGCCTAGTCTCGTGTGAGTCAGCCCACTTCCGTTAGCGATACTAGCCCGCATGCCGCTAAGTAGTGCGTCCATAACCATAATACTGCACATCTTGATCTCTGTTGTGAGCATCTCTGGTACAAACTATAGCTAGCTTACTTTGTGCTTGGTGCATGAATGTCAATAAATGAATTTCGAAAATTTGCTTCCGCGAAAATTCAACCTGCGCAAATTTTCAGTAATACAATAGATTGTGGTTCCAGGAAAATTTTGTCCCATGAATAATACCCGCTATACGGTACCTGACTGCATTCTGTGCATAAGATAGCAGTCCCCATCTTCCAGTCATCCCAGCACAGCTGATGAGGCCTAGTATTGGCCGAAACTCATCCTTTTAGGAAGATGTGGATTGTTGATTGTTTATTTATAAAGCCAGAGTATATATGTATACTAGAAAAGTTAAGCTACCATGTAGGTATAGGTTTCGTAAACACTGATAACTAGCATGCTGAATGCCAAGTTTACATGAGTTGTTCACAGACTGTCTGTAGTTGGGGACCCAAGGACTTAAGGTCCTTGATTCCTATGTTTACAGTCACTTCAGAAATAAGAAATAGTAACTTTGCAAGGCCTAAGTACATATTAAATTGCCATATCTTGACTCAGTTAAAAACAAAATGGTGTAACAAAGATGTAATCAGCAAAATGAGCTGTTCTACACTTCAAATAGTTTCAACTCTGCAAGGAAAATGTACATAGGGTCAATTATTGTCCTGTTGTTTTTATTCTCCAGATGCCACTGCTGTTCAACGTGCTGGTTTTGGCCTGGGAAGTGGTCCAATCCACCTGGACAATGTCGCCTGCACTGGATCAGAGGCTGCTCTGGTGAACTGTACTTATGACCCCATCACTACTGACTGCTCCCACATTGAAGATGCTGGTGTTCGCTGTTCACTGACACGTACGTTCAGCACTAGCATGTACATTGTGTGAAGCAGAAACTTTTTATTCAACTTGCTATAAGTATACAGCTCAGACATAGTACTGATTACCGGACATGTCCTTGTTTGGCAAGTATGGCACTGAGTAGAAATGAAGATGAATTAGCATGAAATGTATGCCTATCCAGGTCTCTGCAATGATGGTGATGTGAGACTGGTTGCAGCAAATGGCAGCATTGCTGGTGTAATGGCTGGTCGTGTAGAAGTTTGCTTCAACGAGAGGTGGGGAACCATTGTAGATGATGGATGGTCAAACAATGATGCTGGTGTGGTATGCAGACAGCTAGGATTCTCCCGATTCAGTGAGTTGTTATTTGGATAACATAATAAGTGAATACGTAGCATAACCTTCTGTACATATGTATACTTCAACATGTTATGTTGCAGTATATTTTTGGGACACAGCTGGAGTGTTAGTGGTGCAAAATTAAAGTTGTGTTTCTTGCGTTATTTGATTATAAACAATTAACTGGTAGAACCTCAGTGATGCATATGGCTGCAAGTTTCCAGTATCTCAACAGATGTTGTGGCTTTGGATTGAGCTGCATTTAGACAGGAGACCAGCCCCATTAATATAATACTATGCATTAGTAGTGGTAGAATCTGGGCAGTTGTGTATCACTACAGGGCTTTGGCACTGCCTTGCTGAACCCCTACAGATGCTGTAGCTGTTTCCCGTGCTGCATTTGGGCAGGGAACAGGTCCCATCTATCTCACTGGTGTGGCTTGTGGCTCCACACAAAACACAAACATTCTCCTCTATAAATTATGTTGAAGCAGTTTTTTGATTTAGGACACCAAGGGTTGATGGAGCTATATCAAAGTCGTGTCTCTTGTATGCTTACGAAAGATTAAATACCTAATCATTACTGGTATTGGTATGGACCAGTGGCACATTGATAGAACGTTAGTAATTGCTCATGACTACAAGTTCCCAATATTTATACAGATGCTGTGGCTTTGGGTCAAGCCACCTTCGGACAGGGAACAGGTCCCATCTATCTCACTGGTGTGGCTTGTGGCTCCACACAAAACAGACTATTAGACTGCCCATACCGTACAGACACATCTGGGGATTCACATGCAGAGGATGCTGGCGTCCGCTGCAGTGGAAGACGTGGGTGCAGTGTGGCATTTTTGTTAAATTCTTATACACGTTTCAAGGCCTGATGTTTCATAAATGGTACAGAATAGTATGTTTAATGTGAAACCTGCAGTGCATAAAGTTGGACAGGCCATAAACAAAATGTACAACATTTATACGTTACCTTTTATCAAGTTAGTGAACCAAAAGACTATTACGTAAGAACATGTAAGCCAATTATAGCTCTTGCAAAGATATATTATGTGCAGGTTAAAGAAGAATGTCATTGAATACTATTATGCATGCCCTTCACAGTTTTGTGCAATGATGGAGACATCAGATTGGAGGGTGGTACTTTGGAAGAGGAGGGACGTGTGGAAGTTTGTATGAATGAGGTCTGGGGGACAGTGTGTGATGATTCCTTTACAACTGTGGATGCCAATGTGGTCTGTGGTCAGCTCCGCTACTCCCGATACAGTGAGTTATGTACCCCATCATTCAACATTGTGTTAGGGATTGCAAGGTAACTTTTGAAACAGTAGCTCACTCTAGTGGTCTGTTTTAGCTACAGTCATTGCAATAGTATTGCTGCTTATGTATGTGTACATACATAACTGTGACCATACTGATTCATGTGTCATGACATATACAGGAGTATGGATCAAGTGCCTAGCTATATAATAATATTCCCACAGCATAGGCACTCACCAAAACCATGATGTATGTATAATAATGTGTATGATTTTGGTGTACATTTATATTATTGTGTATATATTTGTTGTAGATGGTATTTTCCGTGGCTCTGCATTCTATGGCCAGGGATCTGGTCCAATCCTTCTGGATGATGTAGCCTGTGTTGGGAATGAGAGCAGACTTGTGGACTGCCAATACACTGCCATTCATAACTGTGGTCACAATGAAGATGTTGGTGTTGTATGTAACAGAACATGTAAGCAACATGCATGAGTTTGTATTCATTGATCAGCTATATAAGTATATGGCTTGTCTGTAAAGTAACAGTGTGAACATACGTTACTGATGACTGGGAATACATTATGTATTCACCTGATTTTATTGTCCTAGAGCTTTCTTTGATCAAATGTATCAAGTTTACTTCCAGGCATTACGATTTTTTTTGTTTTGTATAAGAATTTTTGTGACCATGATCAAGATACACATACATATACCATAGGCTAATACAAGTCCTGCACCCTAATTACATACAATAGTCAAGAGTGACAAATCATGCATAACATATGATTGTAGCAGTTGCCAAGGTTGCCTATGTAGCTAAGGAGGTTTATTGCCAGTCTTCGAACGAGTTCATGCAATGAGGAATGTGGCTTGGCAACTATGTACTTTAGCTCTCAGAGAACCACTCACACTTTGATGAAAGAAACTTCCTCACACTCCTCAAGAAATCCAACTCCATTTCCTTTGCATGTAGTCTTTGTACTCTTACTGGAGTCCAGCCATGATGACAATTATTATCATACGTCTAACTTACGCTAATGTATGGGAGTCAATGGGGAAGCCTTACTGGAGTCCAGCCATGATGACAATAGAACAAGTTATTATTATATTTTGTATTATGGATACCCCCGGTTATTGTGTTTATTACTGCAACATTCCATAATTAAATCCTATATGTAAGCTGCCTTTCATTTTCATGAATGATGAAAATTGTATACAAACTTTTCCAGATATCTGCAACAATGGAGACCTCAGGCTGATGGGAGGAACCACTATGTATGAGGGACGAGTGGAGCTGTGCTGGAATGAGACCTGGGGCACAATTTGCGATGGATTCTGGTCAACCAACGATGCCAATGTGGCCTGCAGACAACTAGGATTCTTGGATACTGGTAATGCGATATTTACATACATTGGGTGTATACAGCTCTCCCACTAATGTAATGGCAGTGGACCTTCTCCACTGTGGAAATTTCCTCATGGAGAATAATACACATATGTCTGTAAAAATGAGACTTGTTCAGATGTCCTAACTGTTACGGAAAGTATTCTGTGAGATTTATCTCCACTGTACAACCACAGGTGCAGTAGCATACTCTAATGCCTACTTTGGGCGTGGCACTGGTCCCATCCTTCTGGATGATCTGTTGTGTACTGGATCAGAGGCAAGACTTATCGACTGTCCAAGGTCTACCAGTCAGGGAATTGGGACATATGACTTCTGTCCAAATGGTCATGGTGAAGATGCCGGTGTAGGATGTGCCACACGTAAGCACAACCAAGCCTGACACATATACACTACTTTGAAATGGCTACAAGTGTAGGACATCTCTCCTAAACATTCATATGAACTGCACATGCACACTCATTATAGCTTGTACTGATGGAAGTATCAGACTGATTGGAGGGACTCGACCACAAGAGGGACGTGTGGAAGTTTGTCTGAACAATAGATGGGGCACAGTGTGTGATGATGCTTGGGGAACTGTGGATGCCAGTGTAGCCTGCAGACAGCTTGGATACTCTGCACACAGTAAGCATATGTACACTATGAAAACTTAATGCCACACATACATGTTTTATATGCCTGGTCACGATCATGCATGATCTCTTGCTGCTCATTTCCACAACAACTATAGCTTTGGAACTGAAAATACATCTATCTTTTCTTCCTTCACCACAGACGCCACGGCATATTCATTTGCACGTTATGGTCAGGGAACTGGTCCGATCCATCTTGACAATGTTGCTTGCACTGGAACTGAAGATGCTCTTGTGAACTGCACCTATGATAGTGACACCTCTGATTGCTTCCACTTTGAGGACGCCAGTGTCTTGTGCCAACGTGAGTATGATTTTCAATTCAACATCACTTACTTGTGTTGTAAATAGTAATACAGTATGGTGATCGTAATTATCGACAACATTTCTTCTCAGTGTGCTCCAATGGAGACATCAGGCTGATTGGTGGAACTGGGCCCAACGAGGGACGTGTTGAGGTCTGTCAAAACCAGGCCTGGGGCACTGTGTGTGATGATGCATGGGATACTACTGATGCTACTGTGGCCTGCAGACAGCTGGGGTTCTCTGGACTAAGTAAATTAGTTAACCAATCCGTTACTTATTTGGTTAATCAGTTAGTTACCTGGTTATTTAGGTTATTTGGTTGAATAGTAGGTTGTTTGGTTGATTAGCCAGTTGTTTGGATGAATGGTTAGTTATTTAGTTTGCTAGTTATACAAATGGTTATGGTTGGTTGGTTAGTTGGCTGGTTGATTAGTTGGATGGATGGATGGATGGATGGATGGATGGATGGATGGATGGATGGATGGATGGATGGATGGATGGATGGATGGATGGATGGGTGGGTGGGTGGGTGGGTGGGTGGGTGGGTGGGTGGGTGGATGGATGGATGGATGGATGGATGGATGGATGGATGGATGGATGGATGGGTGGGTGGGTGGGTGGGTGGGTGGATGGATGGATGAATGGATGGATGGGTGGATGGGTGGATGGAGGGTGGATGGGTGGATGGGTGTGTGTGTGTGTGTGTGTGTGTGGGTGGGTGGGTGGGTGGATGGATGGATGGATGACGTTAGTAGGTAGCCTCATTCCTAGGCCCCACCCAGCTTTCCGTTGCTTGCAGTATGATTTTTTGTTCACATGCGGGGAGAGCCTGGGAAAGAGGTTAGTTAGTAGGTAGGTTGATTATTTATCTGGTCATTCCAGTTTGGACGATATACCAAACTTGCATGTAATCATGTGTATTTTTCATGCTACAGATGCCATGGCCTTCTCCAATGCAAGATTTGGTCGTGGCAGTGGTGCCATTGTATTGGACGATGTTGCTTGCACTGGCTCAGAGGAGAGGCTGATAAACTGCCCCTACGATAGCCACACTGGGGACTGCTTCCACTATGAAGATGCTGGTATCCGCTGTCCTAGCATGACACGTACGTGTGGATTGCAAGACATTTCATTATTTTTGGTATGTATGTATGAGTGTTAGGTTATTGACTGTGGTTATGTCATTCCTCTTCAGCTGTCTGTAACTATGGAGATGTTCGACTGGCTGATGGCCCCACAACATATTCTGGACGTGTTGAGGTTTGCGTCCGTGAGACCTGGAGTACTGTCTGTGATAACGCATGGGCAGCTGCTGATGCTAATGTGTTGTGCAGGCAGCTGGGATTCTCCAGATACAGTAAGTTCATGCACTTATCGTGCATTCATGGTTCAAAGTGCTATAATTTAGGTTGTGACTTATGTATGTACATCAAGTTTAGTTTACCTTGTTATACTGACCCAGTTGATGAGAAGATCCCAACAGCACAATTCAGGCTACTAGTATTCTATTTGATGGCTTAGCATCCCCTCCAAAGTGCATCCTGGAAGAGAAATGAGTCTTTGCTGGTGTAATAGTAGCTTTATATTAGAACCTTTAACTTCAATGAAGCTAGTTTAGAAATTGTAGATAGACTGCTAATCATGTAATATTTTCCTCACTTGCAGATGCGACAGCACAATCTGGTGCAGCATTTGGTCCAGGCAATGGCACCATCTTTCTGAACAGTGTTGGTTGTACTGGAAATGAGGCCAGGCTTGTGGACTGCTCATTTAGCAGTAACACTGGTAGCTGCACACATTCCAACGATGCAAGTGCCACCTGTGTACAAGACTGTAAGTTCTACGTATATTGTTAGCTAGTTTTATGTGCATCATGTAATATTCATAGTGTGCACAATGAAATGGAGGTTTTATCAGAAACGTGCACAATAAAATCCCTGTTTTAAAAACATAACAAGCTACTTTATTGACATGTAGATACAAAACATTACAGTATACACTATTTCTTGTTGCGCTCTCCTATAAACGTATACTAAGCAACAAGCACCAGTGGTATTATTAATAGAACAATTCTTCTCATCTGTTGCAGTGATCTGCCAGAATGGAGACATCAGACTCGTGAATGGAACAACTTTCTATGAGGGTCGTGTGGAGATTTGCTGGAATGAGACCTGGGGCACTGTGTGTGATGGGTTCTGGTCAACCTTTGATGCAATAGTGGCTTGCAGACAGCTTGGCTTCATAACAGTTGGTATGGCACAGACACATTCCCTGATTGCTAGGACAACTGTGTACTGCACAGATGTTCATACACAACAGCTTTACTAAAAAAAAATTATGCTGCTAAAAGAGCTACTCAGTGATGTTTATCAACTACTTCTGCAGGTGCCTTGCCCCTGTACAATGCCTTCTTTGGTCAGGGTACTGGTCCCATCCTTCTGGATGACTTGATCTGTGCAAGCACTGAATCTCGACTAGTGGACTGCCAACATGATGGAATTGGTCAGTTTGACTTCTGCAGAGGTCATCTGGATGATGCTGGACTCCGATGTGCAGAAAGTGAGTGATACACTTACAAACACCCACTAATGCAATCTAATTGTTTATGGTGTTTGTTTTGATTCCACACTGGCTGTGTGGAATTGGTTTGCCTCGTAACCAGGAATCAATCTATGTGTTATGATCTTTGTTACCACACAGGCTGCGTGGGTGATGGTATTAGGCTTGCTGGTGGTAGCACACCTTATGAAGGACGTGTGGAAGTCTGCAAGAGTGGAAGTTGGGGAACTGTGTGTGATGATCTCTGGAATACTCCTGATGCCAGTGTGGCCTGCAGACAGCTGGGATTCTCAGGCTTCAGTATGACTCTAAAATCATAACAGTAGCTAATGCAATGCATACACTTTTAACTGATGTAGAGCAAGAGTACTAAAGCCCAATTTATTTCATAACATCTGTATCAATATTATTCCTCAGATGCCACTGCTCTTTCATTATCCGCCTTTGGTCAAGGGGCTGGCCCTATCCATCTGGATGATGTGCAGTGTACTGGGACTGAGAACCGACTAGTGGACTGTGTATACACATCAGTTCATAACTGCATCCACTTTGAAGATGCCAGTGTACTCTGCCAACCACAACGTGAGTTCAAGAGATTGTGAGACTAGAGAAGCACTATGCAAATCTCAATCAGCAAATATCTCTACAGAGGCCTATTAATCTATTCTGGAAAAGCATCTGTTGTTTATTTATTCATGCACAGGTACCTGCAGTGATGGAGATCTAAGGCTGCGTGGTACTTCAGCAGTAGCCCCATCCCAAGGACGTGTAGAGGTGTGCTACAATGAGGCGTGGGGCACTGTCTGTGATAACCTGTGGACAACCAATGATGGCAATGTGGCCTGCAGACAACTGGGATTCTCTAGATTTGGTGTGTGTGTGTGTGTGTGTGTGTGTGTGTGTGTGTGTGTGTGTGTGTGTGTGTGTGTGTGTGTGTGTGTGTGTGTGTGTGTGTGTGTGTGTGTGTGTGTCTGTGTGTGTGTCTGTGTGCATGCGTGCGTGCATGCATGCGTGCGTGCGTGCGTGCATGCGTGCGTGCGTGCGTGCGTGCGTGCGTGTGTGCATGTGTGTTCAAATAATTATTACAATAGGTTTGCCATTTTGTATATGTAGGTGCTGTAGTGTACCCCAATGCCTTCTTTGGCCAGGGGTCTGGTGGCATTATTCTGGATGACTTACGCTGTAATGGAACTGAATCAAGACTTATTGATTGTCCAAGTGATGGAATTGGCAGATCAGACAACTGTAATGGACATGCTGATGATGCTGGTGTACAGTGTCAACCACGTACGTAACAACTAATATAAGGTCATGGTTGGTAAATTGGGACAATGTGTAGAATAGAATAGTCAAACTTGAGTCTAAAGATAAGAAGTTATTGATTGTGGATATACCAACTGTACTTAACAAAACAGTCTGAAACAAGCCTATATAAAGACAAAAGCAGTTAAGTGCATGAAAGTTTCCATAGCACGTTGTTAGACTCTAGTAGTTATTGCCATGCTGGTGATGTTCTCTAATTTGTGGTTTCCAGTTGTGTGTCGCGATGGACAACTTAGACTTGCAGGAGGATCAACTCCATATGAGGGACGAGTGGAGGTGTGCCAGAATGAGCTCTGGGGAACAATCTGTGACAACCCTTGGAATGATGATGCTGCAACTGTTGTGTGTACACAACTTGGCCACTCTCGCCAAAGTAATTACCATAGTTTTGGTTATGACTCCTAATACTTTCTTATTGAAATGTGCCTTGACGTCTACTAGCATGATGAAATGCTTACAAAGTCACAAACAATGCACACAGCGGGTTCCCGTGCAAAGGCATAATAACTATATCTTTAATGTTGTGAACACCATTAATGTTTGCCGGTGTTGATTTGTTTCACCAATTCATGTCGCTACAGATGCTCGTGCAGTGACTCAAGCAATGTTTGGTCCAGGAAGTGGTCCTACTGTGTATAGCAATGTCATGTGTGCTGGCAATGAGACCGCCATTACAAACTGCTCATACACACCTGGTGGTGCATGCACTGATGCTGGTGTGATATGCCAGAGGCGACGTTGTAAGTACAATATCTTGAGGTACCATAAACTCTGGGAATTTGGGCACACTTTGCATTCTGTATTGCCTTATAGATCTTTAGGGTAACAAATTCTTACAAACATGAAAGATTTGGCTTTAAGTTAAATTAAGTACACAAGTGCAGGCCTGTTAGGTGCATATCTAGTACTGTTGCTTGCTACTATTATCCAAAACTATACCAAACAGAAGTTAGGCTACTGTACTTCAGTCATATATACGTATATGTAGCTGCTATATACATTCCAAAATTGTGTGCCAAACAAGGTGATTATTATAATCCATAGGCGTAGGAAGCAAATTTGAAGTGTAGAGGCCATGCTGTGACACGCAAAGCGCTGCTAACAAAATGGAAAATAATTTTGCCGTGCTATGCGTGGCCAATTTTTCCAAAGTGTGCACCTTTAGACTGCAAAATAAAGCCTATTTTCAATGGTGTATAATATTCTAGCCTCGTTCTCAGACCTTACCAACCCTCCAGTACAATAATTATTCAATTTATGTGGAAAACAGATTATACTGACTTCGTCGTCGTTCCTAGGAGACTGCCTGGCTAGCTTTCGTCGCTTGTAGTAGTCTCTTTGAAAATCTGCATTACCTTTGTACCAAGCCATCTCACAATTAAGATTTCGATCAGCTTATAGTGGTCTTTAATCGGAAATGTATGCATGTAACTGCATATGAGACTGATGCAACGAAGAGGCTGCTTGACCTTAGCCTCACTTCCAGAAAACGAGGCTAGCTTGAGCTAACTTAGCAGGTTATGAATATTAATTTACAGCCTAAAAAGTATAGTGACCAAAGCCGCTACAGCCACTACAGTTCCTACGCCACTGTAATGCATTGTATTTGGTACAATCATACATTACTATGTCCTGTCTCTACTCACTTACAGCATACCCAGATCCAGTCACTATCACTGGGACCGGTTCCCGGTACATCAACATCACATGGCAGCCTCCAACTGAGGTTTATTCTACCATAGTCAGATACAGTATCACTTGCGCTGGAAGGGGTAATAGCGTCACTGGCCAAACTCGAGACAGCAGCTCCAACATCTTCATCCTACAAGAGCTTCGGCCCTACACCACCTATAGATGCTGTGTCATGACGGTCACGGTTCGCCCTGGAGGTTCATCACAGTGTGTTAATACAACAACAATGGAAGATGGTAAGTTTCTAACACGTCTATATTTTCAGTATAAGCAATTTTCAAACACCAACTTTTATGGCATAGGAAGCAATCTGTAACTACAGAGGCCATTCCGTGCTGCGTGAAAAATTAGCAGTGTGCATACTGTCAACCAAGATCTTGTAACATTAAACCAAGCTTTCTTGTATTACCTTTCCCTGCAGTGCCCTCTGCACCTGCAACCATGCTGCAAGGCAGGCCTGTAAATGCTACTGCAGTCCAGTTGTCATGGCAACCACCACCAGTGGATGAACAGAATGGAGTCATTCGTGTTTACACAGTCGTACTTCGTGAATCTCAGACTGGACGAACAATGGTCTATAATACCACAATGCCTCAACTCACTGTGGGCTCACTGATGCCTTGCATGAGCTACAATTGGAATGTGACACCTTACACAGTTGGCTATGGTCCTGTACCACGAGGATACTATTCTGTGAACACTCAACCAATTCTCAATGGCAAGTTTCTAATACATGTAGAGAGTTTCATTTCCAAAACAGTAAACACTGCTGAATGTAGTATTTTTTGGTGCCATATTTATCCAAACAAGCTTAAGCTGACTAGAAATCACTGACCACGATGTATAAAATTACTATTATTATATGCAGAAGACACAACAGCATACGTACAACTTAACAACCAGGACTACACACTTATGCAATCCAAGTCAAAGAATGTTCTTGAAAGGGATGACCACATAGCTATTGTGTAGACAAGATACAAATCAACACTACACCCAAGGCATTTGTACAGGATGACTCAATAGGGGTTTTCCAAAACCACGCCCCCTCCATTAAATTTTCTCCCAGCATCTTGATCTACCTACCATAGTTAGTACTCTATGACTGCAGACTGATTTGCAAATTTCAGCTTTATACCATGTTTCATTCGTTGGATATGCAGGCTTCAAGTTTGAAACTTTCCTGTATATTTAGATGGAGATTGGGGCCAGATTGGGTCCTACCTGTATGGAAAACTGAAATTTTGAGTGTGTAGATCTCAGAAACTAAACATGCTATCCAGCTCAAATTTTCAACTTAGTCTCTTCCTAATGAGTACTAAGTCATATCTAAAATTCAGGACAATCAGAGGTACTCCCCAAAAGTGGGTGGGTTTTGGAAAGCCCCTATACACTCTTGATTAAAGAGATAATTATATAAACAGTAGAAGTTCTTATCTGTAGTACCACCATGGTAATAGTGTATGTTTAGGTTCGTAGTTTGCTTGTGTATATCCTTGCAGCTCCCGGCTATGAGATCAATCTGAATGTTGTGGTACAGTCGGACGATCTGATTACTGTTCTGTGGACTGTTCCACCTGGTGTGCAAAACCAGCGGCTGCAGTACTTTGATGTTATTGTTGAGGCTCAAAACACTGATACTAATCCATACCGAAGAGAGCAGCGAGTGTATGTCATGACGGGTCCAACATCAGTATATACACAGAATTTCAATGGACTAGGTTGGTCAAATATACTTTAGGTTGCATTTTCTGTGTAAACATAGGTTGTTACTTTCTCTGTACGTACTGCATTGACTGAGGGATGGATTTGATCAGGAATGTTGTTGATGAAGATAATAGAGTAAAAGAGGGCCCTGTAGAGGTATAAGATTGTGATATATTGTGGTAGAGAAGTTATACATATGTGGCAGTCCCGGGTAGGAATCAAACATTATTCTGTTGTGTACTTGGATCTAGCCTCGTCCCCAGGCCCGTTCGAAAAATCGGAGAAAAGGGCCTGGTATCCACTGTTTGCGCATGTGCTTAATTTCCCGACATTCCGGGAATTCCGGATAATACCATGTTACCTCCATGTGCTATGACGTCAGGTACGTGTATTTTGCCGTATATTTAATCGTACACTGCTGACAATGGCTATTTGTGTGCAAGACCTAGATTCTGCCGTGTTGTATGCCTTCCTGCGACCTCGAGGCGAAGCGAAAGCGCTAAAACACGAAAAGAAAGCATCTATGAAGCATTTATGCTGGCTGCTTATGGGTTTTGGCAAGTTATAAATTATTCATGGTACGAAGTTATAGCTTACATTTGTAGTGTGAAGATGGTCCCGCGTCAACAGCGCAGTTCAGGCGATAAACGCTGGGGTCAGAAGGCCTGGGCAAAGGGCTAGGAGAGCAGCACTCACCTCTTTGGCGGTGTAATGTAAAAGCCAATATATGTAAACGTCATAGTTCATAACCACATGATATCGGTTGTCATTTGACACACCCTTGCACAATTTCACGTGAGCTTTACACACTAATTACGCGCATGCACGAACAGTGGATACCAGGCCCTTTTCTCCGATTTTTCGAACGGGCCTGGGGACGAGGCTAACTTGGATCATGCTACCATATATAGTCCTGTAGTCGAATGTTACAGCGCTTCAAACACAGTAACAAATACACAGTTGAATAATGTTCCATTTCTACCTGTGACTGGCACATATGGTACATCACAAATGATAATGGGTATATGTTACATACAATGCTATACAAGAAATCTTGTATGCAGTCAGACTTTATTTGCAGTATGTATGCTAAGCCTTATAAACTGGTGTTCTTTTTTAATTCTCTCCATACCCCACACAGTCCAAAATGTCCGCTACCAGGTGAATCTCACTGCTACCCTCTGTCAGACCACAGTCTTGGTGGGTAGCCGGCAAGTCTTCACCCGGGATGGAGGTATGCAATCAATAATAATATAACACAGAGATGTTTGACAAGTTATATTGTTGTTATGGTCATACTAGACCTGCCACTGGACTTAAACAATGCCATCTTGCAATCTTTGTGACTGATGAAAGTGATTGAGAGACATTATTACGTATGGCAGTTGAAGAATTGCATGTCGTTGTTACTTAATCCGTTTCTGGTATCAAAGCTAAATAGCTTAGAAAGAGCATGTAATTTCTATTACTAGCTCACTAAAGACTCTCAAACTGTGTAGCCATGAATGCATGAACTACATGGCTCCCAGTTATTAACCCTTTACACCGACTACTTTTAGCATACACATGCCTGCAACGCACCATATCTTCCTTTCTGTCTGAGCTCTGACTCCAAAAACGAACCCAAGTGCACTTTCAGGCTTAATAAGCAGACCCGTGACCTTAACCATGCCCACTCATTAACAAACATGCAATATAGTCAGCACTCTTGGTAGGCAAACATCCGCTTGGAGCCCAAGAAGCCTTCCTTCCAGAAATGAACCCCCTAAAAGGTAAGAGTAGCATTTTCTAAGCCTGCTCATAAAGGGTTAAAACCTTGCTAACTGGGAATGCATAGTGTCCTCAGGATGTAATGATGCACCCTGTTTTTAATGCGTAGTGCGCAAATGTTGATTATTCTGTCCTTGAGTTTCATGTGTTGTACAATCATGTGAATGTGATGAATCGTGAAACTCCATGTACAATTTTTATTCCGTTTTAACTACAAATTATCCAAATCAATACTTGAATCTAAAGATCCAACTAAGTGCTTTGAACAACTAAGGTTAGGATGTAAAATCAGGCTCAATCATGTTCACTCAGCCATTTTGTAGCACCATCAGATTTTATACCCACTGTCTCTTCCCGAAACTCTGCAGTGCCAAGTGTTGGTCCAAACATCACTAGTGCAGTTCGAACTGGTATAGACACAGCTACCGTGAGCTGGGGAATTCTACCCCATGAAGTGGCTCGGGGTATTGTCACTTCCTACTCCATTCGGTACAGACCCACGAATACTCAGAGCGAACCATGTGGAGCCTCAGATGCTAGCCTTTGGACTGGTACATCCAAGACAAGCCGCTCCCCTACTCTTAACATTACGGAACTGGATGGTGCGACTGCTTACTGTGTGGCAGTTGCAGCCACCACAAGTGCTGGGACTGGTCCGTATGGCACTCCTGCAACAATTCCACGTAAGGAATTACGCGTTTGGTGATTAACATTAACACTAATTTTACTGACAGTAAATGTTACTCTCTGCCTGCCACTTTATTCATCTGCCTTTCAGTTTTTATTCTTAAGTTGATCTATATTGTGTTTCTGCTTGTTACTATTCTCTATCTCCACTGCGCTATCAACCTCTCAGTCTGTCTACCTTTTCTCTTCTTGTTTCCTTTCCACACTGTGTTTGTCTCTGTGTCTGCAACCTATTACAAGTGCATGTAGATATACATTCTTTTCTGCCTGTATGTATACCTGCTTGTCTGCCTGTGACACGAGTTATGTTTTAGTGATAACATCAGAAGATACTTTTCTACTCTGCAGTTCCCGAGAGAACTACCTTCCAGGTCATTTTGGTTGGTGTACAGCCTAACTGCCAAGCCTGGATTGTAAGTTTTGTCAAACGTGTGATATTACGTAGAGGTTTAGTCATAAGCATAATATAAAATAATAGTTTGGCTCATTGAATGCTCATACACATGACTTGCCTAAAAACTTAGCAATACCGTGTGAATGTAGTGGAAGTCCACAGTACCAGGCATTCCAAACTTTAAAATACTCATCAAAGATTGTGAAAAATCAGAATATTATGAGCAGCACGGAAGCGTGTCAAACTATATACCATACCATACATTACGACATTCCATGGATTTAATGAATCTTACATCCTGCAAAAAAATCAATACAAACAAGTAGCATAATTCACAGCTACTTCATTAAGGCTCTTCCATAGAAGTCATAGTACATAGTAATCTCAAACTTAGCAATTTAGTGCGATTCATATAAGGCGTTTTCTTAAAGTGCCAATCAACACTACATGTGGTTTGTGTATGCTTCTTGAACAATGTACAAGGCACTTTATCTGTAACTGCTGCTGGGGAGATTTTTTGTTCCTACATGATGCCCCAAGACCCCTCCACTTTAAATGTAGTTGATTTCAGTTATGATAAGTATGTGCTTAAGCAGGTGAGAGCATGGCATGGTCTTGCTCAGTATTTTACCCAATGTCTAAAGATTACTTACGTGAGTGTTCTAATAACTCAATGGTGTCCTAGAATGCTCCACTGTGTTCTTGTTTAGAGGTTGTTACCTTTTGTGTATGCCCTGCCCCCAAACAGAATGACCGCAGTGCCACAAAGATGGCTTCTCTAACTGACCAAATTGCAAGCAGCCTGATGTTGATTTGCAACTGTAACTTTACTACACGCTACATCACAAATAGCAGATGGGTTTGTGATCCTGCTAGGCCCACAATAGTCATCTTTGAAGCTGACGTTATTGGCACTGGTAATATAAACAGTGGCACAATTGCTGTTGATATCATTCAGTGGGCTGACAGGACAGGTACTGTTAATGTTGGCGTGGGTACTGCTCTTGGGTTGGAAGGAGGCCAGATTTCCACGATGGCACCAACTACTCCACCAGTTACATCGACTACATCAACCACATCGTCAACAACACCTACACCGACAAGCTTTGTTTGGATTGTTGGCATCATCGCTGGTGTCATCGTTGCACTTATCCTGATTGCTGTGATTGTGGTGATTTTGTTGTGGTGGAAGCGATCAAAGGATACCAAAAATGCCAAGTAAGTGGAAGGAACTAGTTTGCCAATGTATATGTTACACTTTCAATAGACAAGTGCTTTTTTCCATTTTGGAATTGAGGGCATTGAATAAACTCCTACAAGAATGTCACTGGTTAAACAGCTTCTTACATAAGCTGAAAATTAATGACTAGTTACGTACGTTATCATGAAACTTTAATGTTTATACACTACAGTAATAGTGAGTTGCATGTGTGTGCAATGAATTTGGAAACATTGCATGTTTACTTATCGTGATTATCAGTATAGATGTTAACTATTGTTACTGTGGCTTTCAAAATTTGTTTGTGAAGCTAATAATATGGAATCCAGCCATCAGAATAATCAACAGAAAGGTCTTGGCAGTATGTTTTCTATACCAATCTCTCTAGATAGGTCAGTTGATGTGATTAGTTGATTGATCTACGTGTGACAACTTTTTGATCACACTCCACAGTGGACCAAATAGGCTAACTTCAGAGTCACAGATTGGAATTGTCGAGAACCCACTCTACGTAGATGAAGAAATGATAGAAACATCTGGCTACTCAGCTGCTGCTTCCCACCAGCAGGACTATGATGAGAAGCCACTGAATGGTGTCTCTTTTGACTTTGGCCAGGCCAAGCCTGAGTAAAGTATGAACTCTTAGCTACTGGACATCTATACTCGTGTTCCTGTGCATCACTTAGCTGTAGTTGTATATATCAGTCTTTAGCAGAAACTCTTGTTAGCTTGCTACAAAGTTACATTAAAACCTTGGGTTGCTTTTACTTTTTTTTTATAGCTGCTTGCGGCACAGTACATACATAGATGCATGTGTTATATTTTTGTACAGGTATATTTATTTAGAGTGATTTGTGGTATTATTTCCTATAGGTCACTTCTTGCATTGCAGGGTGAAGGGGAAGTACCACAAAAGTGAAACTTTCAAGCATGAAAATTCCCTGCAGCGTACCGTAGATCGGGAAAATTTCGCTGTTGAAATATTTTCGCGGTTGAGACCAACCGCGAAAATTTAACCCGCGAATAATAAAAACATTTACGCGGCGATACGGTATATAGTAATTATGTAGCTCACGTCGTCTGAAGCAGATACCTTATTCTCTTTTCTGTGCTTTTCAGCTCCTGCATTAAAACAAGAATGTTTACGTTCTCTATAAAATTGGCTAACTTTGGCAAAAGTTTCCAGATGAATGGAGAAGGTTCTTTACACCATTCACCGTGGAGGTTCCCTTTCCTTACGTAGCTTACATTTGTTGTGTTCATACGTACTAGCTGGAGTGTGATGGGTAGCTATACTTGGGTACATCCTTCCTGCATGTAGATTTTACCTACAAACCTCAAGATCTTTACCCACATGCATGGATCAGAAGCACTGCAAATACTGATCATAGTGCCAAAATGCAGTGATGAAGTAATGCGGCAACTTATGAATACTGAGGTCACGAATGAATACAAATTATTGGTAAAAGTTACCAACAATTTGTATTCTCAGCATTAATTCTTATACTGGGAGAAACATATTATAATGGAACCATGCAGAAACAGACTATTCATCGCCAAGAGGTATACATATCAGCAGATTAGAATTCTGTGTCCCTTTTGTCATGGTGCCAGCAAGCTAGTGAAGGTGCAAGGAATCTTCACCTGTTCTAGAGATAGTCTCAAACAATCATACTTTTGTTCACAGCTAATAGCTAGCTACATCCTGTGAGTTAACTGACTCTGTGAGTTTGTGCCAAGAGAAACACCTTCTCTAGCTGCTGTAGCTCAGTGAGGTTTCTCAAGGATGGGAAGTCACTGCAGCTGCATGAGTATGTAGCTGTGATTAATGTAATCCGGAAGTGAGTTCCAGTGTAAGCCTGTACGTGACTTTAGTCAGCCATCAGTATGCATATTGAGTCGTGTACCTATGTCATGAAGAATATGCTTGACTAAAATAAACAGTCAGTTTACAACGCTAGCCCACACCGGCGTTACAATTGGAGGTCGTTGCCGAGACCAGTAACGGAGAAGCGATATGCCAGCTTTTGTTTAGAGCCGCTCTCAAAGTCCGGCTAGGCTCGTGTTTGCCACTACTACTCTGACTGTACCAAAATAAATGCACATTTCACGGCTTGTCTATGGGAGGGGCTCATTCACAAGTGGAAGCAAGCATTACTAGCCCAACCTCTCCCCCTTATGTCGCTAAACAACTCACGGCTCTGTTCCACCATAGATACTACTATCTATAGTTCCACACACAACCACAGTTCAGCTTTCTTGTGTACTGGTGTGTTAAGCCCAGCCCAGCACTTGAAGCACCGGGCCACGGTCACCTACATATACTAGGCTTGGCATACGACGACGAGTTGTAGTGTCTGAGGGTTCCGTCCAACATTACGCAGTGGTGAGCACATGCACGGTTTACAGGGCGAGAATCGTGCAGTTTAGGAGGCGGGTCAAATGGGCCAGAAGCTGTAGAGGACCCTAGCCGTGCTAATCGTTTGAAACTGCTCCTGGAGAGATTTTTTTGGTTCCTACATGATGCCCCAACACCCCTCCGCTTTATACGTAGTTGATTTCAGTGTATAGATAGTGAAGTCGTTTGCAGTTATTGTATTGCAACACACAAACATAGTTATTTTTGCTCCTCCTGCTGCTTGGGGTGTGTGCACCCCTAGCCCTCCCATAACTCCCCACAGTTGGTAGTTAGTTCTCTGGCCCTATTACATACCTCAATATACATGCGAATTGTAAAAGTAAATGTAACTGCCCCACCCATTTAGCTACAAATTATCCCACCCATTTAACCATAGCTGCCCCTCTTCCAAGTAACTCAATAGTCCCATTGTTTTCAGCTCGCAGTGCATTGTGTGCAGAAAATCCCACACGTATAGGAACAATGATCTGTCAGCCAGTGTTGGAGCTCCCCCATTTGACACAAAAACTTCAGAAAGCTGAACACTACAGATTAGAAATATTACAGGTCAAACTACATACTACATGCAGTTAACACACATACAAGTACGTATTTGGGCTGTGCAAACATGTATATAGCTACTGGGTATGCAACTAGCTGTTATATAGAATGATAGCTACTAGGGGTGAAGCATGGTAAAACAATTCTCAAAGTCTATATCTACTTTCAGCATTGTTTAAAATTGCACAGTCAAATGACATATAAAATGCATTCTTTTTAGCAGGAGGCTTCGGTATACGTAGTCCAAAACGGTTTTGTGAATTCTTTCTAAATTTTTTGGCCAGCGTTCTCGTAAATGGTCTCCTCCTTTGCAGCAGCAGGAGTAGGAACAGCATAATGAGCTGGTAGATTCTTGTAAGTATCCGAGGTTGCATTTTGGTAAATCTTCCCACTCACGTTAGGATTAGGTATCACACTTGGATTCTCGTAAACGTTCTCACTTACTTGAGCAGGACATGGTCGCATTTCAATATAGCTCTCTCGATCTCCTGGATGTTTAGATGCAGCTTTTTCGTTACGTGGAGGAGGAAGTGGTGGTGGTGCAGGGCCAGATCCAGATATTTCAATTTTCCAGAACTTTTCTTGATCTTCATAGACAGGGTTTTCTACTGCTTCTGTTTCATGTGCACATTGGATTCCATGGAGCCTAAAATGAAAAATGAAAAAATCAAACAATGTGTAGTAACAAATTGTATTTCACTCTTGATGTTTCCAAAAGCACTATAACATGCATAGCTGCATTCACAAATTGTTGTATAGCCATAAAGTGTAGTACCTTAACGTCTTTGATTTGCAGCGGCGTCTCACCAAAGACAACGCCACACAAATGACTGCGGTGACAATCACTGCAATAACTGTGATAATGACGTAAAGCCAGTAGCCAAGTGGTGTTGATAATTCACCAGTGTTGACGTCTGCATGTATAGAGTGAGGAACATAAAGTGGAAGGCACAGCAGTGTGACAATGCTACTGTGATTTTTAAGCCCACAAGCTAAGGAAGAAGTATTATATCCTGTGGCATACCTAGATTTGTAGTTGGTGTAGAAGATGTAGCCAAGATGGTCAAGTGAGTGCTTGTAGTAGGTGACACTGTATTAAATAGATTGAGTACATCTGCTGGACTAGATGTAACTATGTGACATGTAGCTGATCCAAAATTACATGTAAACGCCCTATCCAACCCACAGTATAAATGTAAAATGTCCTAATATCTTACTTCCAAAGAATGTTCTGTCAGTGGGACGTAAGCCAGAAGGGGGTGGGGCAGATGTAGAACTGAGTGATTCAGTGGATGTAGGCTGCACTTGTTTGCTGTTAGCTGTACATGGATGCAGCAAACGTTATTAATTTCACATATACATCCATCCACTTGATGGCTTACAATCTGCTGAAGATATTGATGTAGGAGACACTGTAGTAAATGCTGCAGGTTTGAGCACAAAGAGGAATACATAAGCTCACTAAATCTGGACTACGGTTTGTGTGAAATTCAATAGGTGGACTGAGTGAGGCAAACCATGACAAATTTGCTGAGCATGAAATTTTATGCAGTGCTGTCAATCGGCAAAAACTAAGGAGCATGGTAAAAACAACTTACGCAGAATCTCCAAGGGAGGCCCATATACACCGCCTCCTGCATTTGTATTTGCAGATACTACCACACAGTAACTTATATCTGGAAACAGGCCATTGACGACATACGACACATCATGTGTGATCAAGTCTGTTGCATTGGTCCATGTGTTAGGAGGTGAGCAGAGTATGTCACTCTTCTGGGAGAATTTGACTGTATAGTTGACAACAAATCCCCTACTGTCTTCAAGGGAAAGTGGTCCCCATAGCAATGAAGCTGTTGTGCCACTTGTACGTGTCACATTTAGTATGGACGGACCAAAAGAAGGAACTGAAAAACAACAACAACAACAACAACTTGAATGTGTACCACATCTGTTTATAGTTTCTTCATCATTGCTTTAAACTTATCATACCTCCTTCTCGTGTGAATACAGTTTGACTGGCCAACGGTACCAGAATGCCACATGTAAACCCTGTAAGGTTCACTTGATATGGAACATAGGGACCTGAAGAGTGTGTAAGTTGAAGGTGGGTCTTAATTTTGCCAGCTGTTTTACTTAGTTATAACTTACTTAATTGGGAGAATGTGGTATTTGCAGTAGCTTGTGCAGCCACTGTTGATGAACTATGGTAATGGACTGCAGTGGAGAGGTCGATCACTGTAATGATGAAGTTCCTCAGCTGCTGGTTGATCAGGGCACTGGGGGCAGTCCACACCACAGTTAGGGAGGTAGGTGAGAGTACAACAGTGTTCATAGTTACTGAGTACTGGGGACCTGCAGAGGATCAATCCAGAGGACAGGTGGATCACACACACTATGGTGACATATGTATTCATTGCAAAATGGTTTAGTCTTTCTGTCACACATATTGTACAATAAGAAGCTGGGGCGTTGAAAGTATAGGCACAAACTTTATCATGCCTTTTATGTACAGTTAAGATTCAGTAATACTGTCCAATATTTGTATGGCAAACCATTGATCTCCAGGTTGGTAGCTAAGAACACCGGTTGACTTGATGGTCCATATCCTATAGTAAAAGCTGCAACAGTTATCAGGTATGTAGTGCAAGGCTCCAGGGAGCTGATGGTGGTAAAGTTAGTGGTGCTGTTCTGTTGCCACTCTCTTCCTGCTTCTGGGTTGGTGATCCTGATGGTGTAGAGACGAAGGACTCCATTTAGCTCATCAGATGGAGGTGGATACCATGACAATTGAAGAGCAGACGAATTGAGGGCTTGACCTTGAAGTCTTGTTGGAGCAGCATTGGGGACTGGTGAGAAAATAATATCAACAGAAGTGCTCTACCATTGGCTTACTGATACCTACAATTCAGTTTACATGTGGGAAATAATGAAGTTACAGCTTACTATCTGGAAATGTTGTTGTATAGTTACAAGCAGAAGACCCTTGTGAAGGTACAGTAGTGATAGTTGTAACACAACAGGAGTAGTTAGTATAGGGTCGAAGACCAGCAACCAAAAATGATGTGCGATTGTCTGGTGTTAACACAGTAATGGATGCAGTTCTAGAAGTACAGTTCACATTGTACATCACAATGGGAGAGCGAACTTCACGAGGTGTCCCCCATGTTAGATTGATGGAAGTGGAGCTAGCTGGCTCCACAATCACTGGTGAGGGGTATGCTGCAAAAGTGGAACAATCAATGCTACTAGAACTGGTATAATTATTATTTGGCTATTTATTCTCACTTTTCTAGTGAAACCCCAGGATTGGTTTTACTGACCCCTTTGAATTAAAACCTATCCTGTATAGGTGATACTCCCTACAATGCTGACAAAATCAACATGCCAATATTACAGACACATTATATTCTTACACTGTTGTTTATTGCATCGAACACCAGCATCATTCAAGTGTGAACAAGTCAGTAACCCTGTTGTACTGTATGAACAGTTCACCAGAACACTTTCCGTGCCATTGCACCCCACATTGTTTAGTAGAATGGGACCACTGCCCTGTCCATATGTCGCATATGGAACTGCTTGTGAATCTGGAACAGATCAGCAACAACATACACCAGTGTCTTTGCTGCTCAAGAAAACGACTGTCAGCATGATTCACACATGTATACACATTACCAAATGACTAACTAAAAATTTGCAACACTGGTTTGCTGACAGAGGTCCTACCTACCTAGTCGAGAGAATCCGAGCTGTCCACATGCTACGTTAGCATCAACAACATCCCAGGAATTGCCACAAACTGTCCCCCATGTTTCATTCAGGCAAACTTCCACTCGTCCTTCATACTGTGTTGATCCACCAGCCAATCTGATCTCACCATTTTGACAGATGACTGGTGAAATGGTATAGAGAAAACATGTTGTTACAACCACACATAGACATCCTTGCTATTATGGAAACCATAATTACTGTGATCAGTGCTCTCTTATTGGACTGAGGTATTACTGCAGCAAGTCACTGTGTACGGTTGGATATGCTGCATTATTACAGCTGGTAATAGTATATAGGTATTATCATGAGCACCTAAATGCAGTATTTAATGTAAGCTGTGAATACAGAAAATAATGATCCAGAAAATCTAAAGTACTCTCAGAGTACATTAAAGTCCTTACGCGGTTGACACTGCACACCAGCATCATCAGCATGTCCATTACAGTGATTTGAAATGCCTATTCCATTGCTAGGACAGTCCACAAGCCTGGCCTCAGTGCCAGTGCAGCGCAAGTCATCCAGCAAGATAGGACCAGTTCCCTGGCCAAAGAATGCATTACTATACACCACAGCACCTAATTACGCAAAAAAAAAAAATCCAATAAAAAAATCCACATTATACAATATGAAAGGTAGTTAACAACCTAACTAAAAGATATTCACAAACTACTGACCAAATCTGGAGTAGCCAGCCTGTCTACAGGCTACATTGCCATCATTGGTTGTCCAAAGTCCATCGCAGACAGTGCCCCATGTCTCATTCCAGCAGATCTCCACTCGTCCCCTCCTTGGTATACTAGAACCAGACAGTCTAATGTCTCCATTTGTGCAGATAGCTGAGGCCAAAATTATGGAAATGAAAATAAGCATTAGGCCATTTATATTTGAAGTTGACCATAGTTGTTTGTACATAAGTAGTATGTATACTTATATAAAATTCCATTTAGAAATCAGCAATGCAAAACTGATTTTATTCTTCCAATTTTAAAATGTGCACATCAAAAAAATCTAGACAATGCAACATCTCAGTGTAGTTAAAGCCTTAGTTGGATTATTTTATGTATTAGTGTGCTATCATCAGTTTCTATGTAATGAAACTGATTTATTTCACCCACGCATTTAATTCGACCACATTTGCTACAATGTCATGACATAAACAGGGGGACTGCAATTAGCAGCATCAACAAGCATGGAGGCTCTTGAATGAAAATTTTTCCAATTAGATGAAGTGATCTTAATGACACCAATCTAATGTATATATGACTTATTCACACCTCACTATGTAGGTAAATAGTGGAAATTCAGGAAAAGTTACTCTATGAGGCAAACAGCCGTCAACAAGCTAGCATTGGGAGCATCATTTCAGTCACAGCAACTTCTATAAGCTGTATTTCCACACTATACACGGTAAACACACGCTTTGATCACTACTCATTGGAATGCAGTTTGTCAATCACTACCTCTGTGCGGCCATCCCCCTGGAATTCACACAGAATGTGTCACCACACCCTAGACATTATGGACACGTATGGACATTTAAACAGCAATGTTGGGTGTTTAATACAAACCACACTTACATGTCATCTGGTGGCGTGTACTAATGGGCACAGTGTGGGCAATTAATGCCTAGGTCAAGCCAACCCAGGCTTTAACTACGTTTAAAGAATGATATGTACCAGTATCTGTTTTCTTTCTGGATCAAACTTTAGGTGAATTAATGTATAGTTAGATATCTCATTGGTATGAATTCAACACAACTATAATTATATAGCAATATATACATCAGACCCATAAGCCATTTCAGATATAGGCTATGTTATATAGCTATTGTACTGTACAGATTTCCCATTCCCAATTCTAAGTATGAGCAAACACACTAGCTAATACAACTTTAGGGGTGGTTCTTGAAAACCAGCACATGTATTTGAATGAACATTTAGCTTTTCAAACTTACGAACAGGTGTGCAGCGAACACCAGCATCTTGAGCGTGTGAGCAATCAGCAGTATCAATATCATAGGAGCAATGTAGCAGACTAGTCTCATTGCCAGTGCAGGTGACATCATCCAGGTGGATTACAGTATATCCTGATCCAAAGTGTGCCATCAGATAAGCATTGGCATCTGCGAACAAGTGGGTGAATATACATGTATATATTGCAAACACTTCTAACTACAGAGCAGGTAGACACTTGACATGCAGTATTATAGTATTCAGACAGTATCTGTAACTTCCAGCATTTAACATGTATATGGTTCATTGTACTGCAAGGTTCACAACCTCTATTGTAAGACAAGACAATTGTAGCTAAGTGTTTGCAATATTAACATACTGTGTCTAGAGAATCCCAGCTGTCTGCAAGCTACACCAGCATCAGTCGAATCCCAGTGGTCATCACACACAGTGCCCCAAGCTCCAACCTTGCAGACCTCCACTCGTCCTTCATACAAAGTTGTACCACCAAGTAGCCGAATGGTACCGTCCACACATGCTACAAATAAACAAAAATTTATTGTGATACTTCTTTCTACTGTGTCTCCTAGTACACCATCTTTAGGTATATGGCTTGGGACTGAATACATAACTAGAATTTAGATAAATTTTCTGAGTTTGCCTATTTCAAAGTGAAACCGTGTGAGTTACAGTTAAATAACCATTTAGTAGTTAACAAGCCTTATTTATAGCAACTACTTCTTCACATTTTGTGTTCTCATTCTTCATCAAACAACTGTAATGATTGTGTGAAAATCATGCCCTTAAATAACTTACGCTCTGCACATCTGAGTCCAGCATCATCCATGTGGCCCCTGCAGAAGACAGTTTGGCCAATTCCATTATGGTGGCAATCGACTAGTCGAGATTCGGTGCTTGTACAGTTCAACTCATCAAGGAGGATGGGACCAATCCCTTGACCAAAGAAGGCATTGTTCAGGGGTGTTGCTCCTGTTTAGGTTAAGTTAACAGACCAAGAAAACAATTAAGTAAAGAAACATTACTTTAATGCATGCCAGTGGCGTAGCCAGGACACAGCTGATGGCAGGGCACAGCATGAGCAGACCACACTTGACTCTGAACTTCACAAAGCGTACAAGAAACTAGGGGGGTCTGAGGGCATGATCCCACCGACAATTTTGGAGTTTTAGAGCCTCCCAAAGGCGGTTCTGGGGTTATTTTAGCCATATCAATGTTTTGAATCAGGAGCACTTCCAACCATGCCTTCGGTATGGATGTGTGTGCTGTCACCACTTACGGCACACTCACATACAGTAAGGTCAGGGGGCGTACAAGACCTTGTCATTCTGTGGATACAGACAGCTATACTGCACTGTTTGATTTCAAGAAATTCTGTGCATTTTTAGTCCCCAATTTGCGATCGACAATGCCGACTAGCCATGTCAGCATGTCACTTTCTAGCTATGTCATGTGCTGCAAGTGGGCATCAAAAATGGTGCTGCAAGTTTAGCCCCCAAAGTTCACTAGGGCAGGCACTTTAAATGTTTGGCAGAGCCCCTGCCCTGCTAGGTCCTGCCTTAGATATGCCACTGTAGCATGCACATTCATTACCGACTGTTGGGTATCCCAGCTGTCTGCAGGCCACTTGTGCGCCAGATTCTGACCACATTCCATCACACACAGTGCCCCAGGTCTCATTCCAGCAAATCTCAACACGACCCTCATAGATACTTGTTCCATTCACTAGCCTGATGTCTCCATTCTGGCAGAACACTGGAGAATGAAAATGAGCCTTATTATGCAATCCCATTGTAAATACTATAATAATATAAACCGAGAGTACCGTATACACAGGTTAATAAGCGCATACACTTACTTCCAAAACTGCAAGGAAATATGCCAATATGCGCTTAATAATAAAGCAAAAATTGACTACACCCCCAAAATCACGACGGTATATGATGACTTCATTTTACTGCAATAAAAATGACATCATTGTGCACTCTTCATATTGTACATATGCCATGCACAATTTATCTAGCTTTGAAGTAAGCTTTAAAAATGTTGTTTTGGTGCCTTCTCACAATACTATGGAGTACAGCCTGGGATCATTAATATAGAGAACAGCTTGGCATCATTAATCACATACAAGAGAAGGTAAATAGGACTTAATTTAATGTGCATGGATTGTTAACTGCGCCCATGCATACAGGTTGAATTTAGCATTTGAGCAGTGCTTTAGAGAAAGCCTGATGAAAGCCAGAGATAGGTATTGTTGTTGCAACCTAAAACAATATTATTCTGTTATGTAAACAGTTTCGCCCGATGAGCAAGTGGTTTCTAATTTATCGGTTTATGTACCCTCACCAACACCACCTGGCACTACCAAGCAAAATTATGCAGTGTAGTGCTGACAACCATAAAACTCTACCTAGCTAGTAATAAAACTTGAACAAAATGTGGGCAAAGTCATCTCTGCATGTATCATGACCCATCCATTCATCCATGAAGTTTTCTTAATAAGATAGTATAATATCATTTAGGTTTCTTCTTGTATGTAATAAGGCTCAGTGAGTCAATAGATGACAACACCACAATACAAACTGTTAAGCAATTAAATTCAAAGGCATATTGCAGTAACGTACATACTAACAAACCTGACATAACATAAATTGTCTTTCACATGTAACTCCATTTCAATACATACTGCAATACACATAAGGTAGTTACTGTAGTGTATCACCCTACAACTGCTGACATACACTGTGTTTCACAAGTAACTCCAGCATCTCTTGAATGGCTGCAATCGGAGGTGGTACGATCATGACCGCAGTCAATCAATCGTGTTTCTGACCCACTGCAAGCTACATCATCCAGAAAGATTGGACCACTTCCTTGACCAAAGCTGCCACCAGAATGACCTGTAGCATCTACGTATACAGTGCAATTAATATATATGAAAGCTTGTTTGCAGATGCAGATCAGTGGAACCTAAAAAAGTTGCAGAATTCCACAGTTCATGTACATAGTAGTAGAGTTTGATGCAATGACGTATGTATCACAAAGTGGTATGTAAGATAAGACATAGAGGTACTAGACTAGTATTCATCCACTGTACTGGCTTGGTCAAAAAGTGGTATGCAAGATAGATGATGTTGTGTTGGGTAGAAGTAATACTCATCCATTGCAATGGCTAACTCACAAAGCATGTTTCAGTAGGTGTAATAAATTGTAAACCTATATACCCTCTTTGATGTGCCAAATAATCATACATTACAGCATCTTGCATCATAAATAAAATCATTGCGACAAAATACTAGACACTGTTATTTCAGAACTTGATCAGTATATAAACTCACTGTGTCTGGAGAATCCCACCTGTCTGCACACTACATTAGCATCAGCAGTTGACCACATGTTATCACAGACAGTGCCCCAGGTCTCACTAAAGCAAATCTCCACACGGCCAGAATGGTTAGTTCTTCCAACGAACCGAATATCTCCACGCTGACAAATAGCTGAAGAAGAAGATGAATTGGGTAACAATAATGACAGTTTGGGCTGTTCCTATGCTTACTGTGAGAATATAATTAGATATACCCACAACAGTAAATACGTAGCCTCTATATAAGTGACAACAAAGGATCTATCAATGCATCAACTAAACAGATTTGTATAACAAAACAGAAACTAAAAGCACAGATTCTAGCATCACTTGTTACTGTGCATTATGTGTCTTACGTATTGCTGTAGAACATCGAACACCAGCATCTTGATAGTGATAACAGTCTGCTGTATGTCTGTCATAGGTGCAGTTGACCAGCCTTTCTTCTAGACCAGTACATGCCACATTGTCCAACAAAATTGCACCACTACCTTGACCAAAGTGGGCGCTGGAGAAGGCTGTAGCATCTATGTACAGCCAAAAAATTTTCAGATGAAATGACATAATACAGTAATATTGTCCATATACAAGTGACCTCTTTATACGTAGTATTGTGTGCTTCCACACACATACATGTAAGCGAAACATGCACTACCACATCAAGCAATTCTTGCTTAGTGGCCTAACAAAACTTCTTGCCCTGCCTCGGGAGTTTACAGTGGTATATCATTGAAAGTCTAAGGTTTTCTAATCCTTTGCTACAACTCAACAAAATCTCTCAATGTCATAATTGCATAAGCTAGGGCTTTTGCAGCATCAATAATGCTATCTACATTTCCTACAAATAATGGTTTATTTTCATATGTAGCTTACTTTGTCCAGAGTAGCCAAGTTGTCTGCATGTCACACTAGCATCTACATTTCCCCAGTGGTCATCACACACAGTGCCCCATGCTTGGTTCTGACAGACTTCCACTCGTCCCTCATTAGGAACAGAACCACCAACCAGACGAATTTCTCCATTTGAACAGGCTGCAAGAAGATTGCATAACTACAGATGATTGCCAAGTATCAGTGAATGCAAAAAAAAAAGTGTTTTTCCTTGTCTGTTATAATTATATGTAGTTAGCCTCTAATCTGTTATGCATATGCACATGGTTTGGAAATATATTTCTGCCTCATTGTATGTCTGATCGATCAATTGTCGCATAAATTTTGGAAGGAGATGGACAGCTGCAGGAAGAGGTGCTCTGCTAGAGATGCTTCAATCAACTACATGGATAAGGCCAGTCACTCGACTGCGTTTTGTGCATGAGTCTCCAACTCCCAGTCACTCCAGCACAGCTTATGAGGCCTGGAGTATTGTCTGAAACACTATGCAGTGGATGACTTTGCATCACATGTAGGCTTACCTTTTTTCAAAGAAACATGGCTTGTTTATTGCATGTCCATCATGCAAATAATCCCATTGTATGTATGTAAAATGTGCAAAACTACAAAGCATTGTTCACTGTGTGGCACTATCAATCATGCTGCAATGGGTTGACTTTATTGCATACACAATGCAACTCATGACTCCCTGCATGTAGCTTCTTGCATAATGTACTTGTGAATGAGTGTGTTGAAAAGAAGCTGTTATATTTTGAAATAGCCATAAGAGCTGAATGCTATAGGATTCAGTAATGGTATCAATAACCTTTCCCTGTAGGACACAGCAGAAAATAAAGAACTTCTAACACAAGGATGTACTGGGAAATGGAGAAACATGATCAATGATTTGATAAGAATGTAAAAAATTCCCCAAAATGACTCACAAGTGGTCAGCCTGCGTTAAAAATACCTCTGCTTACCCTGACAGAGCACACCAGCATCCTCAAAGTGGAAGCAATCAGAGGTATCACTATCATAGGTGCAGTTCACAAGAGCATTTTCAGTTCCAGTGCAAGCAACATTGTCAAGGTGAATTGGACCACTTCCTTGACCATAACGGGCAGATAAATATGCTGTGGCATCTGTGTGAAGAAGAAAATGAAATATGTGAGCACCAGAAATCATCACAACATTTCTATGTTGTGAGTGCTCTCGACATACTGTATTACCCCTCAGAAAACTCTAACAGCATGGATGAACTCTATTACCACTCAGTATAATGAATTGTCCTAAACATCAGCAATTTATAGTACCACTAATACTCACGAGTAAACTCTAATACATGGCAGTGTATTACAGCTAAACAAAATGCAAATATTACTGTGTAGAAATATTTTGCTCCATTCAAACTGGCATCTGCTCTCACTGCACTCTCAGTGAGCACTGTATTGTAGTCATAGTAAATCACTCTCAGTGAGCACTGCATTGTAGTCATAGTAAATCACTGCACTCTCAGTGAGCACTGCATTGTAGTCATAGTAAATCACTGCACTCTCAGTGAGCAGTGTATTGTAGTCATAGTAAATCACTGCACTCTCAGTGAGCAGTGTATTGTAGTCATGGTAAATCACTGCACTCTCAGTGAGCAGTGCATTGTAGTCATAGTAAATCACTGCACTCTCAGTGAGCACTGCATTGTAGTCATAGTAAATCACTGCACTCTCAGTGAGCAGTGCATTGTAGTCATAGTAAATCACTGCACTCTCAGTGAGCAGTGCATTGTAGTCATAGTAAATCACTGCACTCTCAGTGAGCAGTGTATTGTAGTCATGGTAAATCACTGCACTCTCAGTGAGCAGTGCATTGTAGTCATAGTAAATCACTGCACTCTCAGTGAGCAGTGCATTGTAGTCATAGTAAATCACTGCACTCTCAGTGAGCAGTGCATTGTAGTCATAGCAAATCACTGCACTCTCAGTGAGCAGTGTATTGTAGTCATGGTAAATCACTGCACTGTCCTAGCAGTTACTGATTACAGTTGTCATGGCTGATTTATGCTATTTTTGTTTGCAGTATCCAAAAATAGAAGTGTGTCACTTTGATGTGGAAAGCAACATTTTGAAGTTGTCTGTTAACCTACGTATGTATGATTGATACAATTGGAATTTGGCAATTTTTGCAAAAGTTTGCAAAATTTTTTTTTTAGGTGGTTTGCCCCCTAGTAAGCACTTACAGTGCACACATAAAATCCAATCTTCGCTAGTTTTATGTGTGTACTGAGACTGTGAATGGAGATTTTACAGAGGGTGAGTCACTGGCCTCTGTATATTGGGCATCATCAAGCTGGAAACGAAGATTTTCTAAACTTTTTAGTATTAATCATTCAGCTATCAACATAATGAGGTTTTAGATGTTTTGAGATGAAATAGAGGAAAGTGAAAAGTCTGGCAGTCAGCAGGAATCGAACCCAGGACACCAGGTTTGTGTAGCCAGTGCTCTGCCACTGAGCCAGGACAACTGGACAACCACCAGTCCTCACAATCATCCATATGCACATTATACTTTCACTTTCCTTTATTTCACCTCAAAAACCAGTGTGAGGCAAAAGTTCTAAGCAACCATCAACATGTTTTAAAGATTTTGTGATCCAGAAATAACCCGTCTTAATGGAAATAGTGAGTTGGAGTGTTCTTCATGCAAATATACAAGTAAGGAGGCTACATTTGATTACTACTGTAAATGTAACAACTTTACTGTGATTCTATTCACTAATTATTATGCTGGTTGCCAGCTTACAGAGCTCCCCCTCTTTCAAGCTCACAGAAACACACCAGTTTTATTTCAAAATAAATTCTAAACTGAAGTCACTTACTATGTCCAGAGTATCCCAGCTGTCTGCAAGCTACACTGGCATCCGAATTGTCCCAAGAATCATCACAAACTGTACCCCATCTTCTGTTCAGACAAACTTCCACACGTCCCTCATGTGGTCGGGTACCTCCGACCAGCCTGATACTTCCATCACTGCAAGCTAAAGTGTAATAAACAAGTAGATCGCTCAGTTTGGTAGCTACAGGTGCATGCAAGTATGCATTGTGTAGACAACTGAATGGGACACCAAATGCATGCAGAGTGTATTCCAAAAAATGTTTTGCACTCGATATAACATGTCTATGGGCTCATGTTGTTGCTCAGTAATTTAAGATGCATCGTTGTATCATCACCATCATTGTATTTACAGACTATTTTAGCTAACATAGTGCATGGTAGACTCACGTTGCATACATCTCACACCAGCATCTTCACCATGGCCTCTTGGACAGAAATCATAGGTCCCAATTCCTTGACTTGTGTATCTTGGACAGTCAATAAGTCGTGCCTCTCTTCCAGTACACAGCAGGTCATCCAGTAGGATGGGGCCAGTGCCATGGCCAAAGTAGGCATTGCTAAATATTACGGCACCTAATCAGAGATTGATATTTTGAGGCAGCTTTATCACAAATCTGCTGAAGTTCAAAACCTTAAAAGTGTTTACCGTCATTATTCTAAGAGAACAGTAGGAAATCAAATCTGTAGATTAGATCTACTGCTGTAATGGAAGCATATTTTCCAAAAAAAGCACTAGCCTCTTCATCCCAGGGAGTGTTGTCTGCAGTATGAAATTACCTTACACTTTCCCAGAAGTGTATAGGCTCTGGGAGCTTCGATCGTCTGAGCATCGTTCTGTCTGCCTGTTTTGATAACAATACAGTCTGGGTGCACTACAACACCTCTGCAGTGACTTCACAAGTGTTATTTTGATAAGAACGCTTCTTAGTGCACTAAACAGACTCGTTCTGCAAGTGACTCTGCTTGTTTTGTTTCGTGGTGTCTACTACTGGATACTCTTCCGCTAAATTGGATTCACTCGAAAATAATTAGTGCAGCTACCTTCCGCATAATTAGATTAACAAAAACTGCAAGAATTGAACTTCTTCCGCTAGATTGGATCTACCATTCTTTTAGAATAATGACGGTATGACCCAATTCATTATGATGATGAAGTAAAAAGTGCACCATTGTACCAGTATCTAGGAATCCCAGCTGCCTGCAGGCCACATTGCCATCATTGGTAGACCAGTACCCATCACACACAGTGCCCCAGGTCTCATTCCAGCACACCTCCACTCGACCTTCATATATATTCGACCCTCCATTTAGCCTGATGTCCCCATTGTAACAAGCAACTGCATTGAAACATAAGAACGCAAATGCTGAATATCATGTAAAACCTCTCATTAAAAAAGGTTTAGGCTCACATTAATTGCATCGTTAGACAAGTAGAAAAGTCTAACAGCTCATGTATATAGACAGTCTTCACTTTGAGTGAAGCTGAGGTATAAACCTTTCTGCAATTACTAGATACTAAACATCTTCACACCTATTACTTTTCTCAGTATGCTAAGAATAGTTATTGAAATAAGTGATACGTATATAGTTATATGCAGTTTCTTTGTGAATGCAACATGGCAGAATTGGCATGCACAATGACTACTTCATAGCATGGCTACATAACTGGAGCATTTCTCTTCTACCTTGAACACAACCATGGTGCACAGTATTAACTACCAAAGTGGTTTGCTCCTTAAGTTACTGTCAAAGAAGAATCTGCTGAAAGACATTGCTTCAAGGATCAACTGACTGCTGCATTTACTTCTGCTTTTACATAATACTGGATTGTACTGCAGCACCACAGTATGGGTATAACACTGTAACGCATCACATAGTACCATTCCATATTGTTGGTATACACTTGTAAAATCAGATTGTATTTGCTACCAAAACACACCCTACCACCTATCTTCTCCCACAGTGTGATAAGTTTATCAAGATGCCCATGTAAATCCAATGTAGGTGGTCTTCATTTGAGCTTTCAATAAATGTATACATGCAGAATTGCTTACATGTTGTTTTGCGATCAGTACCTGCATCTTCAGATTGCATAGCTACAGTTGGCCATGTTGCCATCATAAACACAATGTTGCTAATAGTATTTGATACTAAAGTGCTAGTATGTGGATATGTTACTGTTACTGTACAAATTCACTCAGTACCATTCCATATTGTTGGTATACACTTGTTTTTGCTTACATGTGTTATTACAGTGAACACCAGCATCCTCAGAATGGCTACAGTCAACAGTGTTACTGTCATAAGGGCAACCGACCAGTCGGCTCTCAGTTCCTGTGCAACTGACATCATCAAGAAGAACTAGACCAGCTCCTTGACCATAAAAGGCATTGGTATAGGCAACAGCATCTAAAGGGAAGTAGATCCAAGTATGTACATGATTATGACAGTAATGCAGTAAAATTAATATCATAAAGTATATAATTATTAACTATGCACGGTATCAGGAAGTGTTAGTATTCAGAAAAGGTCACTGAATAAGGTATTGTATTGTAAATATAGCTTCGTTCTCAGGCCTCCCCCGTTTTTGTTCTTTGGTTTGCATTCAGTATGAAACACGGAAGTGGAAGAGTGGCTTCCGTGTATTATACTGAATGCAAACCGAAGAACAAAAACAGGGGAGGCCTGGGAACGAGGTTATTGTAAATACATATGAACTGGTGCCAGTCATGTAGTGTACATCACTGCCCTTGTATTATCAATTGGGTATTATTGCTGCATATGCTTTATGAATAAGTATCATCAAACCCAACTGCTACACAATCATATAGATGGATAAGATGTGTCTGCACATTTGAAAAATGACATGTGTGGCAGAAATCAAACATTATTCTGCTGCGTAATTCGACCACGTTACTGCGTTCGAAGCGCTGTAGCGCAAAACTTTTGTTAAGGGCGGGGATCATACGCGCGCAGCGAAGATGCATGAATACTTGATAAGTCTACATAGCACATATGAGTCCCGCCCTTAATAGAAGTACTGCACTACAGTGCTTTGAACACTGTACTGTTCTGGTACGGTGGCAATTCGACTGGGTAACGCGGTCGAAATATGCAACGGTCGATTTCTACCCGGGACTGCCACATGTATTGTATATTTGGTTTGCCAAAACAAGAAAACTCACTGTGTCGTGAATATCCCAGTTGCCTACAGACAACATTGGCATCCACACTAGACCATCCATCATCACACACTGTCCCCCAGGCCTCATTCATGCAGATCTCCACACGTCCCTCCTCTTCCAAAGTACCACCGACAAGCCTGATATCACCATCACTGCACCGTGCTAGAAGTTAAACTTACAGTTATGAATTAGAATGCAGGCATTCAACCTTTGGACAATGATGAAGGTGCACTTAGTGTTTCCTCCATAAAGATATTATACAACTATAATAAGGATACCATGAATATGCAACCTGAAAGATCTTGATCCACTTACGTGTTCTACTACAACGCACACCAGCATCCTCTGCATGTGTATCTTCAGCTGTATTCATGTCAAAACTACAGTTTATTAGTCTATTCTCAGTGGTGCCACAAGCTACATTATCCAGGTAGATGGGACCACTTCCTTGGCCAAAATAGGCATTAGAGAATGCTTGAGCATCTGTTGGACAAAAATTAATAATCACGTACATTTTAGGTATTGTGATGCTTTAAAGCATTTAGACACTTCAGCAAGTTAATTCACTGCACAAAGTAAATCACTAAAGTTATCCAAATGACAACTCACTGAATCGGGAAAAGCCTAGCTGTCTGCATACAACACCAGCATCATTGATTGACCATCCATCGTCTGATACAGTTCCCCAGGTCTCATTAAAGCAGATTTCCACACGGCCCTCACTCACATTAACTGTGCTGCCGTTTCTTGCACCCAGTCTCACATCACCATTGTTACAAATAACTATCACAGAGACAAAGTTGATAAGTACATAAGTTGTTACAGTACTTCAAGTATGTATTAACTAGGCATACACATGCACAGAGTAAGCAAAAGCACTTAGCAATTGTTAGTTTTGCATGTTCTTATTTGAGATCAGAGTATAGCTGTTTTAGTATCTGATACTAAGATACTCATTGATGATAATCTGACTTGCAATTGGCACATCTTTATGCAATCTCCATGTATGTACTAAACCTGGCTTGCTTCTGCAGTGAAATGCTTGTGATCGAAGCCAAAATGTTTGGTTAGGATTATTCAACATCGATTTATAAATTGGCTTGTTCTGCTGGGTAAGCAATAGAGATGTCGTGTACTAGCTACACAGTGACAAAATGTTGGAAACTCACAGGTCTGTGAGCAACGAACTCCAGCATCTTCATAGTGAGAGCAATCTGCTGTATTTGAGTCATAACTGCAGTTCATTAGGGCTTCTTCAGTTCCAGTGCATGCCACGTCATCCAAGTGAATTGGTCCACTTCCACGACCAAAAAAGGCGGATGAGTAGGCAACAGCATCTGCAAAGTAGATAAATGATGAGTACTATTATCAACAGATAAGTGAATATAAGCACCATTTCGTATGTCAACTGGACACAGTATGATAATATAGTACCATACCTTCATATATAAGAATTGACTAGTACATATGGAGTGACCACTGAGAATCTCCCTGTGATTATCATTGTGACTTAGCGTTTGCCATGTCAACGAAAAAACAATTGTTGCTAACCTACATACAGGTAGGGGCATGCCTGTCCAGTCCATCTGGACTTAGTGTTTCCATGTCAATGAAAAGACAATGAAACATCTGGAAAACATCTTACTGTATCTAGAAAATCCTAGCTGTTTGCATGCCACGTTTGCATCCACAGAATTCCAGTAATCATCACACACTGTGCCCCACTGGTTGTTCAAGCAGACCTCAACACGTCCTTGATATGATAACGATGTGTAGCCTGATAGTCTGATAGAACCTTCAACACAAGCTGTAGAAGCATAAAATACACCATTGAAATGAACAAATAAACCACGACTACTTTTTATATTTTTACCTTGCTGGCATCGCACCCCTGCATCATCATAATGAAGGCTAGAGCAATAGTCATAGTTTCCGATACCATCATGGGTACAGTCCACAAGCCTTGCCTCAGACCCAGTACACAGCAAGTCGTCCAGGAGAATTGGACCAGTACCTCGGCCAAAGTAAGCATTGTAGTAAGCCACAGCACCTGGAAAGTATAGTAGATCATAGCTACAAAAATTACTGTTTGACTGACACATATACCGTAGTCTCGCGAAACTTAAGGGCCCAGTATCAAATATCCGCCCACCCCCCATTATTGCTTCGATTTCCTGCAACGGTCTAAAGTTTACTCCAAAAAGCGCTCACCCAATTGACTTCGTGCGGAAAGTTTTCAAATGCAACATGATGCAAGGTTAGTCTATAGTTACACAGAAAATGATGTGATATAGGTACTAATCAGGCCCGTAGGCAGGGGGGGTTCGAGGGGGTTCGCTCGAATCCCCCTTTTGGGCTCCAAAAAAAGTTTATACACCGCCTAACTGAATGCCCTTCCGCTTATAAGTGGTCCACTAGCCTTGTTGCCATTGAGAATAACCGCTGTCAAAACAAGTATGGTTGCAGATATGCACCTGTTTGTTCATGGAGGACTAGCAGCTGAATGCGAAACGCAGGCGTAAGCTACCGGTTTACGCCGCTGCGATGAAGGACACGCGTATATACGTGCGTAAATAAATCGCTATTTCAGGGGCGCTTTTTCGTGGTAAAATGCTGCGATGTTACAAATATCCGCCCACCCCTTGTCTGAGCGCAAAGTAATGTGTACCGCCCATGGGCCCTTTTTCACGAGACTACGGTATGTATATAAGAATACATATTTTATATGAATACAAATTGAACCTGGCTTCAAAATGCATAAGTAAGCACGCTTCATCATAACCGTTGTGAATGTTTTCAGGACTTTGGATGAAGCAGCCATAATTCATGCAATGACAGTCATATCTAATGCCTAACAGTTTTACCTGATGGTGAGAATCCAAGCTGCCTGCAGGCCACATTAGCATCATTGGTAGACCAGTACCCATCACACACGGTGCCCCAAGTCTCATTCCAGCAAACTTCCACACGTCCTTCATATGTGTTTGATCCTCCTCTTAATCTGATGTCTCCATTATCACAGAGAACTGCAGGAAGATGACCATGCACATTCAGTGTACATCTTAAATTGCAATTTTCCAAGTGGTAATTTCACTCCAAGTAAAAGAACTCAAAGTATAGCGTGCAGGCAGAGTTGTGAAGTCTCTGAGTACAGATTGTGTAAACACTGTGTGCTCAGTGCAAAGTTTTCACAAGTCGTGCAACTTTGCACACTGAACTAGTATGGTGTTTACTTCCACTTTAGGTGCACGTTTAGTAAATGCCAAATGACCCGGTTAGCTAAGCGTGAGAATTCTACATTAAATTCTTTCCATTAAGTTTGTGGGTTGCACTACCTTAAATGTCAGCGCATGAGACAATGTTGCCTCTTACCATGAGGGTTGCAGCGCACAGCAGCGTCCTCATGGTGAGTGCAATCAGTAGTACTGGGATCGTGAGTGCAATCTTCAAGTGAGTTTTCTGTACCAACACAGGCCACATTATCCAGAAAGATTTGGCCCGTTCCTTGGCCAAAGGATGAACTCAACAACCCTGTGCTGTCTGTATGGAAATACACAAGACGAAGATGATATTTCATGACAGTGTTTCCTCTAAGTGTACAGTAACTCTACACATATAGTTATTCATTGAGAACTCGAAGTTACTAAACAGACATTTACTGCAGTTTAAAAAGCACACAAGCAGAAATTTTTATGTCTGCTATGTTCATGGCATCTACATCACCATGACTTTTGAATATCATGCACATACACATCACAATGAGCTTATAGCATGAAAAATGAACATCTCCCTAAAAAATGAGGCCTAGATGTTATGCAAAGTCACCCACTGTGCAGGACGCATTTCAGCCAATACCAGGCCTCATTAGCTGTGCTTGGGTAACCGAGAAATGGGAACTGCTATCTCATGCCCAAAATGCAGTCAGGTAGCTAGCCTTATCCAAAAGGTCTTTAGAAGCTATGTAGCTATGTAGTTGTATCATGTTATATGTATATGGCGAATCATACTACCCTCGACCTTGGTCATCGGAAGTTTGCAGTTAGATATAGCCCTCGCCTGTGGCTCGGGGTATATCTACTGCAAACTTCCTCTGACCTCAGTCTCAGGTAGTATGATTCACGATATACACCTCCTTACCATGGTTCATAAAATATATACTATACTGTGCGGGCAGATTATGTAAGTGGTTCCGTTTCCAGTATTGCATTATTGAATTTTGAATCGATAAGACTAGTGTCATTGACTGGAAAAGGATGAGTTTAAGTACGCTTAGGCCACCAAAGACCACCGAAACATTTCTGCAGTCAAGGCAGAGTCTGAGCCATGATGAATGGCCTTTTGCACACGTTGACTTGGCAGTATCCCTAGATCAACCACCTGGATAGTGAAATTATCGTCGGCATCTGTCAGGGCAGTGCCAGGTAGCTGCCAGGAAGCAGTAGTGTCTTTCCAGCCGTGCATGGTTCAACACAACAGGTAAGCACTGTATCGCTGCACGAATAACCTGGAAAGTTTGTGCGACGCTTTGGCTGTCGCGCTAGTACTGAGTACGAGTGCTCTATTGTGTTGGCAGTGGCTCTCCTATAACGAGGACTGGGGGGAATTGGCCATTGCAAATACAAAAAAAAAAATTCCGTTTCTCTGTGCTGCAGTTGTTGCCAAATATACACCCCTGACTTAGCAATATACTCCCTTATGTACGGCTTGAGGGTAGTGGTTGTGATACACCAGCTCGATATTGGGACATGCACTGCTCAAATTGTTCAGAATCTTTTATTCTGATGCTGTGATCACTTTCATCAGGCAAGAAAAGTGCAGAAATGACACCATGCACACTCTATAACACACAGTATAATTGCAGGTAGTAGTTGCCGAGCACCTTAGCGCGAGGCTACTAATCGTGCAGTGTGGTCATCTCGCATTTGTATGTATGTATGTATGTATGTATATATATCCATCACACTTTAATTGCTTGGGCACAGTTTCTGTGGTCTCGTCCCCAGACTGCTAGCCACGTGGTACAGGTCCGACCAGGAGGTGATCAAAAGATCGTGCGCGTGCGAGAGCCGAAATGGAACAGGGGCCACATGGTACTGGTCCGAGCAGGAGGTGATCGACGTGTGAAAAAGATCGTGCGAGAGCCAAAATGGAGCAGGAGCAGTCCAAGCGTGATCGTGCTAGAGAGCGAAGACGGAAACAAAGGGCACTGCATCAGAAGAGAGTAAGGCAAAGGAGAAAGAGTCTGACAGATACTCGCACGACACTTCGCTCACTTTCTGAAACTCTTCAAACGACCACTTTGCCATCTTCACCGCTATATCTCGTCCCCAGCACCTAGCACCTACACGCTACACATGGTTACAACGGATATCTCTTGCATATTTCCGGATATTCTTCTGCGCGAGGCATACTCTGCGCATGCGTATTCCTAATATATATAGAGTGCAGAGATCACAGTGGTTGAAACAGTTAGCACATTAATAAATGTGTGGGGTGATGATTACACAACAGCAAAAAAAAACATATAGTCATCATCGAAATGTTGCAACAAAAGATTCTGAACAATTTTGAGCAGGAAAGACCTGATAAAGCCGTTTTAACCGCCAAGGAGGTGCTATGAAGCACGAGCAGGCCTGTTTAAGTACGGTTGAAATATGCACCCTTGACTTACTCAGTGCAGTTAAGGCTGGCTCAACTTTTTTTTCTAGTTCAAAAAGTGTGCATGCATGGTGTTTTGAAGCCATTCTGATCGGTAACAACTACACCCCTGGGTCTAGCAAAGGTAATATTTGTGTCCTACATACCCCAAAGAGTAACCACAAACACTCGGTTTCCATGGCAACGACCCCGCCCACCGTAAACAAAGCAATAATTATTGCACACAGTTTGCAAATATTCTCTGAAAATGCGGATTGTAAACACTAAGTAAATTGCAGCAATTTTGGCACCGTTGGAAAGCTTACCATCTGAAGAACATGAATGTGCCTAGAAACTGGGTACAGCACCCTTCATAAACTAAATAAAAGCCGAAAAGTGCCGATTTTTAGGCTAAAATGGACAAACACGCATTACCACTTACCTTGGCTTGTACGATTTATCTATGCGCTGTTTCCAACCGGATTCTAGTACAATAACTACTGCGGAGGAATTGTTGAAAATTTCAGCTCAAAATAGCTTTATTCTACCTTCCGCAAAATGGCACAAAGTTACACTGTTCACTACCAGCCGGCTCTGTGTGGCTCGCATATGAATATAATTATGCCTAAAGCTGCCTGATTGCACCAATAGTGAACTATTAGCCGTCAGCTCTCAGGTCCACTTCAGAAAATTCAGTGCTGGATCAAGCCGAGAGAGAGGGTACAAAGTCACCTCGATAGTAATTGGACTCTGTACCATCGCTAGCATATAGATAGTAGCACTAAAATAAAATAACCACCGCCATGTGCATGTCATCCTTTCCACTGTACTCTAGGCATTTAGATTTACACACGAGACACTCGCTGAAGCTAGCTATGGCGACATCACATCTTACACTGGTAAGTTTAATACACAGCCTACTTCGCACGATCTACGTGGCAAACACAAAACCTAAGGCTTCTACACTAATTGCAGATATAATGAAAGGCACTGAAGTGGCAAACCCTCAGCGCAGCAGTGCATGTGATTGTACTTGTGTGTTGACTAGAGTCGATCACTGTCTCGTGAACAATAGAAGCTGTCATGCTTGCCAGATGTGTTTGGTTCTGTTCTTACCTGTGCAAAGTCTGCTCACGTGTTTCAGAAGACACTATACCGCGTGCTCCAAGTCACGTGATCACACATTACGGCTACGTACGTGTTACGGAGAGGTATACGGAAACATAGTCTCGTCCCCAGACCAAATTTTTCGCGCGCGCCCTGCGGACTCGTCGAAAAATAGGGCTAATTAGCAATCTGATTGGTGCGACAACATGCCAATACGCTTGTATGATTACACCCCAGTTTTACCAGTGAACGTGTCCAGACCCTATTTTTCGACAAGGCCGCAGGGCGCGCGCGCGAAAAATTTGGTGTCTGGGGACGAGACTAACGGAAACATTGCATGTGAAGAAAATGGCTGACTTAGTTGCCGTAAGTTTATAAGTTAACGCTTCTAACTTTTGAACCAAGCAGTTTTAGAGAAAACGGCTTTTTAATTTTACTGCATTTTCCGCGCTGTAGCCGCTGATACCTCTCGTTGAACGCCTAAAAGCGCGAGAAGGCAGAATAGAGAAAACGGACACACACACACAGACACACAGGACAACTACTGTAACCCTCGCGCATGCGCGCCAAGGGTTAATTAAATTATGCGGTTAGGTAATTAGATAAACGCAGAGGCGCGCGTAGAGGCATGCGCAAACTTGTACAGATTCGCCCAAAAAAACTGAGCCAGCCTTGAGCAGCAATATACTCCCTGTGGATGCAGCTGTGCCATATATGACCTCATGCGGTGCCTTTGATCTGCCCACACACTATAGTATATGTAGTTATATACCTTGAAAGTATAATAAGCATGAAATGGAGATAGTGAAGGATATCATAATCCTTCTTTAATTATACCCTTCATGCAGCCAACCCTTGCACCAGTACAACTTGAAAATTAATTAAGTAATAATTAATTTAGCATACTGTATCTGGAGTACTGAAGCTTTCTGCAGACAACAGTGGCATCCAGATCATCCCATCCATCATCACACACCGTTCCCCAGGTTTCATTGAAGCAGATCTCCACACGGCCTTCACTTGCTGTGATCCCACCAACCAGCCTTAACTGTCCATCACGACAGAATGCTATAAAATCAAAATATCTTACGCTCATCATCGAATTATGCAGCATAGTTTTTTGCTAGTGTTCACTGAGTAAAATCTATCCTAATACTTCGTTTTATAGCGTACACAGCAATTTGTTACCAGAGATTTGCACTTACGAGTGATTCGGCAGCGAACACCAGCATCTTCAGAGTGTGTGCAGTCCACTGTACTCCTGTCGTAGGAACAGTCCACAAGTCTGTCCTCTGTCCCAGTGCACCGCACATCATCTAGAACAATTGTACCACTTCCTTGTCCAAAGTGAGCACTGGAATATGCTGTAGCATCTGTTTGAAACATTCAAAAGTGTAAATCATCTTAAATACTGGGCCAAGTTACTTCAAGATATGTAACTTGGGTACATTTCCATAATAATTAATAATTCTCATAAAGATTACCACTTATCTCAGGATTCACTTACTGTATCTGGAGAATCCCAGTTGTTTACAGAGTACATTAGCATCAGTAGCATCCCACAGATCATCACACACAGTGCCCCAGGCATTGTTCCTGCACACCTCCACACGTCCCTCACTAGTATTGGTCCCACCACGAAGCCTCACTGCACCCTCAGTACAACCTGTACACAGTATCATAATAAAATACATTACATGGGACCCAATACCAGATTTTGTGTTTCTGCATGTGAGTACAACATTGTAATAAACAATAGCAAGAAACTGTTACATAGTGGAAGAATAACTGGTTAGAAACTTTTTCAAGGAGATAAAGATGTTCAGCACTGTGGGATGAACCTGATAAAGTAGCACATGCAGATCTGGGTGTATGTATTCACTTTGCCTGATCTTTTCCATTAATAATGGTTTGGTATCCAATATACCTTGGCAGCGGACGCCAGCATCTTCATAATGACCACAATCATATGTGAAGGGATCGTATCTGCAGCTAGTCAGTCTGCTTTCATAACCAGTGCATGCTACGTCATCAAGAAGAATAGGACCAGTGCCTCGCCCAAACCAAGCAGAGCTGTAAGCAACAGCACCTGTTAGTGGACAAGATACAGACAGGTAACTAGAATGTCAAAAGAGCACCTGTTACTGGACAGAAAAATGAGCAGGTTACTATGTATAAAGAAGACAAGCCATTTTCTCTACATTAGTAAGTATAGATATTATACCAGTTGTAGAAAATCCAAGTTGTCTGCAGGCCACTCTAGCATCAATACTGGACCAATAATCATCACACACTGTACCCCACCGTCCACTCAGGCAGACTTCAACACGACCCTCGTTGTCAGTCATTCCACCAACTAGCCTGATTCCTCCACTGGGGCAGTCTATATCAAGTAAGAACGCATTCAACAGAAGTGGCTATGTAGCAGGTGCTAAACTGAGATTATAAGCAAAAACCTTGGTAGTGGTTTCGGTTTAAGAAATGCTAACGCATAGACAGTGTTGGCATACATATGCAATAGAAACAGCACTTTCTCAGGAGGAATCAAGTCAAATTTTAATTTAACATGCAGGCAAGTCCTAGATTTTAAGTAGGTACTTATGTACATACATTCATTGCCACGAGTTCCATACAATAATAGTTCAGTAGAAATGGACTCCACTTCAACTAGCGGGTAAGTTCAAGAATTTTGTAACCAACTAATTAAGTAGGTACATACAATGCTTCAGTGCCAAGGGTTTTATACAAATGTTCTCTTAGTTCTAGTGCATTCAGCTACGTAAGTAGCACTATGATGTTATAAATTGTAACATGAAGACATTACTCTCTTGGCATCTCAGTCCAGCATCATCAAGATGCCCTCGGCAGAAGTCAATGTCCCCAACTCCTGTACTGGTGCTCCTTGGACAGTCAATAATTCTTGTCTCTCTTCCAGTGCAGAGTAAGTCATCCAGAAAGATGGGGCCAAATCCTTGTCCAAAGTAGGCATTGTAGAAAACTGAAGCACCTGAAAACACAAAGTGTAATAGAATAACCACCCATTGACTCTGTTTGTTTGGTAATGCAGATTTTATATACATACCACTGATTGAATATCCCAGCTGTCTGCACGCCACTTGTGCATCAAAATTTGACCAGAACCCATCACATATAGTGCCCCAGGTCTCATTCCAGCAAATTTCCACACGACCTTCAAATGCTGTTGTTCCATTCACAAGTCTGATGTCTCCATTCTCGCACAGCACTAATCAAATTTCAGTAATCAGATTGACATTTCAATACATTTGTATGCTATGTTTATACTGGGTGTATGGTATTGCATCTGTCTTTTCTATCTACCCAATAAGGCAGAAAAATTACCAACCAAGGCAACTTATGTCCAGAAAAGCTCATTATTAAGTGCATACCAGCACCATTGATGAACAGTGTAGGAATTTTACAATTTCATTTCAGAATTACCACTAAGAGCATGTATCATACACTTACATTCAGCTTTGCAACTAGCCCCTGCATCTTCATAATGGGCACAGTTATGAATAGCAGTATATTGACAGTCCAGAAGCCTGCTCTCATTCCCAACACAGGCCACGTCATCCAGAAGAATTGAGCCATTTCCTTGGCCAAAGTACGCTCTAGAATAGGCAGTAGCATCTGAGGGAAGAACATCAATGTAGTTGTAATTGTTCAGTCGAATGAGTTATGATGGCATATAATGACAATCATGTATGCATATTGTGTGCTCACTAAATCTGGAGTAGCCCAGTTGTCTGCAAGCAACACTAGCATCCACATCAGTCCAGCCATTATCACATACAGTGCCCCAGGTATCATTCTGGCAAACCTCCACACGACCTTCAGTTGGTAGCGATCCTCCAATCAGCTTGATGTCTCCTTCAATGCAGGTACCTATGAAACAGAAATTATATGAATGAGGGCTCCAACTGCATGTGAAACTAGCTACAGCAAGTTGGTAATGAAGCCCATCAGGTCATTATAACTACAAAAGCAGGAAGCAACCACAAGTCAATCAATTCCCACCTCCCAATGTTAGATCACTTGCATCAGCCGCTAAAAGCTTTCTGTAAGCAATTGAAGGTGTGGAAAAACTACAGAACAAGATAACGATAACCAAAGATAGTTGATAGATTTCCTTTAAACACCTCTGTCATTTCCATGTTTGTACCCATTGTACTCTACTCGCTTGGTCAGGGGTTCAGACTACACGGGTCACCTCAATGAGTCACTTGCTAAAGAAAGCCAGTTAGAGGATACAAGTCTTGAGTGAGGGCAAGGATTTAGATGGCATCTCCCAAGCCCAATGCCATTGGTGACATCTGTTGCTGTCAGCTGCTGGTCTAGTCTCATGCCTAGGCATGAGACAGAGCAGCATCTGACTTGTCAGTTTCTGATCTTAATCTAAAATATATGCTCAATTATGCTTCCAGTGCTTATTGATGTTTTTGGGAGTTAAGTCCAATTCAACGCAGTCCACTTCAGTCCAGTGATTAGTGAGATCCCAAGTTTCATGCATCAACGTACGATTTCTACACCGAACTCCAGCATCTTTAGAGTGAGCACAGTTATGACTGCCAACTGGATTGGAAGGACAGTCAATAAGTCTAGACTCAGTGCCTCTGCAGGATACATTGTCCAGGAGGATGGATCCTGTTCCCTGGCCAAAGAATGCACGTTGAATTGCAACAGCACCTGTAGGACAGCAGCCACGATGAATGCGCTAAAATATAATTAACACCAACATTGGTTCATTAATATAAATGCTACAAGCCAGTGGTACCACCCATCAGTGACTCAAGAAGAAATTTCCCTGCTAACGTGATGGTATGCATTCCATGTGCCAATTTGTAAAAGCATGCCTCTGCTAATCAGCAATAAGTAAACGCTTGGCCCTTGAGGGTGAATCATGTTCTGATAAGTAAATTACTACTGCATAAGCACTCGGCACTCAGGCGCTGCGTGCTTATGTGTCATACCTACTGTGCATTCATAGGTGGTTGTACAGCTAGAGAATCATTCAGTCCTAGCAAGTTGAATTCAGCTAGCCATTGCAGCTGGTTGCTATATAGCCTCTTAACGAGGATTTGTTTTCTTTTGCATGCCAGTTATGAGACTAAACTAGCTGGCTAACCACTTTGATCTGTATGTTGGTGTTGGAAAAAAGTGAAAACAGTTATAATCTTGTCGTCCTTACCCTCTTATACAAGAATGGCTGTGTACTATAAATAATACAAGAGTGCAATAAACTGTGAGTTATTGCACTCTCACATAGTTATTGGACTGGTAGGAGGTTGTGGGTTTGTACTGTAGATTTATTGTACACAAATAACCTTAGCAACCGCCAAGCAATGTACAATAACTATGATAAAGAGCTTTTTAGAGGTAATGGCTTCACTAACCAATGGTAGAATATCCCAGTTGTCTGCATACAACAGTGGCATCTACGTTTCCCCAGAGGTCGTCACACACAGTGCCCCAGTTTCTGTTCCAACACAGCTCAACACGTCCCTCAGTAGGTGCTGTTCCCCCAACAAGCCTGATGTCATTATTTGCACAGACTACAGAGAAAAAACAGTATAGATGTTGTTCTGTCTACATGTGTGTACATGTACGAGAGGTAAATAACTCTTTCCCTAGTAAACTAAAGTGCGCTTAGTCTAATTAAATATAGAGTTAACTAATTAGTATTATGTGAGTGTATTAATATGTGAGTGCACATCTATAGATAGCAACCATGTTTAAGTGAGGTCATGATGTATACAATAGAGTGAGGCATGTGGTTACCTTGACATTGGACACCAGCATCTTCAAAGTGGGAGCAGTCAACAGTGCTGGGGTCATAACTACAGTTCACTAGAGCAGCCTCTGATCCAGTACAAGCCACATCATCAAGATGGATTGGACCACTTCCCACGCCAAACCATGCACCAGAATAGGCTATGGCATCTACATTAAAGGTGAGGAATGTTCAGTGGTTCACAAGTCTAGAGCATAATAACAGAGATAGCTTATGTATATAATAATGTTGGAAATTTATAAGCTGAAAAGCGTATAAATAATGCAGTTATGTACTTTGATTGCCCAAAAGAGATAATCACTACAGTTTCTCACTTGTTCCAAGAAAGCCTAGCTGTCTGCAAGCCACATTGGCATCAACATTTGACCAGAAGTCATCACATACAGTTCCCCACACACTGTTCAGACAGACCTCCACACGACCTCTGTTTGCTGTCGTCCCACCAACCAACCTGATGTCACCAGTACTGCAAGCTGCAGGAAAGAGAAAAGCAAGTACTTACATACTACAAGCTGGAGGAGGGAGATAGATAGTCAAAACGAAGGGAAAAAAATATTCTCCAGCAGCTGGTTACTAAGTATAGGTGCACTAACTTGTAGGTTTTATGAATGTCATTGATATGGTATAGGTATTAGTACTATATATACACATTGCTGCATAACACAAGGAAGTCACTCATCAACACATGTAGGATGTTTGTATAACTGAAATGTTTGAATATGCCAAACAGATTACATACTTCCATGTAATGCACAACAAATTTTCTATGAGTGTGATAAATGGTTTGGTTGTGTGGGTGGTTGAATAAGTGAAGATTCGGATAACTGAAGTTTGGATAAGTGACTTCCTTATAATCATCATTGAACAAAGTGGAAACTTGAGTGAAAAGATGACATGGAAGATTAAAAAGGGCAACAGCATATGAGAAGACTTCTGGATGATGTTGATGTGATGATAATTAAATCACGGTGTAACTGCTACATTTTCACAGGTCACACAAAACTTGTTGCATGATAATGTCACGTCATGACATGGCCTGGCTGCCAAGCTTAGTGTACAAGGACACCAATACATCATCAATTATGCAGGCAGCGACAGCAATTGAGGATAATGAAGACAGTTATGAGGGGTACCTCTATCACCTCTATCATGAGCAACTATGCTGTAGAGGGGATTCAGAGAGCAACTATACTGTAAAGGGGCTTCCAGAGAGCAACTATATTGTGGAGGAAATTAAGAGCGCAACTATACTGTAGAGGGAATTAAGAAAGCAACTACACTGTAGAGGGAATTAAGAGCAACTATACTGTAGAGGGAATTAAGAGAGCAACTATACTGTAGAGGGAATTAAGAGTGCAACTATACTGTAGAGGGAATTAAGAGCGCAACTATATTGTGGAGGGAATTCAGAGAGCAACTATACTGTAGAGGGAATTAAGAGAGCAACTATACTGTAGAGGTAAAAGGGGGTTAAGACCCATTGTTTAGCTCAAGGACTTGAGTGTGTAAGCCGAATAGCTATGTACATATTTAGTGTACATGGCAACTTACTTTTGTTTTGTCTATGCTGCCTCAGTAAGGACTGTGCATGTGTATCATCAATCTTTCTTTACTTTTGCAGCCCTTCCTTGGTTCTCTTAATGCTACACAGTTTTGCCTTCACACATCTAATTCTACAACTCACAAATCAAAGCTACTTGCCATTCCAATCAAAATAACTACATCAGTAACCCTAATTTTAGTTAATGAAACCATACCATCCAAAGGTAAACTGGAAGCTAAAACTGAGAATAAAATCAAAGTATACTAAAACAGACAATGACCTTTCTTTTCCAATGTTGTAACAAAATACCTTTTCATGCAACGCTCTTCATCAGTGGGTATGATGAATACCAAGGCATATAGTGTGTCAAATGATTAGTGTGAATTTTATTGAAACTTGCCTAGTGTTTATTCAAGAAATTCTGATGACATCACATCATCAATGGTGCTAGAATTTTAGTTATTAAAACTAAAACTTCAAGGTGGGAAAATACTAAATTGCGTTTGTTTTTTTTAGATTCTACTCCGTAACATACATTGCTGTGCATAGATAAGCCAGGATGCCACAGTGTATGTATGTATGATAGTTGTTATCCAATACAGACATAGTGCTGGTTTACCTATTTTCGTTTTTATAACTACGGTAGGAAAGTATTAAACAGCTTACGTTCCACACATCGTACGCCAGCATCATCACCATGGAGATTGAAACAGTAGTCATATGTCCCAATTCCTTGACTGAAGCTTCGTGGACAGTCGATAAGTCTTGTTTCAGACCCAGAGCACAACATATCATCAAGGAGGATAGGACCAGTTCCACGACCAAAATATGCATTGTAGTAAGGTGTGGAGCCTGTGAATAACATGACAAGTGCATGCTATGACAACTTATTAATTCGATATGTTTCATACCACTGGCAGCATATCCCAACTGTCTGCAGGCTACATTAGCATCAGAGGTTGACCATAGTTCATCACAGATGGTGCCCCAGGTCTCATTCCAACACAGCTCCACTCGTCCCTGGGCTGGGATTGAACTACCAGCAAGCCTGAGATCTCCATTGTTGCAATAAACTGAAATAGTACAAAAAAAAATAACAAGTTGATTGACAATTTTTACAGAGTAAGGTGAGGCATATAAAGAGAAAACAACTCTCAATTAATGGTGTAATTTACTGTACTATGTGAAATAAACTTTAAGGTTGTATTTAACCTCTACTAATTACTGAAAGTAGAGTTGTGCTACCACTCTAGAATAGTCAGAATCTTGGCCTTCGTCCCAAAGTCTTACACATAAACTTTTGCCACTAGAGCCAAGATCAGGTATCTCTAATAATACATTTCACAGAAGAGATGATTGAATCATAAGTGTACAAATTTTATGCTTACATTTTACATAAAGTAATTTCTCTTTGATAGGCACATTTTTACACACACACAACAGAATTATACCCACATGTCGTATTGCAGCGAACACCAGCATCCTCATAGTGGCTACAGTCACTTGTGTCTGAATCATAGCTGCAAGATGTTAGGTTGTACTCAGCACCAGTACAAGCCAGGTTGTCCAACCAAATGGGGCCAGTACCTTGTCCATAGCGGGCATTCGAATAGGCAATGGCATCTGATATGATGCAGTAAAAATCATCAACTGGATGAATAATTGAACTGTAAACAATGTAAACTTGTACACCATGTATGTCCGAAGAGTACAGAATAACATTCAAGAGCAAGCTCACAGTTAGCTACTGCAAGGTTTATGTACACGAGTACTTATGAACGGCAATTTTACGTAGGTCCTTACTGAATCGTGAGTATCCAAGATTTCTGCAGGCCACATTGGCATCTACACTGGACCAAAGATCATCACACACAGTGCCCCAGACCTCATTCAGACAGACCTCCACACGTCCTTCATTTGTCAGCGTCCCACCAACAAGCCTCAACTGACCATGCTGACATCGCACTTAAAAAGATTGAGTAAGGTAACATTGAAACTAAAACAGTTAGTTTATATAGCAAACACATAGTTTTGTAGTAGAAATGCAACTTAATTAGCCTTAAAATGTAAGTTTTGTGTCGCAGCTCTGGAAAAATCAATTTGTTCTCCAAAGCTGCAAGCAAATCCAGAATGGTTATCCTGGGTTTGAGGTTGTAACTCAACATGTATGTGTGAAAACAATAGTGAACATGCACATTTGTGATGTTGTCTGGCAAAGTAGTTAAACTTGAACTGCCAATCCTCTACTACCCTAAGCTCCCAATGATGTGTCTCGAGTAGACCAGGTAACATTTAAACACCACATAGAGAGTGTCTTCTGGGCATGCTTTTACTAAGCTTTCGGTTCAGCTCCATCATCAACCGTTTTTGTTGCTACAGCCGTAAGACAAATACCAGCCCTCACAGTCATCTATATGCACAGACACCAGATTAGGCAAGACATTCAAAATGTATATCACAGTATTTATTTTAGGTAAAGCATGATAACCTATCAATAGCTAACACTTACATGTAGTGCTGCAACGAACACCAGCATCATCACTGTGTCCACAATCTACCGTAGAGGTATCGTGTGTGCAGTCTATCAGTCGGCTTTCTGATCCAGTGCATTGGGCATCATCAATCCAAATAGATCCAGTTCCTTGACCAAAATAGGCAGAAGAAAAAGTAGTCGCACCTACAGAGAAGACAATTGTTTCTTGTAGAATGTGTGTTTGTACACTACAGAATCATGTTGCAAACAAACTAACAGACACCTCAGCTTGATGCAATTAAGTATACCCATGTGGGGCTTGCTCAGGTTTGCAACAGTTATATGCCACTAGGTTGCTACTGCAAATCTAATGGTGTTTTTCCTGAACCACATGGAGCATTCGCTTTTAAGTTTGACTTACTGTATCTTGAGTAGCCAAGCTGCCTGCACACCACACCAGCATCTGTGGATCCCCATAGATCATCACACACAGTTCCCCACTGTCCACTCTTGCACACCTCCACTCGTCCCTCATTTACCAGTGTTCCTCCAACCAATCGGACAAGACCATACGTACAAGCTGTGAAAATATGCAACCTGGTGAATTTACCTCTTGTTTCAAGAATGCGTATTATATATTTGTAACTTGACACGTTCAAGTGCCCTGCCCATAAGCATCTGTACACCATCTAATATTTACTGTTGTAGTGGCTGCAGCTGGCTTTAATAGTGTCACAGCAAGCAACATTTAATAAGTGTATAGTCAGTGTTAGAAGGGTTAGCAGATATCTCAGGGGGACATGGGAACAAATGAAGGGCTGAGAAGCATAGTGGTCTAACCCACAAATGTTGAGTTAGCCCCCCCTAACATGGGAATACTCTTAAAATGCATTTCAGAAGATGCTGAACATTTAGGAATTTGAAATTTCTGACCACATGTTCATATGGTATGTACGTTTTTTATTGCATATTTGCACAATTCATGCAATTTCCAGTACTTGAATTTGGGTTAGACCACTATGCTTCTCAGCCCTTCAAATGCCATTTTAATCCTCTACATTGCCATGCCACATATTTTGTACGAATTTATTAGGGAGGAAGGGGGCAAGGAGGTGGATTTTGGGGAAATTGTGGAAACTGATGTTCGTAAACAAAAGTCGTAAGGTACATATACACCTCAGCTGAAACATTGAATCATAAGTTGCTTACATTGGCAGCGAACACCTGCATCTTCATAGTGGCTACAATCGCCAGTGTTTCTGTCATAGGTACAGTTGACAAGTGAACTTTCAGACCCAGTGCAGGACACATCATCCATTAAAATGGGACCACTGCCTTGGCCAAAGTGTGCATAGCGGTAAGCAATAGCACCTGTATATTAGAATAAAGATGCAAAAGTTAGCATCCACACCTCCATATCCCCCCCACCCCCACACACACACACACACACACACACACACACACACACACACACACACACACAGAGGGACAAACACACATGCATAAACACTCAATACATTACACTGCATGCATATATCTTAAAATACAGTTTTTCTAGCATTGCTGCATAACATTGGTCTGACATCTAGTGCTTTGGTGTACTATTGCTTGGTCATTATGAGGGCATAGGATCGATATGTAAACAATGCAAATTGAAACTTAATCAACAAGCATTGTATTCTAATCTGACAAAGATGTTTGTGACAACCTGTGCTAGTTGCAATAAACTTAGCCACAAGATAATACATCAATATGCCTTTGTTAGGATAAAAAGATAAATTTTCTGCTATAAAAAAGGTATGTAAGTTGGCTATCTCATTTGAACTGACTCGAAGTGCAATAGACACATTGCCTACCATTGTCAATAACAGGCAGCTTTTTCAAAAATACGTACATATATTATTATTCACTTTCAGGTGTGCACACAGGCACATGCACACGTGTGCACAATCACATTCCTAACAAACATGCGCGCACATATACACGTGCTCATGTGCATACACAATCAATGAACCGCACCCCCAGACCTAGGCATGCTCAGGCTTCTAAACATTTTACGGCAACTTAAATTGGTCAGAAATCTAATATGCCTTGGTCATTATGAGAGTGAGAGTTTGGGCTTACTTAATCAGTAAGCATTTTACTTGTGACAAACTGCTCATGCTACAACAAGGCATTGAGCACATAGCAACAGAATCATTTCTTGTAACAGGGAAACGGTGGTTAAAATGTGGCAAGGTCTGAATGTTGGGAAAATTTCTGAGGTGAGATATGATGAAATCCCTCTTCTCAGGTGCATGCTTTTTAACAATTAGACTCGTTATTAAACCCCAAAACTTCAATTTGTTGCTCATCCATGTCATCATACAACTGGGAACTGACAGTGGGACGAGACATACTTAAGCTGTGATCTCACAGTTGAATCCCTGGAATTAAATTTCTTTTGAAAATTTAGATCTTTCATTATAATAATTATACCAGAATCATAATGCTTGCTTTCACTAGCTAGATAAGTGTAGTGGTGAAATATAATATAGCCTAGATGTTGGTGCAAGTTAATCAAAGTCATGGAGCTATAGGGCTGGCCAAGTGCTTGTAGCTACCTCCTACAGTAATAATGGCAGCCATGGCTGGGCGTAGTTTCTGACTACGTTTTGTTTCCATTTTGTTTCAGGTTTTGTAGCTTGCCAAATTAAGACTGTGACTTTGATTCATCATAACTGCAATTGAAATTTATAAGTAAGATTGGATCAATAATTCTGGTATTTTTTGGGCTTGCTTGTTCTTGTTTTGTTGGAGGATTTCTGACATGTTTGCTTTGCATCAGAATGTTTGCTGGAGTCATTCTAAGCACCATTGTAAAGTGTAATAACAATTTCACAAGTTTCTCACTTTAAACTTTATATTAGTAGAATAAAGCATTTGCTACAGCACTGAAATTGAAGTGGCATATGTACTATGTTAGTAACAATTAAAATGCTGATGGTTACCTGTTCTACCATATCCAAGTTGCCCACAAGCCACATTAGCATCACTGGTTCCCCAATAGTCATCACATACTGTGCCCCACTGGCCATTGATACAAACTTCCACACGTCCCTCTCGTGAGAATGAACCTCCAACCAAACGAATGGTTCCATACACACAGGCTAGATGAAAAGCAAAGAAGAGTGTACTTTTGCATATCTGAAGACATCAAGTAGAATTGTGACCTTAATGATGTTTCAGCTAAATGTGCAATAAAATAGTAAAAGTAGAAATGAGGACATGACTATGGTTCTATTTTTAACCAATCAAACAATATCTAGTACATACCAGTTTTGACACTTGACACAATTAAACTTAGTGTTTGAGTCAGTCATTTATCCAACAGTTACAGCTTTTTACGCGTTGGTAAATCAAGATTTCAGATTCTTCATACTGTGAGATAGGCAAAACCAACTATATAGCTTGCACGCAATTTGCTGGAAGGGGGTAATATATCTTTTGCTGCCGAAAAACAGAGTAGTCCTTTATCTGCTGTGCAAAAAGACCACTATAGCTGTTGAGTTAGCTGCTATCAGTAATAGAGACATTCAGAGGTATAGACAAAAAGTATTTAGACTTGATACATATGTACAGGTCTCAAACCCATACTCCACCCCCCTTTCCTCTTTGGATGGGGGACTACCCGGTAGTTTCAAGACTACATATATACATAAATTTAGAATTCCACTTGTTTAGTGCTAAAGTCATTTTTCAAGACAGAGTCCAATACTGTTGCTATCTTGAATGCATGCAATAGCTATAGATCATGTGTGGCGGGGTACCATGCCCTCCGTTCATCATTGTGGATCCCTGTATGTCTGGTCAGCAGGAGGTATTTGTGCACACCTGTGTGTCTGGGGCATTATTGTCATGCTGTTTTGGAAAGTATAGGTTAACTTGAAAACAAAGAGGTACATATAGACGGTTTGTTTAGCAACTTGCCAGTATGTTAGTTCAGCATTGTTATCCAGCACTGTTAACAGTCCTAGCTATTATTCATATATAAAAACATTGAAGAATGCCTGGTATGGCTCATAAAGCAGTCATAGAAGCTGTAGCAGCCATGGCTGCCCCACTTCCCGCAACTAGAAATAAAAACTGAGGACACTCCTGTGCTTTTGTATAGATGAATATCCGCTTTTCAGGATGTAAGTGCCTTACCAACCATGAGATTTCAGTTTTCCTAAATGTGATCTTGAGTAGTTTACCGATTGTGAGATTGACTGAATAATTTAAGTGGTATTTACAGTCAAAGCAACCTCAGAGACACACTCTCTGCTCTGTGGTGGCCATGGCCTCATCATTTTTTTTTAAATGCTCCTGATGTGCTTAAAAATATACTACCTTATCTCTACATGAAAAAAAATTATAAGTTACATTGATGAAAGCATGTCAACACATACATTTGGCATGCAGAGTCCTACCTATACTTCAATGAAATTAGGCATGCGGTTAGAATATTGCAACATATTTTATTTTCTTAGGTATGAATTGTGTGTCAAGTGGATTTGCTGTGCAAGTCATCATGTACACACACACACACACACACTCACACAAACCTATGCAATCTCTTCCATTTGCAGCCAACTGATACCCACGGCCATCGGGGCAAGCACATGTGTGGCCTCCAGATGTATTACTCAGTAAGCACAGGTGACTGCAACCTCCATTGTTACTTGCACATGGATTGAGGGCTATAGCATTTTAGGTGAATTTAAGTACATATCACACATATATGTATGACTTTCCTGCATACACAGCTGATCTATATAGAAGTTCTATCATTAGAGGACTCTATCAGCAAGTTAAATCACAAACCTGCTGGCTGCCTTTCCACTGATACAACCTTAATACCCATTGGATCTTGTACAAGACCACTTGTCACCACACTGACTACCGTAGGGAGGTTGACTGAAGCTGAATAGATCGCATTTGTCTGCCAATCAGTCCAGTAGAGCCTGTTCTGGTAGAAAGTGACTCCAAAGGGATGATAGATCTGTGCTCTTGAAAGCAATCTCCGACTTGAGCCATCTGCATTTGAACTTTCTAACTTGTCCAACCATGCATCCATCCAGTAGATGACTTGATTGTTATAGTCTAGAGTCAGGCCGTTGGGCCAGACAAGACTTGTACTATGGAGTGCCTGCCTTGATGTTCCATCCATGGATGCTCTCTCAATTTTAGCTGGAGTACCCCAATCAGTCCAATACATTCGCCTGGAAGTGACAATGAGGTTGTAGGACTATTCGCCACACACAACTTTTTGCAGGTGAATTAATTAGCAACATCTTGCCTTGAGTACATACAAAAGGTGACTGTGAGAGGCATATGATAGGATAAGAAACATGGGGGTATATTAACTAGCTGGTTTTACCGGTTTTGGGGATCCAACACAATTGCCCGTGGGTTAGCTGTGCTTCCAGTTGAAATGAGGAGCTTTCGATGATTAGTAATAGGATCAATAACCTCGATGTCATTATCCTCTGCATCGGTCCAATACAGTTTCCTATTCACCCAGTCCCATGCCAACCCATCTGCATTAAAATAAATTAGCAAAGTAACTGCACCACTGTAGTAGCACATGCTTTCCTGGTTGGTCAGGTTGGACTAAATTGTTGGGGTATCAGAGAATACATAGTTTGGGTACATAACTATAGTAAGTATATATCTTAGATACTGTTATGTATCTAAGATATGTAACCCTTTCTCAGGGTTCTATCTAGGATTTTGAGTTTGGGGGGGGGGGGGGGGGGGGAGCTTCATACAGTGCTGTGATATGTCTGTGAAAGACAGATACCAGTAAATGTTGGTGCTGCTCACTACTGTAACAATGTTGCAAAAGTAAACAAGCATATCACCTGGAACATCTATGCTTGAATTTACCAGTACCCTCAGTCCTGTTCCATTTAGGTTAGCTGATGAAATTGTGTCGCTGGTCACATCTGACCAGAACATCATTCCAAGTCTGCATACAAAGCAACATCAAATGAACAACATCTATGCATGCATGCATGGTGCATACATAATTATGTATATGAAATCCACACCTCCCTAAAGACCAAGATTGTTGTCATCTCGTCATGGAAAGCTGTACAAAAAGTATCTCTGGCTTACCTGATATCATAATCAACGGCAATTGCATCTCTTGCATTGAATGAAAAGGTCCGCATCCCACTTCCATTACGGTTGACATGAACAAGACGTTGACGGTTTGCATAGTAAAGATAGTTTTGTGTCAAACCTGTTGTACCTGCAGTGTATCAACCCAGTTATCGGTGTGTGCATGTTTCTTGAAGTCAAATAAATCATCCCTTACTCGGAACTTGGCATCTGGCACCAGCATCCTCATAATGTCTACAGTCTGAAGTACTACTATCGTAGGTGCAGTCTATCAGTCTGGACTCTGATCCAGTGCATGCCACATCATCCAGGAAGATTGAGCCAGTCCCTTGCCCAAAATAGGCAAGAGAGAAAGCAGTTACACCTGTACATTAATGATGGGGGAGGAGCAAAACATCTAGTAGCTCTAGCTGCGAACAATGTTAAGGATAATAGTGTAACCATTGGACTGTGGAACATGAGACTTGACTAATGGATAAGAATGTGGAATTGCCAATTGCATCTTCATTTTCTCAACAGCCATCCTCCAAAATGTGATAATCCTTAATTCTACGTATTGTAAGTAAAATGTGGTGAAGCAAAGTTCTCACCAGTAGTAGAAAATCCAAGTTGTCTGCATACCACTCTGGCATCAGTACTGGACCAATAGTCATCACACACAGTACCCCATGAGCCACTCCGACAGACTTCAACACGACCCTCATATGCATAGGACCCACCAACAAGCCTGCTGTCTCCATTCGTGCAAGCTAAATGATTAATTTGTTAATTGCTGTTATCAATACCAAAAGGTTCCATGTGTTTCCAATACAAATACATTAAGCTTTTATTCTAACAAGAGTTGCTATAGCTGTAGACTTAACAATACAAGTACCAGTATACTGAGTTTAACAATTAAGCTTACAAATTGAGCAGTAGACAGCAGCATCTTCAAAATGTGAACAGTCTGCAGTGTGGCTATCATAATAACAGTCAATTAGTCTGCTCTCTGTCCCTGTACATCCCACATTATCAAGAAGAATGGATCCAGTTCCTTGACCATATCGGGCATTGGAGTAAGCAACTGCAGCTATGGGGGTGAAATAGAGGTTTGGAAAGTATGTTGGTTACATATCTAGCTACAATAGTGTTGATGAATCACCAAGTATTTCAATATCAACACTCAAGTCAGTGCTAGATGTGATTGAATACTCATATACAGCCCATTAACCATTAAAGTAAACTGATCTGAACACATAGCAAGCTTACACTGATCTGAATAGCCGAGCTGTCTGCATGTAACTCTTGCATCATTGCTGGACCAGCTGTCATCACATACAGTCCCCCACTGGTTGTTCAGACACACCTCAACACGACCTCTGTTTGAAGATGTTCCACTACCAGCAAGCCTAATATCCCCATGAACACAACCTGGAAGATCCAAGATGCTTTATACCTGACAAACCTTTAATGATAATGGTGCTCAAAAATACACAATAATAATAAAAGAAACCAGAATAGCGAGTTAATGGTAATTCATATACAATGTATATATACCATAGTCTTGTGAAAGAGCGTCCACCCTTGATTGAGTGCCAACCCCCTACTTTTGGCCCAATTCCTGTATAGGGTCAAACTATGCTCACATGGGTGCCATTCAGAGTGTTATATCAGGGCTCAACTTTCAATCCACTGGTGGCTCCACTGCATAATGTTGTTCATCCAATTATTTGGTTCGAGTCACTGTAAACATGGCATGGGTGCTCTTTCGTGGTTAAGGTGGCAGGGAAGTCTCTTGGCGGAGGTTAACGAAAACATAAACCTGGGTTACAGTCAGGACCAGGGTTACTCCCACTTTCAGGGTTAGGGTTTGGTTTAGGGGAATCTTGCTTTGCCTAATCTTAAACAGGGTTTTAGTAGCTTATTAATGTATTCATGAGCCAAAATTACCACTCGATGGATGCATCTACATGCTCACTGTAGGTAGTGTCCTGACCACCAATGTATCTCAAATCAGTCTGTGCCAGCTTTTGTTCAGAGTTACTCTCAAAGTCAGGCTAGACTCATGTTTGTCACTACTCTTGGAATGGAAAACTTTGACTGCACCAAAATCAATGCACGTACATTTCAAAAAATTCTCAGCTTGTCTACGGGAGGGGCTCGTTCACGAGTGGAAGCAAGCATTACTATCCCCACCTCTCCCCCTTATGTCGCTAAACAACTCATGGTTCTGTTCCACACACAACTCCTCTGCAGCTTTCTTGTGTACTGCAGCGTAGTACTGACGATATATTGCGCATTCTAGTTAAAGGCCCAGCCCAGCACTCAAAGCACCGGGCCACGGTCACCTACTAGGCTTGGCATACGATCGCAAGACCTGGGACTTCAAAGTTCCGACCACCACACGAAGGGTTCCGCCAGGCCACATCTTAACTAACTTAATTATAAACTGATTATTGTGTGCCAATGCCGACAGGAAATGGGGAAAATCCCCAATTTTACGGACAGTGAACGGATGAAAACTCCCAAAACTGATTACTAGTTTCAGAAGACAAAGAAGTCTATCAGCTTGGATTCCAGGTTTGTTGACCTTGAAAACACAGGGTTCCCTGCGAGCTTAAAGCAGAAGCACTCAAAAGAGTGCCCACAGGCACCCCCCTCTTGGGTAGACTTGTAAGGTGCTCTGCCCATGGATGTGCTTTCACAAACTATAATATACATCAATATTGACTACCACACTATTATATGGCCATCATTGAAAACTAGCCTCAAACTCTTCACTCACCAATGCTTGTAGAATAGCAGCGTACGCCAGCATCATCAGAGTGATAACAATCTCCAGTATGGCTGTCATAAGAGCAGTTTACCAAGGCATTTTCCAATCCAGTGCATGCCAAATTGTCAAGCAAAATTGGACCACTTCCCTGGCCAAAGTATGCATTGGAATAGGCAATTGCACCTACAAAGTAAGCACAAGAATAGAGCATGACGTTAGCTTTTGTATAAAATAGGAACTCGAAGTATAGGTGCCAGTAAATATCACCATAATTATTATTTTCATGACTACTTACTGGAACCAGAGTATCCCAGCTGTCTGCAAGCAACCCTAGCATCTACACTGGACCACAAATGATCACAGACAGTCCCCCACATGTTGTAGAGGCATACTTCCACACGTCCTCGATAGGGAGTACTCCCACCTACCAACCTGATATCACCATGGTTGCAGGGGGCTACATAAAGCATATGAACAGGAATGAGAAATGAGTGTTTCCTCTTTTTAATTGCAAAGAGTGATGTGCACAGTATGAAATTATAATAAGGTGAACTTTGGACTACAATTAGTGGTAATGCATGCAGCTAAGCAGATGTTGTTTATTGATTAAATTTCTATTACATTGCAAAGACTACATTTAATAGTAGGATCTGGTGAATAACTCGACTCCAACGCGGATCCACAGCTGCATTCCTGCTGTCAGTGATGATAAGGGAAAAACGCAAATGTCAAGTAGGTGTTAGTTATGAATAAAATTTGGGGTGAATGTGTAGTGTGGACATGTGGCTGCACATTTAAGTGTGGTCCGATAAACTTGTAAGTATTTGTGGCTTCACAACTATCAATTATTCAACATTAATGAAAGCCTGTAGATCCACGTTGGGGTTGAGTTATTCACCAGACCCTTCCTTCCCTCCCCTTTCTCACCCCATCCATACAGGAGGGGTCTGGGAACCAAACTAAGCTATGGCCACAACAATGGGCGCAGCCTACAAGCACAAAAGTGACCTTTCTAAAGCACCTTTGCCAGACACACACATGCACATCTTCCAGGATAGCTCTTAGCCTTTCCAGCACACTCACAAACGTTCAAGCCCACTCCAGCAAGCTTTACACAAATGGCTAATCATTACATTCAACAAGCGTGAAAATTCCCTTTTTTGGAATGTTGGAGGATTTCTTCAAAACTCCGCCCAGCCATATGAAAGTGCCACTAGGCCACTACAAAGGGCCACACACTTCATCAAAGGGACACACCCCCTTGTTGATTCTGGTTTCTGCCATGGGAAAGTGTAAACAAGCCAATGAATTTCAATCGCGCCATTACGGTCACCTGTTATTAACTATTCATGAGTCAAAATCAGCCCGATCCGCAATTCAAAGTTTTCCTACCGTAATTCTGAGAAGCAGAATTTGCTAACTCATGTTCACTCAGAAGATGTTTAAAACTGTCAAACTGACATAGAATTAACAGCTAGTGTGTAGCTATATGGGGTAGGTACAAAACCTACAGTACAGACTGACTGGCCTATGGACTGGATTAGCTATGGACACAATTATGAACTTGAAGGATACTGGAAAACACAGAATAACAGAACATCAACAGAACAATGGAATAAAAATTCCAAGAATGCATATTACATAGTATGCAAGCCATTCCCCTTTGCCTAGACCAGTCCCTATGAGTGGGCCAAACATGCGGGCTCTATGCTCCTGATGTTCGTGACAGTGGTGCCGATATCAATACGAGTGTTGTTATAGTTTCTCACTGAGAATCTTCGCCAATGGCTTGACCAGTCGCAGAACTACTCCAGAGTCAGAGATAAGAAATAGTCATCGTAGTCTCGAAATGAGATACCAAGACAAGACTACACTCACTGTGTCGTGCTAAAACGATTGTGTTATGCACCTATCGATTGTATGCCCCACTCTCTAACCCTCCTGGGCAAGGGTGGGGCAGACCAGGGGATTAAACCAATAATTGCGTAATTCCCCACCCCTGGGGCAAATTTTCATTGAAACCCCCCCCCCCTTCCAGGTCCCCCCAGAAAATGGGCGTAGCATCAGGGGCTACAATTTGCAGCAAAATGAAGAAAATTTCCCCCTCAATCCCCACCATTGCCTGGGAGGGGGGTAGGCGGGTATACAATTACGTGACAGGTGCATTAGTGCTCGCTGGAGTCCAATGTGTGCCAATTTCTTTTTTTGGCCCACTTTCGACTTAGCCATCAACACGTACTTCTTTTGCGCATGTATAAGGTGTTAATAAATTAATAAGTAACTTCAATACTTGAAGTGGGAGTAACATGTCACAGACACGGTATCACACAGCGACATTGAAAATCCATAAAGCAGCGAACTATATATTGTACAAGGCATACCCTTCCATGCATGCAAAGATCGTGGCTTGAGAGTCATTGTAATGCTTGGATAGCATTTCAATACTTTGAAAGGCAGAAACAAAACTTGAAAGAAAACTGTATATTCTCTTCTAGCCCGTTATACTATGTGGTTGCTATGTAATAGAGTGCATTATATTTCAGATAAAGCCTTGTAGTTTGTATCCCGTGGGCATCAAGTACAGGTAACCTTATTTGCCTGGATTTACGCAGAAATATGTTGTTGTTTTTATGTGCATTCTCAACCGCTCAGCATTGCGATAACAGAATGGGTCGACGACAGCGATAGCCAGTCCGAGAACAAGCCGCGCGGAAAAGCCCCAACAAGCCCAAAGAGACGAAAATCAAACCGGTAACGCTCTGTGCTCACGGTGGCTACGAAGCTAGCTTTGAGGCTTGTTTCGTGGACTTAGGATGCCTTGAGAAACACAATTTTTCAACAGCGCTGTTGGCAAACAGCAGAAAGCATCACGGCATAGCCGTCAATTCTCATAAGGCTTCGCCACTCGGGCCTGTTTCCGGACTGGCTGTCGTTGCCCATCGCAGTGTTGAACGGTTTCAAAGTCGTAATATTTGCAGCTACGACAAAACTGCATGGTTGTTACTACAAGCAACTGAGTACATGTAAGCTAGCTAGACTACTAGTGCAACATTCGAAAAACAGCTGCGTTCACAAATAAACATACCGCTGACATAGCAACACATTGAAGCGCATGCGCAAACGGGCTAGAAGCCAGTTATTAACCGCACCCTCTGGCTTTAGTTGATATATAAGCAACACCGCCCTCGGGCGGTGTGCTTATATATCTATTCTAGCCCGTTACTATGTGGTTGCTATGTAATAGAGTGCATTATATTTCAGATAAAGCCTTGTAATTTGTATCCCGTGGGCATCAAGTACAGGTAACTTTATTTGCCTGGAGTTACGCAGAAATATATATTTTTTATGTGCATTCTCAACCACTCAGCATTGCGATAACACAGAATGGGTCGACGAGAGCGATAGCTAGTCCGAGAACAAGCCGCGCGGACAAGCCCCAACGGGCCAAAAGAGACGAAAATCAAACCGGTAACGCTCTGTGCTCACGGTGGCTACGAAGCTAGCTTTGAGGCTTGTTTCGTGGACATAGGATGCCTTGAGAAACATAATTTGTCAACAGCGCTGTTGGAAAACAGCAGAAAGCATCACGGCATAGCCGTCAATTCTCATAAGGCTTCGCCACTAGGGCCCGTTTCCGGACTGGCTGTAGTCGCCCATCGCAGTGTTGAACAGTTTCAAAGTCGCAGCTACGACAAAACTGGTTGTTACTACAAGTAACTGAGTACTACCGTACCTGTAAGCTAGCTAGACTACGAGTGCAACCTTCGAAAAACAGCTGCGTTCACAAATAAACATACCGCTGACATAGCAACACATTGAAGCGCATGCGCAAACGGGCTAGAAGCCAGTTATTAACCGCACCCTCGGGCTTTTAGTTGATATATAAGCAACACCGCCCTCGGGCTGCGCCCTCGGGCGGTGTGCTTATATATCTACTAAAGCCCTCGTGAGCGGTTAATAACTATAACCTAAAGCCCTCGTGAGCGGTTAATAACTATAACAAAAACTTTGTAGTGTACAGTAAAACCTCTAATAACGGACCCTCCGAAAAGCGGACAACCTCTGTACAGCGGACGGCTCACTTGCCCCCGATTGATTTTACCATAGAACTAATACATTTCGAACCTCCGAGAAGCGGACACCTCTCAACTCCGAACAACGGACACTGACCAGCCCCCGACGTACCTTAGCCAATACAAAATTACCTCCGAAAACGGACAGTGAAGCTACACCCACATAATGCGGACACTTGTCGACCGCTTTCGTAACCCCACCGTCGCTGGATTCAAAGACCGAGCACTATATTAGCACTGTTGCTCATCGTGCTAGCCTTTCTCGCCAGCGTAAAGCAACAGAGAGGTCCGAAAATGCGATCTCATCGCGTTCAACAGGCCGGCCGATCACACATTACCACGCCTACCGGAAGTATACCGAATGACCAGCCCCCGATGTAACGGATACCTCCGTATTCTGGACCCGCAGCGGTAGTCCCTTCCACTGTTCTCGCAAATGAAAAATTTCTGTTACAAACACAATCGAGTGTTTATTTAGTTACTGTATATTATATATGTAACAATTGCATCATTCTACATATTTTTTCTAGTAGTGTTGCTCTTACCATCTTGCTATTGAAGAAACCATCAAATTGAAGCAGAATATGAAGCAGATTATAAGACTTTAAGTGTTATTTTTGTCTTTAAGCAATTTCCAATAGGTATAAAACAAAACCTCCGAGAAGAGGACAACCTCTCTACAAGGGACAAATGGCCCGTCCCCAATGTGTCCTTTGTTCGGAGGTTTTACTGTAATAAATAATTGCAGGTAGCTATACACTCCTAGAAAGTAAGAAGCAAAGCAACAGCAGAAGAGAAAGCATGGTGCAATGACCTTGATGAGAAGTTATAGAATTGCACAGCAATCCAACTAAAAGCGCTGAACATAGCCAATACTTCTACTGCGTGATCCAAGATCATAATGCATTCTTCTGGTTTCATGACACACGGCACAGTGCCATGGTTTCTCAACCCACTCTACACTTGCACTTTGTGCACCTTCTGGTCAGTCATGGTCAGAAAGGCTCACTTCCTGCAAACGGAAGATTTGATATGTTGAATATCAAGAGTCAAAACTGTGGTTACCTCCCATTATGTCTACTCCCATTTCATCTACACCCACTTTTGTGCCATTTCGTCTACTCCCATTTCGTCTACTCCCATTTCGTCTACTCCCGTCTAAGTAATACAACATTGTTTAAAAAGCAACAGTACAATATTATTTAAAATGCAACAGTGCAATATTGTTTATGCAACAGTACAATATTATTTAACCACTTAGACTATTATTGTACTCATTTAGGGAGTAGTCTCCAGTCAAACTTTTCTATTATTGTAACTATCCTTTTCTCCTTCAAGCGGTATTTTCTAAACATGAGCGATCCACACACCCCAAAATTTAAGTACATTTGAGCTTCTCGTCCTCTCCGATTGAGGGTATACTGGTATCCTCCAGACAGTAGACAGCGTGCTCCTCTCTTAGTTGTGGTGAACTCAGCCATTATTGAAATACTATTGACCGACCCTTTGCTTTTCTCCTTTCTTAAGTAGGCCCTACCTTTGCCATATTAAAAAGTTAAGGTGTACTGTTACAGACTTTGAAACTTATATTATTTACTGAACATGCCTGTACCAGATTGGTTTCTACTGACAAGTTTTGAGTGAGAGTATATGTCATACTTGAAGAGAAGGTTAGCTGTTACCAACTTGAGCTCAGAAAATAATTTGAAAATAAATGGACCGGTATCTCCACTTCGAGTCATCATCCGACCCACATGAAAAGAGGTGTGGTGAGATGTCTCCACGACAGGGCCAGAGGGATCATCAACACGCAGGACAACCTTCGGAAGGAAGTTGACCACCTTGCTAGAGTCCTCAAGCAGAATGGTTACCCTGCAAACTTTATCTGCAATACTTCAGCCCCACCCACACAGGAAACTGTAGACACGAGCAGCCATGATGAGGAACAGGAGGAAGAGAGGAGACCACTGGTGGTGATACCCTATGTGGCTGGGATGAGTGAGGACATTAGGCACGTTTGCAGGAAGTTCAACATCAGAGTAGTCTCCGCTCAATGTTGACCAAGGTCAAGGATACATTACCTCTTGGTAAGCAATCCAATGTGGTATATCATATCCTCTGCAGTTGCGGCCAGGTCTACATCAGGGAGACCAGACGGAGACTGGAGACGAGATTGAAGGAGCACCAAAATACCAGCGAGAGGGGGATGATGGAGAAGTCAGCTGTAGCAGAGCATGCATGGGAAAATCACCATCCAATCGACTGGGAGGAGACCACAGTGCTGGATCATGGCAGAGGACAGGAGCTGTTGGTGAAGGAGGCCCTGCGCATCCAGATGACACCCTCAGAAGAGCGCTTCAACCGAGATGGAGGACTGGAAGTCCCTGGTTGCTGGACCGCTGTGATGAAGAGGCAGGGAGGGAGGAGCAATCCTCACCGACCTTTGACATCCAATGACGTGTATCCTCAGTAGTGTATGGCTATAAATAGCAATGTTTGTTCGCACTTCTTTCAGTTTCACCCTGATGACGACTGGAGCATTCAGTCGAAATGTCAGCAAGTTATTTTCCGAGCTCAAGTTGGTAACAGATAACTTCTCTTCATTTATGCAGGAGCCAACTGAGAAGCCACTGAAAAGAAAATATGTCATACTTATTTGTTCACTGAACATGCCCATACCAGATTGGTCTCCACTGACATGTAAAAAAGGAGTAGACCAAATGGGAGTAGACCAAATGGGAAGACACCCAAGCTGCCACATTCTGTGAATAGTTACACAGTGGGGCCATTCACTATTGTTTCTGGAAGGGCTGCACCGTACAAAGGGAATTGTCATTTCAACCAGCCATTTGCTATCTCAGTTTTAGGTGAGTGAACATATTACATGCATGGACAGTTATTTGTGAAAAGATTGGTTAAGAATCCAAAAACACATTACAGCAATCATCTTTCCTCCATGCCAGACATTTCCTCGTCTACGTCACATTAGCATAGTTATTTTGGTATTCTTTGCTAGCCACCTGTTTGTTATTTTTGATTCAGATGAGTGAGTAAATGTAGGCTTTGATGGTGAAAGGATTGCTTTATCATGGTGTACAGTAGTACACCATATGTAAAGATGACCCCTAAAAAATGGCGGCCACATTAAAAGTGCACAAATGACAAGCTCGAAATGACTGAGTTAAATTAGTCAAAGGCCTCCATGAGCCATATCAGGCATTATTGAGTGCATCCATGAGCAACGGGACTGTTAATGTAGCTGGAGAACATCGTTAAAGTACCAGACCGGCAAGTCGCAAAAACGGGCGTAAGCCAGACTAGCATGATAACGGCTGAAGCTATTGTGGTGTCATTCCCATATAGTTTGGTTGGTTTTTGAGGGTTCCATCCCTGCATGCGCTTGTTTTCACTCAGAAATCTTTATTGTGACTTTTGTATAACTGTCCATGCATATTCCTTCACTTCTCACTCAGATAACAAATGGCCTAATGACAATTCCTTTCCTACAGTGGCACGTAAGATGGACTGCAGCCACCAAGTTACCCTGCTTCATTACTCCTCCTGGGAACTCACAGATAAAGGGAAAAATGCAATTCAAGAGCAGAGAAAGAGTTATATATAGTAGTAAATGGTAACTAGGAATAGCTGGTAGTCTGGTTCTTTGTCATTCACCCCATCTGATGACATGAACTTGTTGAGCTGTTTACTGCATGTGCGGCCCACATCTACTTATTAACGCTTTAAATACTACATTATATTCCCTGAAGGTCTTGTTTAGACTAGTCTCACCTTCTTTCACTTGTATTTCCACATCTGCCAGGAGTTACCCCAAGAAACTTGATCCACAGCTTCCTTCATGACCCTGACCACACCCACTCATTACCGAGCGTTCAATAGTCAGGGCCCTCCGACCAGAGAACGCTCCTCCAAACTGAAAGCTGCCTAAAAAGCCAGAAATGGAATCCCTACAAGGTGAAAGGACCGTTTTTCTACGCCCGTTTGTACAAGAAAGCAGAAGAATGGGGTATGGTACAAACAACTTCGTCTTGCACGTAAACGGTAGCTGCGACGTAAAGAACAACAACACGGTACGTGATGTAACGATGATGTATTGTAAGGAACGGTACATGGAGAATGTGCCCTTTCTAAAAAGCCAGAAATGGAATCTCTATAAGGTGAAAGGACCGTTTTCTACGCCCGTTTGTACAAGAAAGCAGAAGAATGGCACCATGCACTGTCACCCAGAGTGGTGCACCCAACACTTCTAGATTGAATGGTTAACAGAACATGCAGCACATAGAAGTACCTATACAGCATAAATCATATAGCCACATGCATCTGTTAGGGGGTAGGAACAAAAACAATGAGCTTGTATTAACCCTTTAACTACGAATGACGACTATAGTCATCATCGAAATTCATGATCAGCCAATTTCTGCTTTCCAAGAAGTACAAATAAGGCTAAAAGATGGCATTTCGGCCTCAAGAACAGCCTCAGAACAGGGCCATAGCAAGCTTCTTAAAGATGGTGTGGCCATGCAAAGTCTGAGTTATGGTATGCATGCTTCTGATACTTTAAGGCCTGGTTTTGCCCTAACGCGTCCTGGAGATGTGGCTCATTGTAGCCTCGTTCCCATGCAGGCTTTCCCACCATCCAGTTTTTGCAAGTGATCAAAAACTGGATGGTGAAAAGACCTGGGGACGAGGCCAGTTCATTGAGTGTTTAAGCATAAGCATGCAGCATTTATATGTATATACATACACACATATATACACATATAATTATATGTATGTGCATGTGTGTGTCCATGTGTATAGCACAGTTAGAAAGGAATTGTCTTTTGGATTAGCCATTCAATTTGTCATCTGAGTGAGAAACCAGTGATCATGTTACATGCATGGCTGCAGAATACATAACTCAATACAGCAAGCCTATCATCATCCAAGATTTCCATTTACTTAGTAATACTTACTCATCTGTATCACAAACATATAGCCAGTCAAGATACTCAGCTGCATCAGAAAGGCCAGACTAATTAACTACTTGGTTGTGATGCAGATAAGGAAATGTCAGGCATGAAGGAAAAGCTTGGGAATGAGACAATGGCATCGATATAAACGTGGTGGAGTGTATATGTGTCGCAGCCAGACCAAACGTGTTAACCTGTGCACCCTGGAATGTGTAACAACTGGTTATTATTAATGATATGAATGTCATTACAACGTGGGAATCTATGTACAGCTTTTCTGCGTGCATGTGAAACACGCGAATGACAAGCTATGATGTTAGCACAACTATGCAGTGAACTCCCAGGGGTGAGCTTACCAAACGTAAAGGGAAGAAAGCTTGGCATAGACACTTCCCTTCGCCCCTGGGAAGAACAGTGATGCCATGACGCTCTTGCGAGGAGGTAGTTTACTAACTTTAGCAGTTCTTCTGTTGTTCTTTCAATCTATAGTAGACTAAACTCGCTAGTTGATCGGTTGCAGAATACAGTAAAACAGTTAATACAGGCAAGACTGCATAATCTAGTGTCATCATTGGCCAAAATTGGCCTTATAAGCAATTTCAGAGCCTCCAATTGTAAAAAATTTCCTGGGGTAGCATGCCACCAGACTCCCCTAGATACTGTATGCTTACACATGCATTTATCATTCACTGCCCCTAACCTATCGTAATAGTCTTCCGCACTGATTAAACAGGCTAGTTGAGCTTGAGGTTGGGATAGTTGATAGTGAATTTATCTTGCTCAGGCAATGTGATTGTACAGCCAGTTCCTCTAGTCTCGCAAACCAATCCTGTTTTTTCCGATGGATGAAGTGAGAGGGATAAACTTTTCATCCCTGCTCGCTACTCCCACCAGTGTCATAAAATTAGGCCACTCCAAGTTGATTCATTGTTTCCCATTACACTTGGAAACTTGAGGTCATGCAGGTGGGCGGTTCACTATTCATTATTCATTACCAGAGGCTCTGAGCAAAGAGGATGTAAAAAGTTAAAAACATTGCTATCACAACACTATCAGTGCTATCACAACACTTATCAGTGCTATCACAACTGTTAGCTAGCCACAAAATACAGAATCAATAATGAATAAACGTATGAACATTAAATGGTGCGGGCGGGAAATGGAATCAACTTGGAGTGGCCTCATGGGGACCTCGTGAAAATACCACATACACGTTCTCACAAAAGACTGGGAAATGCTAGCGCATGGCGAATGTATGCATACCCTCACGTCACTCACGTAACAGTTCTGCGTATTGCAAGAGCCTTCATACCCATGCACCACAACCACTAAGTGCTAACATGATGTGCTGAAAGGCAACTGCATGTGCTGAAAGGCAACTGCACATTTTGCCTGTGCAGACTATCTTCCCATGATTGTCTAGCCTGCAAGACAAGATTGATCACTTCCAGGTTTTGTCTCACAGCTGGAAAAGGTTGATGCAGCTGAATGGGAATGAATCTCGATTGTGAGACTAAGGCCACTCCAAATGAGACTATAGTTTCCCATTCTCCGCCCGCCCCCTCCGGAGTCTACTGCACCATTTGACCTTTATGGCTATTAATATCTGATATAGCTATTTCAAAATTATCTGCAATGTCTGCAACGCGCACTAGTACGTAGACAGTACATGTAGCAAACATAGAATCGTGTAAAAGCAGACATTGCGCCAACATTGCCCGATTCAGTGGAACGCTAATAGTGTGACTGCGTTTGACAGCTTCAGGATGCGGACATAATTTCCGAGAGTCATTCCCAGAATGTCTAATCCCAAAATGTCTAATCCCAGAATGTCTAATCCCAAAATGTCTAATGCCAAAATGTCTAATGGGGTGCTAACACAGCTGGTACAGTTCTAATTGACAGGTATTGAAACAGGTACAGTCACTTGAGGAGTACAAAGAGGATGAATTTATCAGGCGCTTCATACACAAAAGTGCAGCCATTGCTTTTGTTCCCCCCAGTTTTGTTCGTGTCTCATGGAATGGACTTAAAGCTGACATGCCAGATAATAGTAAGGTGCAGAGTTATGCAGATTATTTCGATGAAACCTGGATGAATGGGCAGTTTAGACCACGTATGTGGAACTACTATGCCCACAGTGGACCCCGAACAAACAATCACCTGGAAGGTTGGCACAACAGAATGAAGAGAATTGCTAGAAAGGCACATCCAAATCTGTATGAGGTATTGGAGCTTTTTCAGAGGAGCACTCCTTTAGACATTTTGGCATTAGACATTTTGGGATTAGACATTCTGGGACGTTTCCATTTCCGACGCAGCATGGTTTTATTTCACACAAATGTATATATTTATGATGAGATTCATAGTAATGGTTAATGGTTAATGGTAATAGACCCCCCCCCCCCCCCCGCCCACATGGAAAATGACAGTGTCAGGACGGGAAACTATAGTCTTATTTGGAGTGGTCTAACATGGCATTTACTTCTATCTTACCTGTTAGGTATACATTTGAAGAAGCAAACAGCTCATGAATGTGATTTCACAGGCAGTGATAATAATAATAACTCGCCATCCCTCCAGCCAGATGGTGAGGAGTGTAACTATAAGTCTTGGTCTTAACAAGAAGAAATTGATGAGAAAGGTTTGGGAAGCTTAAAACCCAAGTGAGAAAGCGAGCTCCATGATGTGAAATTGACACCTCCAAGGTTACGATGAACAACCTGTCCTATCTCAGAATTCAATAAATGCGCTTGAATGTCAGCGTTATAACTCTAGAGTGCTTGGAGGTATTTTAGCGCTTCAAAAGCCTACGCAGATACCGAAGACCAGGCTATACATAATGCTCTTTTGGTCATAACAGCTCTAGCAGCTTATAATCCACACCATCCAGAACAAAGCCTTCACATAAACTCTCTTGCGTCAAATATCTGCTTACTGACGGCCCTCAAACTCACCGTTTTCGGTTACTAGTCTCCTAGCACAAGTATCTAGGTCGAGTCGATGGCAATTTTCAAGCAGCGCTCGAAATGTGGGTGCTACATAAAATTTTGAGTAGCATTCTTCGTAAACCACGACCGAAAAAGCCATTTCTGACGGTTTGTCCAGAACTTTTTTGGAAAAACTTCACGAGTCGACCTCGAAAATTTAGTACGGAAGGCCGTAGAGCTGTTATCTTCCGCAGAAAATAGAAGTAGTTCGCTAAAATTGACGCAAAGTTAGTAACGGTAGGAATGCATTCGGACTTGCGGGTATACGTCATGAATATAATTATAGATAAGCGCGCGCACAGCTTGTTCATCGTAACCCAGAAGGCAGTGTAGTTGTTGACAGAGATTGTGCTCTTGGATTTGCTGCTTCAGACACACAAGAAAGTTAATTATTGATGGAACTTACATTGACAGTACATGCAATGTGATGTAAAGTTGCTTGATGACATTTTGCATGTAATTAAGCGTATATATATATAACTTTCTATATATATATATATATATATACACATATCGTTGACCTCTGCTACCTAGGGTCATCGCTAATTGCCCTAGACAACTGCCTCCGGACGGTGTACACGGATTACAAGCGCGTGCTTTTTTGAGTTGTTAAGACCCTGGCGGTCGTATCCTGAAAGTGAAATAATACCAGCAGGTCAGTGATAACACTTAGCTGTTAATATTTACAGTCGGTATCAATAGTCACCTTGTGGCTCTCTATGCCACCGAACCGGTGGACATAGTCATTTAATAATGGCCAATAGCCACCGGTCCCCAAAGGTGTAAGGACCAATGAGATTGCGAGATCGGTAATTATTACGAAGCACTTCCCTTAAAAATCTCTACTCGAGTATCTGTACCTTGCCTGAGCGGGTTTGGCTTTTAAACTATGCTAGGTGGCACTGTTGTAAAAGTGTGCGCAAGCCCAAGATATTCGACTTGGTTCACCAAACCATTTCTCCTCGTGAGAAGGTGCGGTCGGGGGACGAGACTACGCAACCACCAGTCTCGTGTGGCCGCACCCCGTTTGTTGCGACGCTCTGTACAAGCGGGACCAATCACAGCGCAGTATTCTGTTATCGCAACTTCAATAGGAAATTACTTACAAGTTTGAAACAAACTGTGAAACCACAAGCAGCTGCTTTGCAACGAAGGTTACCAGACACCTTCCGTCTCGCGGAACGGGGTGTGGCCACGCGAGACTACACCAAAATAAATGTTGACATGACAGCACTGCAAAAACTACTTGGTTAAAATGACCACAAGTGCATGGTTACTACAGTTTCAGGGTTCATTGAACAGGGGGGTAGTATGATTAAAGGAATTCCAAAACACAATTATCATCCATCAACCCCCTCACAATTCCATCTAGCTTCAAAGAGCTAGCACAGACACATGTCTGCTAGCCAACATGTCAGTTCATATGCATCCATCTGTTGGCTATTATCCTGTTCAGAACCGGATAATTGCCAGCAGATGGATGCATATGAACTGGTGTACGTTGGCTAGCAGACAAGTGTCTCTGAAGCTTGATGGATTGTGAGGGGGCTGATGGATAATAATTGTGTTTTTGATTTCTTTAATCACCTGTTCAATGAACCCTGAAACTGCAGTAACCTTCACTCGTGGTCATTTTAACCAAGTACTTTTTGCAGTGAGTGTTCTAGCATTTCTAGACAGAAAGCATGCATATCAGAATGACTATATGAATTCCTTCTGAGCAATAGGACGTGCCTGCAATTTGAAATGTTCACTTACCCGTAAAAATACATTCCCCCCCCCCCCCCCCTCCCCCAAACTCGTATATGTTAGTTGCGAAGAGTGAACAGACTAGTATTAAATAGCACAGTATGACATTCTTTTTATCATTTCCCACTGGAGTTTCCTCATACATTGTTTATCATTGGGGCGAGCGCAGCGAGCCCCACTCTTGTGGTGAAAACGGAAAATTGTCTATTTATTTATATGTTTATATGGTACGTGCGTATTCCGTATATATACATCCTGCCCCATTTGTGCGCGATGCAATATTTCCACATTGCAAGTTAGTTGATGTAACCACTGTTGCTCAAGGGACAAGACTACCAGGACAGAAAGGCTGAACAGTGGGAACCAACGTAACAGGGACTTGAAAAAGGCGAGGAAAGGAGGCACGACTAGCAAGACGGAAGCTGATTATTAACGTGCTGCGTGACACTGCCGCCAACCGGGAGTGTTTTGTGTAAGACAGAGTGATTAGCTTGAGGACCCGAACCAGAGAGGTCTGTGTGACTTGACCGAACAACCCTCGTTAGCAACAGCTACAGAAGAGCTTCTAAAACCCCATACCACAACTCCAGTAATTGTGCTCTGGAAAACCGGGGCTGGCAATAGTCTACACCACCCTGACTCTATACCCATACCTGAGAGAATTCTGATCCCATGCACAGCTGTATGGTCTCAGCAAATATCCGTGCACTATACACCATGAATTGAGGAGACAGTGCATGCCAAGATGTGAATAAGTTGGGGACACAGGAAAACAACGGAATATACTTGTTCGTATCAAGATGTTGAACCATCATCCTTGCAACTCTTCAAGCCACCTCCAAATGTTTTGAGACCTTGTTGCATGCAGCATTTCACAGTAATGACACAGAGAGTGTACAACGAACCCAAGATTAGCACAACACAAGTTATATTGCCCCACAAACACCGGGATACATTTGATATCCTATATAGCATGTCCCCCAGGTGTTCTCCTCCTGTAGTTTTACAGGCTACAGTTGGAGGTGGGGAAGTCCTGGGAATGAGACATATATGCAAGTGGGAAAAGGTAGTGTATATGGAACGCTACTGCATTCCTCACGCTCGCCCCACAATGCACTGCATTCCCCTAGTAACTTACATTTGGCTTAATTGGGGCGAGCCTGAGCGAGCCCCACACAGACGGTACAACTGGGCGATTTCATGTATTATTATCATTAATCGTACGACCGTCACCCGCGCGCCGCGCTTGGTCGCACGAAGTATGTAGGGCTTCCAATATCGCATACTGCTTGCTCAGGCTCGCCCCACAATGCCTTGCATTCGTCTAGTACTAGTCTCGTACGCAGGCGTGGTCAGGTGAGGGAGAGCACCTGGTTTACCTGTTTGTGCATGCGCTTACTGTTGCGGAATTCTTTGGCGACCGGCCATGTTCGTACGTTTACTGGTGACGTCACAAACTCGAACATTAAAACACCAGTTGGGGTTGTGTTCAAGTGAATTTTACCTCGCGCTGTTCTATGCCTTCTGGTGGCTGGATTCCTCGAGATGAAGCACAAGAAGGAATAGGTTACCTTCATTGAGTGCGTACTATGAGGAAACATACCTTAGTATGCCGTTCACCGATTTCATTAAGTCGATTGCTGCCACAGCCTACCAGACGTTCCCCTTTCCATCCGACAGTATAAGTATATAGCGATATCGGAGTAAAAATTGAAATTAATTTATCACATTAACAACTATGATTTTTGAAAAGAGCATGAAACGGCGATTCTAACGGTACCAACATCATTAACTTTGAGTCCATATAGCAGGTTGTATGAGCTTAGAAATGCAAGTGATTTGCAGAAAATTTATATAAATTATACGTTGTTTTTGCGTGATTATGCGTCCGGTACACGTTCGGCAAGCGACTGCTAGTCCAATTGAGATGAAACTCGCTGTGAAGGTTAGTCAGTACCTATTCAGTCCAGTGAAGGTTGTTCATTTTGAATACCTAGTGTAATGCCTGCACTAGGCTTGATAAACGCTTAAAAACGGCGTTTTTCGGTTGTAAATAGTAGCATTTCCGCAGGAGTTGGATCAAAGTTGCAATCAAAAACCTGCACTGTCTCCTTGGGCAACCAGCCCGGTATACAAAAATAGTTGTTCATCGTTGAATATTGAAAGTCATTGTGAGCAGGAGTACAAAGTCTGTTATTACCTCAAAAATACACAGAAAAAGGATGAAATATGACGAAAAAAGTGCATGCATTCTTGACTAAGGCAGACATTTTCACAAAATTAGTAAGTGCAAATGTACCTAAGCATCTAAGAAACCTCTGTACTCAATTTGATGCAGATGCGTTGTAGCAATGTGTAGATATGGCCTCTGTAGACGAAAACTGGCATACTTCTGGAGACTCTGACATCGCTAGTATAAGCTAGACAGACCGTGTAGAAGCGATATCGATGCTTATAGCGTGTAGTAATTTTTATGACGATTTGTTCACGTGTACCGTTGATCGTACACGCCCCTAATTCTGCCACTTGCCTTTGTAATATCAATAATCAAGCCATTAATCAATCAGCCATGTTTTTGTGACTTATGGCGCATGTTTTTCGCAGAGTGGTGTTAAAAGACATGAATATATGATTAATATGCAATCACATGGATTCTCGTACAATTTGGCCAAATTGCACTCGAATCCATGTGATTACCTATACTATGATATGCTCAATTATGTAATGGTAATTAACTTCTATCTTCTGACCCAAAGCACGGTGAATTTGTGAATAGCGAACTAGCTATATATAGTGCAGCTTTAATTGTATCTATAGACCTGTAGTCTTCTTGTAAAACGGAAATCAAAGTGTCACAATGGAGAGTATAACAGAGAAGGTATATTATGCTTGCTGACAGCACTGTATTATGCTCGAAAACGTTCCTATGCATGCCACCTGTACTATATTATGCTTAGAACTATGCTGGCATAATTCGCCAGGGCCTAGTTCACAACAGTTCAGATCACTAGCAACATTACCGCGTAATTCACTAAGTCATGACCACGCACCTTGTAACAGCTTGTGTCGCGGCTGGCACAAACCCAGATAATTATCACTTACAATGCATTTAAACAAAATTTCTTTTACATGCCATTTAAACATAAAAATAGTTAAATCTCTGCGTTAATGCGGCATGCACTGACAACTTTATTTATTCTGCAACCGCAACACTTGATATTTGCTGGTAGTTATATTTTGTACCTGGAACTGGTGTAGTACACGCCATTATCGCTATGATGACGCTGTAGAGATGCAAGATCCTACCCATTGTTCAGTCTTGCCTCCAATTTGCACCGCAACTAGTACTGCATCCTTGTCTTCTCGCAATAATTGTTGACTCGATACTAAAGCATTTTGAACGGTGGATTTCCTCCCATACATTTACCGTATGTCCTTCCGTAAACTCTAATTTAACGCAACTGCTGCGTGCATGCGCACCGCATATTCGCTCATAGCCTCATACCCAGGCCGCTCGAAAAATAAAAAAAAACGTTTTTTTTTATTGTTCGAGCGGCCTGGGTACGAGGCTAATTCGCTCAGCACATCCAGAACCAGTTTCAGCGCAGCGTGAACAAAACGGCAATCAGAAAACAAGCTAAGTTGTTTACAAACACCGTCTCAGAAATTCTTGTACCAGGTGCATGGTTTGCATGAGCGTGCATGACTGCAAGCTAATAGACCCCGTGCCTAAATAGGCGTGGTTAGAGTGGCAGTGACGTCACGGGTGTGGCGTTAGTATTCTGATGACGTAATGTAGGGCAAAAAATGGCTCTGTGAGCGGCAAGTTTATACAGCAACGAGGTTGTGAGCTGGCTGCTGAACGTTACCATGAGCCGCATCTTAAATCGCTGCAGTATGACACACATCGCTATTAGCCTTGTAACATACGTGAGCCACTAAGCGATCCAGCTGTCAGTATTGCTGGTAGGGAGCCAACAAGGGGTCTACGTGTACATTACTGCTATTCTACTGCCCTACAAAATGGCGGTTAGTATGCGGAAAATCGAGTATAATATACGGACCACGCCCACGCAGGCACACGGTCTATAGCTGCGTATTTAAACCGATCCCTACATTATATGGGTCTTTCTTAATTAACTACTACTTATTTATGTACGAAGTTCCCTATATTATGTTTGTCTTTTTATGTACGTCTTTTTTGCAACCAAATTCATGTTTTGCTGGAATCCTTGACTGGACAAGGGTTGTAACCTTAAACCTTGGCAAAAGGAGGTGGGTTACCATCTGGATGAACCTAGAGTGCAACTGAGGTGACTTTTTGGGGGTTAAATCAACCTCCAATATATACTACTACTTATGGGTCTTTTTATGTACGAAGTTCCCTATACTATGTTCGTCTTTTTTATGTACCAAGCCTCCTATATATATATATATGTGGCAGTCCCGTATAGAAATCGAAGGTTATTCCATCGCGTATTTCGATCGCATCGCTGCCTTCGAAGTGCCGTGTCGCTGAACTTCCGTTAAGGGTGGGGTTCATATGCGCTTCGTAGATTCATTAGATATTCATGCATCTACGAAGCACGTATGAGCCCCGCCCTTAATGCGATACGGCGCTTCAAACACAGCAATGTGATCGAAATACGCGATGGAATAACCTTCGATATCTACACGGGACTGCCACATATATATATGGGTCCATCTTATTGTATTGCTCTACCCATTCTACATAAGATGTTCCCTATTATAGAGAGTGTCATATGTATGTACACTGATTATTGTGGGGTCTTACTCCTGAAAATATGATGGTCCCTATATCAGAGTCGGTAGACTCTCTATGTAGGGATGGCGCGGACACACAATATATGCAATACTTAAGCAAAAGCCGTATAACTTCACCACAAATATGCTAAAAGGTTATTTAAGCACCCAAGCTTCCTCTTTGAGTGCCTTTGTGATCAGCAAGACTCAAATAAGTGGCCAAAAGCCACGCGGAAGACAGCTAAACACAAAAGTGTGCAGTAGCAAATGTGCCATTTTTCTTATTCTTTCTTTCTTGTTCAACAGCGATATCTCGCAAACGGTTTAAGTACTCACGGTCATTTTAGCACAAAACTGATGCTTATCACAGCGCGGAGCTCTACGACCACGCAGTATCTTCATAGCTTCAAATTTGCCCTGGTCAACAAAAGCCATTCACAACACTCTGAGGCTGCTGTCCGTTGCTTAGGACGCCATTTTCTTATAGCTACACTAAATAAAGTAGCTACTCACAGTAAACTGTGATGCTATGATGGTCAGTTGTCAGTATAATTGCCTGTGCTGCAGCTGGTCAGTCGTCATGTGGTCGAAAATCGGGAGATTGGTTTCAAAAAGTTTGGTACGTAGCTCCAGAGAGTGGTTGGCCTTCTCAGATTCTAGCTGACAATGTTATTACATGCTTGGAACCACTGCTAAATTGTCAATACCGTTTCAAGTTCTGGGGTTGTAGTTACACTTGAAAGAAATATTCTTCTTAGGGTTAGGTCTAACTGTAACTGAGATGAACATCAAAAAAGTACAGAAACAAGACTTAAAAAAAAAAAACATTAAAAATGTAAAAGGATGTAGGGATGGCATGCCAAAAAGTATGCAAACAAGGTAGGGATGATATAATAGTGAAGGTAAATTTACAAAGCCCTATCCCTACATCTTTTTACATTACAGTTGCAAACTAATTTGAAAACGATGCAGGGACGAGGCTTTGAAAATTTACCTTCACTATTATATCATCCCTACCTTGTTTGCATACTTTTTGGCATGCCATCCCTACATCCTTTTACATTTTTAATGAAGTCTTGTATATATATATATAGTGTCATGCGTACTATTATGGGACCATCTTGTGTAAAGGAGTAAGACTCTACAATAATCGGTGTACATACATATGACACTCTCTATATATAGGGAACATCTTATGTAGAATGGGTACATAAGATGGACCCATATATCTATATAGGAGGCCTGGTAGCCTCGTCCCCAGGCCCCACCCAAAAATCGGGAAAGGGGCCTGGTGTCACTTCCAAAAATTCCCGTATGTGCTGTGTCAGCAGTCTTCGTTTGGAGTAGAGGAATGGAATACGTTCGTCCATTACCAATTAGTAAATTCTTGACACGTGAAAGTAGTAGACTCGTTCCAAGACCATTTGAAAATGGGAACGAGGCAAGCAGACTTTTCATAAAAAGAAACTTAGAGGATAGTTACACTTGCTAGGCTACTACTCTTGCCTCACAGGATTTGTCTGTAGTCGCTCCGTAGCAAGATCTGTTCATCTACTCTGTAATGCCATCGTCAACAGTAGCTGGCTATTACGTGATCACGTAAGGCATGTAATTGTTACATAATATGCTGACTCAGCACAAGTGACACCAGGCCCCTTTCCCGATTTTTGGGGTGGGGCCTGGGTACGAAGCTAGAGGCTTGGTACATAAGACCCATATCTATCTAGTATAGTTAGAATATTCATATTGTAGTCTGTATCACGTCATCCATACCCAATGTTGTGTTATGTAATGTCACGTGTGTGAATAATCAGATATCTCATGTGCACAATAACCTGGTGGCTGAGAAAGCTAGCTCTCGCTGAATCCGATAGCATCCACCGCTAGTGGGTACTAAACACGAACTCCACATGGTGTCAGAGGTGGGATCGCCACTCTATCCGACCCTAAGAGCGAAGAGCAGAACGTACGGACCCCGGGAACCGAACGCAAACTGGTCACATGGCGGGTACAGCCACTTACCAAGTATCGCCACCAGAGCAATTCAACTTCAGCAATCCTGAATATTGGCCAAAGTGGGCAAGAAGGTTCAAAAGATTTTGGAAAGCGTCGGGTCTCACAGAGAAAGAGGAGGAATGAACGAGTCTACAGACTCACCGGGTTCTTGGCAACATTAGTCATAAATGCCCCACTCTTTTAAGTCATAAATGCCACACCCATTTAAGTCATAAATGCCCCACCCATTTAAGCTTCACACATACATGAAGTGTGAAGTTAAAACAAAGGAGATGGGGATGGGGCATTTATGGCTTAAATGGGTGGGGCATTTATGACAAAAGGGTGGGGCATTTATGACTTAAATGGGTGGGGCATTTATGACTTAAAAATGGTGCGCGGGGAATACTCTGAGCATTTGCAGTCCGCTCTCATCTGATGTCACAGTATCTCAATTCTCAAGATGTCCTCCCTCTCTTTCCTGACATGCCAGCTGCAGCAGGTGCACTTGTACAACACAATGGGCATTGATTTTATTGTGTTCTTGTGTGTGTGTGCATGTGCATGTTCCTGCTGTGTTCATTATAATTATCTCTTTGGACTGTTCTCCCGGCTTGTGATTTTTCGATGATGATTGATTTTATTCTGCTCTTCCGTTGTTCCCTTATTGCGCTATTCTGTTATTCTGTGTTTCCCAGTATTCCCAACCTCATAGCTATAGCTATTCTAAGTATGCCTTTTTTCATCCACCTCTACCTCCACAGAGTACCAGAGAACAGATACAGCGCTCAGTGCAAGCTAGGCAATGAACATTGTTATAAAGGCTTACTTGAGACCTGATTGTACAGTCCAGAAAATGATATAGCTGATTAGTTCTGATACAAGCTCATTTTAGAATGGAAATTACATTCCGGAATGTAGATGTAGATATGGGAGTGCAAAGTGCCTCGGGAGAGTAGAGGTCTGCGATAAACTACACCTGATTACACTGCAATAACTACTTGGTTAAAGTAACCTCACACACTGCAAAAACAAAGTGCAAATTTTATGAATGCAGTGCTGGAAAAGAATTCATGCAGTGGGAGCTGATACTTGAATAAACTTTACTAGCCTCCCACAAAATGTTTTTCAAGCACTACATTCTTTGAATTAGCATAGGAAGGACAGTCACGCAATTGTAGTAACCAAATAATTAGCTAAAACTACACTTTTTTACAGTGCAGAGTGGTTACTCAGGGTTAATTAAATTGTGAGTATATAATATGAAGAGAATTTAAACACTAATCACCATCCATCATCCCCTCACAATTCAATCAAGCTTCGTTAAGAAGCAAAGAGCTAGTACAGACACTTGTCTGCTAGCTAATGGAAATCCATACCACTTCTTATGCTCAACCTGCTGGTTACTATCTGGTTCCATATAACTATCAGCTACCACAGACAATCATCTGTTGCAGCTCTTTGCAAGCTAATGGAAGTGTGAGGTGAGGGGGATGATGGATGGTGATATGTTTGTGAATTAACCTGAAACTGGAGTAACGTTATTTTGAGTGTGGCTAAGGGTGGAGAGGAATCTGGAGGAGCTGCAGCGCTGCATGGGGTCAGATCAACAACCGAACAGCTTCATTTGGGATGCTCAATGAAGTTTGTCCAAGATATGAAAGTAATGTGATGGGAGATGGTCAAAAATGTAAACAGTAAGCTGTTTCTAAAAACATGTTGACTGTTTATCTTTCCATAGCGATCACCCTAGAATTTTGAAGATTGCAATTTACAAACAGAGGTGGGTGTAACAGCCAGAGATATGAGTATTCACATTTTAATATATAGAAGTTGTTGTGTTGGGTGGTGGAGCTCCAACACTGACTTGCACACCATGTTAGTGCATGTAAGATTTCATACACAAATGAAGTGTGAAGCTAAAAATTAGTGAGTTGCTTGGGAGTGGTTAACACTGGTCCCACCCCTCAGTAGCCTCGTACCCAGGCGCGGAAGAGGGGGAGGAGAAAGAGTGCCTGGTATGTCAATGCCAATATTCATCGTAAAGTCCAAGTGAACACGTGTACATAGAGTAATAAGAGAGGTGCATGAATATAATAATAAGGAACATTAGAAAACAAAACAAACTCTAAACAGACAATACTGTTGCTGGGAGGATGAGTGGAAAATTTATGAGTTATAGAGCACAGTAACAGTCAGTGGGTGTTAAAAATATTCTTAAATTTGGGTAGAACCTCAATTTGCGAGTTGCTCAGCATAGTAACCACATCAGCAGCACCAATCTCAAATGCCGACGGTTTAGTGCTTGTGCATCATGATTCACAAAAGATCAAGAAGGTCGTAAACTTTATTGGGCCAGTGGTAACAAGGTGCTAGACACATTCTCTACGATTCAACATATGACAACCTGTTGCTTATGCCATGCTAACATAATTATGCCTTCTGCAATCTGATTGGAGCTCTCAAATTCGAGAGTGGCTCCGTCCCAAGTGACAAAACTCAGAACACCAGACCCTCTTTATCACTCTAAGAAGAGGTTATGTTGTTTTGATCCAAAATTTGTTATTTTAGTTGCATCAATGAACAGTCAAAATGTGCAGAGATGCTTTTGTGAGTTGCATGGGAGAATTTTCGTATTCCCATAGAGCATTGTAGCTTTTGGGGGACAAATACATAAGTAGTATCATCTGTAAATGAATATTTGTAGTCCATGCTCTGGGGATTTTTGCATTCACTAAACATCTGCGCCTTGGGAGTTTGGGAGATGTTACTAAGTGACATTTGTCACTAACTCACAGCAGCTAACATCTTATTCACATGCACAACTGAAATAGCATCCTTTGTGTCATTTACTGTGAACAGCATTGTGAATTAGTTTTAATTTGACAATGTGCACACTCCATAAAGAAAAGAAGAAAGCTGATTCAGACTCTTCACCAACCAACTTAAAATTACACAAAAACAAAAGATGCTTACTGAATTCCCAAAAGCTACAATGCTCTAGGGAGTACAGGAATTCTTAACCAACTCCCAGAAGTATCTGCACATTTCAACTGTTTATTGATGCAACTAAAATAACAAATTTTTGGTCGCAACAACATAATCTCTTTTAGAGTGATACACATACATGAAGGTTTGGGCACGAGACCACTCCCAAATGTGTTACGCTGTTCCTGGTCTCTGCATCCGAACTGTGTCCTCAATCTCCGTCTGAGGCACTCTTGCATGTTTGCTTACAGTCAAACTGGAAAAACATTTAGTTTACCTTGCTCCTCCCTATCACAAACGTCTCTGTGCCCCCAGTTTTCCATGACTATATGTTCTCGTTTGGGGTACAGTGTGTGTCAAAGACAAACTGATGCTTGCAGCGAAACTCATTTCCAGGCTCCACTAATAGGCTTGCAATAAATCAAGTGAGGATACACTGAGAGTCTGGGAAGGAGGCTACACTTTGTCATAGTAACCCACAAAAAACATGAGGAATCCTGTCTAACTGGGGCCTTAGTCTTACAAGGGGTAGTCACTTATATGTCCCGTGTAGAAGCGTTTGCGACCGGGGTCAAATTGAAGATGTTGTGCATCAAAGCCCCTTTTGGGGGCCGATCAAGGGATCAAGGTGACCTCTGAACTGCTAAAATCAATGGATCAAGAACACATGGCTGCAATTTGACCCTTGACCCTTTGAAAATGAAGCGCTCAAGAGCCTCAGAAGGGAACGATCAAGCGATTAAGCACACTTTTTGCTGATCAAAACCCTTGATCCCGGCCACAAACGCTTGAATAGGCAGCATGTAAGTGACTACCCCTTGGTCTTAGCAGGAGTTTATTACACCGTAATAAACTCTTGGTCTTAGTAGGAAACACGTTAGCTCACAACAAGCTAGGGACGAGCCCGGAACACAGTATTCAATATTAAAATACTGACTGAACCTGTTAGGGGGTTTTCACGAGTCCAGTCGAACTTGAGTCCAGTATTAGCTACATAATTTTCTTGCCATAAAATTAAGTTGCACAATCTCCTTGAACACAATACAGACTACCTGATGTCTTGTCCAACTGGTGGTTTGTTGCTGCATGCCCTCCAGCAACTCAAACTCGACTTGAGGAGCTAATGCTACATGTGCTAAGACCCCAACGTACAAGTCTTACCCTTCGCAGAGAGGTGTGGCTTGCGAGACTAATGCAGTTCTATGGCGCTCTGCGCGCGCAATGCGCACATTACCGTTTATGACGTCACCACAATGACGTCACCACATGGAGTTGGGTGAACTTAGTGAAGTGTAGCCTCGTACCCAGGCCGTTAATTAGGAAAAACGGCCTGGCAACTTACCCGGGTTCAAACTGTATACGGATGTGACGTGAAAAAGATTACAGCTGCACCCATACAAGCCATGAATATTGGATAATGCATGTGATATTTAATCGTAGCCACGTGACTGTTCGTAATTGTGCAAGCGCGTTGTTGTTGCCAGTAGACTCGTTACATATTGGATGGTTACTGTCTTACTTGTCATCTGTAGACGAACTGCTTGCAGTAGACTCGCTCTCGCTCACCGATGTCGATGTGTCCGACTGACAGTAAGTACTAAACTAGTACCTGACACTGCTACTCTCGAACTGGTCCTTTTTTATAAAGAATCCGTTTTGTCCGCAGGCACTGTAGTTGTTGCACACAAGTCAACGGAAGGAGTTCGAACAAAAGCGTCATTCCAAGCGCTAGCGGTACCACGGGACGGGTATATTAATACTGTGATGCATTTATGACGCAATTAAAATTCTGTACAACTGTCACGTGAAGCGTTCTGAAATCTGATTGGTACTGACAACTCCAGTGCAGCGGAAGTCAACAGTTTGAACTCGGAGAAGTTGCCAGGCCGTTTTTCCTAATTAACGGCCTGGGTACGAGGCTAAGTGAAGTGTAGTCTCGTGCCCAGACCCAACCCTCTCACTGTGAGCTGGGTGGGGTCTGGGCACGAGACTAAGTGAAGTGAACCCTTTTTAGTTAGTCTCGTGCCCAGCCGGATATAACCTACGGAAATCCGGCTGGTCACGAGACTGGCTATTTTTAGTAGGAGCCCGTTCTGGCGAAGGGTCTCTTTCGAAAAAAAGTACGGGTTTACCCCAAATTTAGATTTTAACCCTCTCCCTACGAGATTTAACTTAACCTAATTTCTGCATACAAGCATGCATTCGGAGGGGGATGGATAAACTTCGAGTTCGAGTTCGAGTTCGAGTTCGAGTTCGAGTTCGAGTTCGAGTTGCCTCCACGGTTTCCGGTGCGCACTGAGAAGGGTGTGGCTTGCGAGACTAATGTGGTTTGTTCCCTAGCACAGACGTCGCTACCATGGTCTGCTCCTCCCTCCTTGGGCTTACAAGAAACTAACTCCCGCGCCTTACTGATGCAATGCAGGCGCACGTAGCTATAACGCATGTACGCAGAGCTAAGTGATCGCCATCTCGGAACTCGAACTTGAACTCGAACTCGAGTCAACTCGAACTCGAACTCGAATTCGAACTCGAACTCGACAATTATTCTATACACATTCGGAGAGTATGCAGCACATCGAGGGAGAAGAGAACAAGTAAGCATGGTATCAGTATAGTATTTAATAGTCGAGGATGATTTTTTTTTTTATAACTAAGCTTAGCCAAGTGCCAACTGGTTTCCTAGTTGAATAGATGCAGTGAGCCCTGTTCAGCCCCTGGGTTAAGGCTGTGGAACAGGATTACGGGGAAGCTGCTGTCTGCGTTCTAACTGCAAACCTGCTCAATATGAAACATGTTAGAGGTACTCCAGTCTGTTGAGGCAGGAATGTAATTGTATTTCATGTAGAACCAATGCATAGTCACATGCACAGAAAGCATATCCAACTTCCTCTAACATAATATGAATAAATATTCGCCTCTATGGTCATGGTCAGTGACTTGTATGGGCGTCCATAATGTACTTTGCACTGAAATGACTGGCTGCACAGTCATATAAGTATTACACCACCCCTTCAAAGTTGATACCTGGAGGTTTACTCAGGGTTGCTAACACATCCAGCAATGTACATGCGTAAGCATTTCGGGCGTCTCTGGTCGCTGGACTGGAATATGGAACGGAACGATGGAATGGAAAATGGAATGGAACAGTGAATGTACACAGTTATAACTAACTCGTGTAACTGGCACTGCTCAGTCTAGGTTGAACTACCTAGTGTATCTCTAGGGCTGTTATCTCACTGCAGAAGCTTTATGAGCAAGTACGGCATTGCCCACCGTCATGCTTCTATATCCAAGCATGGTACCGTTGCTGCCTCATCATCACTGGGATGCATGCTTTGTTATAATTTGTAGTCTTGCAAAGCCAGACTCTCGAACGAAAAACAAGGGTCTGACTCCTATGCATGGTACTGTAGCTGGTTTCCGGGGACCCCGAGTCAGTCTGACCGTGACATCATGCAAGGAAGAATACTGGCAACATGCACTGGACTTGCTCATACAGCCTCTGTGGTGAGATAAGAGCCCTACAGACACATAGTAGCTAGCTCAACCATGCAGAACAGTACCAGCTACACGAGTTAGCTGTAACTATGTACATTCGCCGTTCCATTCTATTTTCCATTCCACCATTCCATTCCATATTCCAGTCCAGCGATTAGAGACACCCAAGCATTTCATCGGTGCAGCTTTATCAGCTGTGACAGTTATCGTTTGCGCAACGTTGTCTGCACATCTCCATCCGGAACCATTTATAATTCCCTTGTTCTACCAACTGTGGTATTATAACATGTAATGTGCAACGGTGCAATGTTGCACACGGATCTCCATCCAGAACCATTTCCCCCGTTCTACCAACTGTGGCAGTGACATGTATTGTGCAACGGTGCAACGTTGCACACAGATCTCCATCAAACCGTTTCCCCCATATCATGCCACAACTGGTGATGGCTACTAGCTAAGTTTATAATACTTTTTTCTCAGTGGCTACTGGTGGTCCCAAACTATCTACACCCACTGGTGCTCCCATAACATCACCTACTGACATCTGGATCTACATTGTTATTGCAATTATTACATTAATTGCTGTCACAGTGTCCCTCATTTTGCTATTGCTGGTGATGAAACGCTGCTGTTACGCATCAAAGAAGTTGAGGTACATACAATAATCTACAAACTTTGCATTGTGTACAATGTATTATAGCTAGTTGGTGTGAGCAGATCATGAGCAAACCGTACATTATGATGTAGTTATTACACCCCAAGATGCAGAAAAGTATATAACTTCCACATCCCAAAAAAGCAAGACACCCAATCTAAGTGCATATTTGAAGGGTTGAGAACCAGAGTGGCCTAACCCAAAATCAAGTACTGGAAATTGCATGAATTGCACAAAAATGCAATAAAAAACATACATACCATATGAAGATGTGGTCAGAAATTTGAAATTCTTAAATGTTCAGTAGCTTCTGAAATGCATTTTAAGAGTATTCCCATGTTAGGGGGGGCTAACTCAACGCTTGTGGGTTAGGCCACTCTGGTTCTCAACCCTTCATTTGTAAGTGTCGTGGCTCCATTGTGGCTACATGAGGTCCAAGTGCAGGTGATGCCAAAATGCATCCTGTGCAGTGGATGACTACTAGGCCTGTTGTTTCTGCTAGGGAGATGTACATATGAAGTGTTACATGTTGTGTTTATCTGGGGCATAAAGGAGGCATGTATGCAGATTGCATGTGAATTATTTGTTTGATAGAATATCTTGACATCCAATTCCAAGTATATAGCTAGCTACTTTTTTATTTATTCCAGAAGCAATTTTGGCCAAGGCAATGTTGAATTGGAGTCAATACAAAACCCTGTCTATGAAGATCAGGGGGGAATCTTTAGGAAGGTTAAAGCCACTGGATCTGGCTCTGGACCTCCTCCACTTCCTCCTCTCCGTACTGAGAAACTCTCAGCATATCAACAGCAGCCGCATTCTGCGCATGTGAAAGAGAATACATATGAGATTCCACACGAGATTTATGAGAATCCACACGAGATTTATGATGCCAACCTCCCACCTGCTATGCCACCTGGTAATGTCTTCTTTGACTCTAATGACAAGTAATTTTTATGCTGACATTGGATTTTAAAGGTAGTGTGTAGACTGCCAGTTTCATTGCCTCGTAGTGTATTATTAGCATAACTAGCTAGCTTACTAAAGTCTGTTTCACTGCTTAGTAGCTATAGTAAAACTATGAAACATGTAGGTCGCAGTAGCTATCATGTATTATGCATGTTTGTTTGCATTTATCTCAAACATCATGATGTTATGCGTGCATGCATGCATGCATGATCACACATGCATGTGTTTATGTGTGTGTTTGTGTGTATTACGTATATGCACAAAATGTGTGGTATACTATAAATATGGCCACCACGTAATGAAGAACAGGACAGAGCTAGCATCAAACAGGGCAGGCTGCCAACCAAACTGAAACCTGCATGCAATTTCAATTTTAGATAATAACAACGGCTTATCTAGCCTCGTACCCAGACCATTTGCTTAATTAACGGCCTGGGTACGAGGCTAGGGCTTATCCAGCCATGAAAGCAACAACTAGCTATGTGACAAGTAAATACACGCACACCCCATCACAGGATGTGGCGTGGTTGGAATACAACTATATAAGAATAAAACACAAGCCAAGCTCTCAGCCAAAAATGCTATCTTGAGTCATACAAGCACAAGAAATTCAATTCTGCTGGAGAGGGACACATAATTACAGTGAATATTATCACAGAAATTTTCTACTTTTATGTCTAGAAACTATGGTCTACACCTTGAAGAGCATATATAGACTTTTGCTTATAGAGCTGCAAGGTTACCGAGATTTGTAATCACATAATATTCCTATAGTGCAAGTCAGCCATTGCAGTGCATGGTGTAGTATGTGCCTGGATTTTCGCAGAAGCCATGCAGAGGATCACTCAAAGTATGTACATGTAGTACAGAGTGTTATTCTCATTCTCAGACTTTCCTACAAAGCAGAAAGTCTTGCCAAATGGTGTTAGAGATAGATGTAATGTCATATATACACATAACATTGGCGGTTTTAGAGCTGCCAGGTTACCCGGGCACACATGCGGCGGAGCCGCTACGAGTTTCCGCAAGCAATAACCACAATTGACCAGAATTTTACCTGGGCTTGCCTGGGTCTGGAACTGCCAGTGACACATAATTGAGTGAAACCTCTATTATATATAGGTTTCACTCACATGTATACACAATAGTTATGTACATGTACCTTCTGCAATCTGATATGTGAGTCACCCCACCTTACGTGATAAGAAATGTTGCACAGAGCACCAGACCCAAGCTACTCTTGCAGGTGCATGTGAGAGTATGCATGGGTACATGCAAGACTAATCGTGTTACTGTGGTGTTTGTTTGTCTTGGAACGAAACCCCCAGAAAAAGAGGGAGGGTCTAGTTCTGGGACTATACATCCTCAGAGTCAAACTTTTTGTGTAGTGAGAATGATTATCGAGGCTGAACAATGAAAATAGTTTCATTGTGAGCATATACCACACCTGTGAAATCAACACTGAGAACACTACATAAACTCATCATGGTTTGCAGATATAATAACAATGCTGTACATCATAACAAAGTCCATATGGTGGATTTCAAAGATGGAGCAAACAATCTTGTAACACCTACACAATCATGTAACAACATTTACAATGCACAGGGCAATTTAGTCTTCTAGTAGGTCATATTCTCTTCGCTTGAACTTCATCACTGTCATGGTTGCTGCAGTTACTAGGTTTCTCAAAGATGGGAAGCCACTGGTACATATGTGAATGTGCAATGTACACTAGTACACTCCACATGCTACATCAAATGAAAAGTCAAAGTCCCTAGCTATCACTCTACATACATACAATGTCATACATATATATTGGCCTTGTTCCCAGACTCTCATACATGGGCGAGGACCTATAGGAATGAAGCTAACATTCATACATACATATACATACACACTACATACATACATAGTAAGAATGGGTGCCCTAGGGGTGCTTATATTCATGGGGTGGTAATAAACGCATGTGACACTCTGTGGTAGCATACAGTTGTGTGTGAACGGATTGTGATAAATTATGGGCCTAAGGCTAAGGATTCTTTTTCTTCCTGTTTCATACTTGTAGCTTTTCTAGAACCATGCAGAGATACAATTCATGTACGGTAAGCAATCGATCGATTGTTGCCAATTCCCACCCATGCAGGCATGCACCAATGCAGCGCTTGGAGCTAACAAAACCTTGAGAGGTTTTTGCTAATTCCTGGACATATCAAGAGGCCTTGCCTAAATTTTGGTTCTTATCCCGTGTGGATAGCTTGCTTACGATCGAAGATAGACACTGGCGAAAGAAGCTATAGTGGGGTACTTATTTTTGTATGGCTGCTTTTAAATCTGAGTTAAGTAAACTGGCTTCTCCCTTGTGGGGTGAAGTACAACATCCTAAAAGCTTTACAATTAGTATCACTAGCTATACATGTACACTCAAAAGCATTTTAGGTAAGCAATAACCTCTTGGTTCTGTGAGCATCTTGGGGTGCAGTTTAGACTTGCATAAATAATTAAGTTTGTGGTGTTCTCTCAGTCAGATTTACCTGGATTGCTCACAAGCCGCTAACACATGTTCTTGTCTGAATCATGAACAGTATGATATCTAATCCTACACATGCGCAGTACAATCTGAAATGATTACATAATGATACAATACCACAATAATACATGTACAGGCAAGGACATCTAATCCAAGTGCATAATGATTAATATCAATTAATATCTACCCCAGGAATGAAACTGAACCTCATGGGTTTGATCCCCAACAATGTGTAGACTATTTTTCTTATTTATTGTTTTCTGTATCACTGATCAACCCCCCCCCCCCCCCCCCCCCAAAAAAAAAAAGAAATCTTAATCTTTGCTGACAATACTAAGTAGATTCATAGTAGCACAACTTTTCATTAAAGACTATGTGGTCAACTTGTGTCTGGTTCCTCCCCTGCATGAACTCTGAGGGAGAGAAGCAATGTCCTGTATCAGCAAAAAAATTAGTATGTGTTAAACATGCATACAATCGGAAGTACAAACTAAAAAAATCCACTTGTCACGATTTCTTGTGTCATCTCCAACTTAACAGCCTAAAGTTCTTTCTTTTTAAAGTTCTTTCTTCAGAGCTGCAAGTTTTCCAAGGTTCTCAACTTTCTCCAAGAACTCCTTGGCTGAGTTGATAGCCAATACGATCTTGGCAATCAGTGCTACACCATCTGTATCACAAGCAGCAATGATCATGGTAGTCACAGTTGCAGCAGTTTTAATCCAGTCCCACTTGCTCATATTACTACAAAGGCCCTTAATAATATTCCACAAAATATCACCCGAATTGCTCTCTTTAATCAGGTTGAAGATCGCCTTCGCAATATTCCATTTCGAGCCACTATTCACAGCTTCTTCCAAAACCTCCACCGCTTTCTGTAGGTCACTGGAACTCTCGAGGACCGAAACTATTTCCTCCGCCAAGCTTTTAATCAGTTGCTCATTTAAAGCTGCGTGAACGCCAACAGCTTGGAGGGTAAGTAGTACTGCCTCGACAACGATGCTAGCCATCTGAATGTAGGTGGATTTGTGTATGGCAGCAATGGAGTCCAACTTCTGTGGCTGCATAAACATTTTCCCATCGCGAGTGATGTCTACCCAGTGATGGCCGTCGGCTTTCTGGGTGATATTCAGTCGATAGGTCGGGACTTGAAGTGCCGTCTGGATCAGTTCTACTCGGTGTTGCGGTAGATGCTTTGACAGGCGTTCGGCAACGTTCTCGGAGGGTCGAGTGCGAAACTCTTCAGCGAGTTTCACTTCTTCTTCCGCGGCCTCTCTTGCGGCCTGGATCAAAGCTCGTTTCTTGGCCGGATCTGCTTGCAGCTGCTGGAACTCCTGCGGAGCATGTTTCTCAATGTCAGCCAAAGCCGCATTTACTACGCGGTTGACGAGGTCTCCCTGCCCAGTAGCCATGTTTGACGTTTTGCTGCGTCAACAGTCCTGAATCACCTGATTTATACATTTTGCATGTGCCTTACACTCAGGCCAGGGCCGGCCACCGACACCACAGCGCGCGCCCATGACCAAAACCATCCCCAGTGCGCTACAACAGTGTACAATCACTGGACTGGACTGGTGGACTGTACTAAAATCATTTTTGTGCTCTCTAATGAGAACTCATGCACCTGTATAGCTATAGAGTTGAACTTGGAAACATGTGCAGCCACTTTCTTTCACTGACTCTAGCGAGAATATTTTTTAATAACTAGACAACATGAAGCATATGCACACTTACTCCTATGAAGTCTGCTTGGCAAGCCTTAAAGCACCCACCATCGTCAATACAGGTGTTGCTTGGAGTGAGTCTTACTGGTTATTTGATTATACTTGCAGATGCAATAACGCTTACAGATCGAGTATATGCAAGCTTAACTTTGAATGTAGCTATATATAATCATCTATCCAACTGCAAGTGTCATATACAGTGACTAGAACCTTCACTAAAAACTTGTACTCAGACTTATAAATATTACTGCCAATTGTTCCATGTATATGTGTACTTAAAACAAGAAAATGCAAGCCCTTTGCATAGAACAATTGATGACTTCTTTCAGGATCTGCTGTTACAGTTAGTCACAATTAAGATATGCTTCCCAATTTTGCTCAAAGGTTGCAGTACCGATCTACAAAAGCCATAATCCATGGGGGGGGGGGGGGGGGGAATACCATTCCATGTAATTGGAAGGAAATATACAGAGGGTACAAACTCTCGGGCACATTCGTACAACACTCTAAGTGTATATGTACATAGAGGGTGAGGCATGGCAAGAACCCTTACAAGAAATGAACTGTTAAAAATGTACACTATACTTATATATAACAATGTGACTGTAAAGCAGGGTTCAAAAAGACAACAAGGAAGGGGGTGACCAGCTGGGGGAGTTCCTTGCAAGGAAAATGTGGTAAGAACATGAGATGGCTGCTTTGGCACAGCGGTCTAGGAGGTCTTGTGTCTTTTTGGGAAGGTCTAATACTGATGATAAAAGAGGGCGCATCTCCCTTTGGTAGTGTCCTAGGGAGCCTATCTCTAGAGTTTCATAGTTGACTGTCCAGCCTTGGTTGGCCATGTCTGAGAATGGAATCCCATATGCCTCTTTGTTCTACTTTCTGGAGCGTGCTGCAGATAAGTTTGATTTTGTGTTTGTTGGGCAGGTCAGTTCAATAACAGTTGCCTGATTGTCACCATTGTGCAGGAGGACCAGATCTGGTTTTAGAGGTGTAACCAGAATGGATGGGGGAATTGTGCTGGAGGGGTGTTCTGTAGCTCTTAAATTGGGGAGGTCTGCATATATAGTTGTTTCAGAGGGGGTGTGACATCTTAGAGCAGAGGTAATGGTGGACAGAACACAGTCATGGCGCCAGGTGTAATGCCCTTGCTCAAGTGCCACTGGGCAGCCATTTAGGATATGTGCCACTGTTGGTCGGGAATTTCCACACAGAGAACATTTGGCGCCACACTGAATCTTCCAGCGACGTAGGTTCAAGGGGGTGGGTAGGGTGTCTGATGCTGCACATAGAATAAATGATAGCTGGCCCGCAGGTAGGCCACCCCTGATCCTTTTCCAGACTTGACTTTCCTGCTCCAGGTTTATTGCTTCTGTCAGTTTGCATTGCACTGATAGGGACGACAGGTGGGTATTCCAATGACTGGTTGTGTTGGACTTAATGCTAGCGGATGCCAGTTTGATCAGTTGTTTGGTGGGGGGAAGGCCAGCAATAGAGGATTGAGCAGAATGGAGAATGTTGACGGCCTCATTTGGGATGTGAAGTGCCTTCACAAAGGACGGTGTGGAAAGATTGAAGTTTATTTCCTGTATCCTTACGTCACGTGAGGTGGAGATGGTGGCTAGTTGGGAGACTCTTGCCTTCAGCCTCTCAGTTGGAAGATGTGGGCAATTGAGGGCCTCTGGGTGGAAAAGGATTGCTTGCGTTGCGTTTCTGGGAAGTCTGAGCCACTTCTTAATAAACTTCAAAAAGAAGACTGAAGTTTTGAGAGCACCTATGTTTCAATGTGCATGGGCACCTGACTTAGTACATCCCTGCATAATTAAGTCATGTCTACCCTTGACACACATGATAAAAATAACCAGGCTCTTCACCTCTTTAGTGGGGAGAGCTTGGGTACGAGGCTACCAATTTTGCTCAATCAAACATCTGAGTCTCTAACTATCAAAGAAAGCCTGTTCAGGCTAAGCCTAAGTGCCTGCCCCTCCTGCATTGAGGCAATAAAGATGAGATACAAAGATAGTGTTCATGAATAGCTTGACATCGTCTGCTAGATTGGTGGCCAACACAATGTGCATCAGGGTTTGAAGCTACACTGAAGATGGTTGGAAACAGCAAAGGCAGCTCTATAGGTAGGGTGTAGTATAGAATAAATAAATGAAGCTCCAGAAGCTGTTATTGGAAAAGTTGTTCGCACATAAATAAAGCTTTCCACATCTTTAGAAAACCCTTCTGTTGTTTGGGAAAAGGCCATTTGCCGGCTGTGGTCATGAGATAATCGGTAAGGGTACTCCCCTGAAGTCCGGTACTTTTTGAGCATATCCCCCAAAAATAGTATGTCACTTTGCCAGAAATGTCCCTCCCATTTAAGCCATAAATCTCCCATTCCCATATCCCTATTTCACACTTTATGTGTGTACAGAAAATTTCCACATGATGAACATTGATGTGCCAGCTGGTGTTGGTGCTTCCCCACTTGACACACAACTTCTGAACAAGACTACTGCACTGTATGCATGGTTTACACACAGAGATAGCTAGTCCATATAGCTACTACTCTACTATCATGTTACACATGCAATCTGATTCGAGAGAGACCCCACCATGTGCATGTGGTAAGAAATGTCTCCCAGAGTACAAGACCCCCATCATGCCTACATAACTATGGCTGTTTAGTTTTGTACGTACTGTTTGACCAGTGTTGTTTTAGTTTAGTTTAGTTATATCAGAACCCACAGAACTGGTACATTTTCGACCTCTGATCATGAGAAGCAGACACCTCTCAACTCTGTACAACGGACATTGATCAGCCCCTGCATACCGCTTGTATGACCCTTTCCAGTTGGATAACATTATCGCAATTCAAAACTTAATGCAGGTGATTAATTATGACTCATGTGGGAGGGAATAAGCACAAGACTAATGTGCATGCAACTGTAGGCTAGTTCGTTAACAGTTGTCTTGGAACCAGACTATACACTCTCAGGGCCACCAGCCAGCTTTTGGTGTAGAGGTGAGCCTGAGAATGAGGCTAGACAACAACACTATATACTATACCTATGTCAAATATTGATTAGAAGCTCATTATTTATAAACTCCTTATGTTTTGTACAATTTTATACATCATAATAATAATAAATTTCAGAGACAGAACAAAGGAATAATTACATAACATTAACAAACATTAATGCTGCACAGGGCAAATTTAGTCTTCCAATAGGTCATATTCTCTACTCCAGTCCTTGTCAGGCATACTGAAAGAAACTAACACATGATTAGAAGGCCTGGGTATGAGGATGTTATTTTTTGTGTGTGTAAGTATTGGATGGTTAAATTTTACTGTCAATCAGTTCTGATTTGCATGATTGAATTTCAGCTGAACAATCCAGCAAAACAACTGATATCCTTTATATGCAGGCTACTTTAGTAAAGAACATATAATGTCATGTACTATTAAACGTTGAAAAGGTCATCTAGCTAGTTTCATGATGCATGAGTTTAGTAAAGAACACATAATATCACGTACTATTAAACATTGAAAGAAGTCACCTAGCTAGTTCCATGCTGTATGAGGCTAGCCTAGGTCCACCATGAGACTGAGGTAGGCAACTGACAAGATCGATAGTGACTCCGACGCCCAGCTTGACTGTTGGCCATGCAAGTTGCACTGGAAGTCACATGACGAATTAGGGCGGTACCACATGAGATTGGGTGAAAAGACAACCTCCCATTACCAAACTGAGTCCACCATTTCTGGTCCATGACATAGTAATGGTACCAGGCCTTCCCGTTTTTTCTCCACAGCTGCGAGATAAAATCTGGGAGTGGCTTGGGAATGAAGCTATGTGCATACTTCAATAATTGTCATAGAGATTGAAGGTATTATATTAAAAGATGAAATCCTGTAAGCATAAATCCTACTACTATACTACCATGCTGTAACTATTATGCAACTGTAGTCTAAAGATGAAGAACCAAGTAAAATAAAATTGTACCAAAGGAAAAAATATATTCAAGGTGGAAAGGAAAAAAAAGCTGAGGGAAGAAATTAAAGTTCAGTGTACACAGTTACATGACTTGTGTAAGCTCTGTATTTAGCATGTAACTACAGTGGGTGCCAACAGCAAACAAGACCAAGGTGTATAACTAGTACTATTACATGATCACATGAGGCACCAAAAATTATTGAACATAGCAGGAATGAGAATCAGCAACCAGTTTTTGTAGAACACAGACAATGTTGTTGGCACTAGGGCGCTTTTTAGGACTTACATCAAGACATTGTTTGATCAATATGATGAGGTCGTGGTCTTCATTTAGCTGTTGTTCTAATTGGTCAATGTATTTCTGACGTCGTTCAACTTCACTGCGGTAACAAGACCTCTCATCATCATAGACTGGAAGCAGGCTACCGGGGAACACTTGTGTAGCAGTGAAGAGGGCTAGATGACCATAGGAGAAGATATCGAGTTTAGTGTTGAATTTAGCATGATCTGAACATGCCTCAGGAGGCATGTAGATAACTGTACCAGGAACACGAGTTGTACTTATTAATTCTGAAGTACACTTAGGGTCAATGTTGATGATGCGAGAATTTCCAAAATCACTTATCTTTGCCACTCTGTCTGAGCTGAGCAGGACATTTCTGGCTGTAAGATCACGATGGATCACAGCTGGTTTGTGATTGTGCAGATAAGCCAGGCCATTGGCTATATCACTTAGAATAAAGACTTTAGCATCTAATGGGAGGTTTGCATAAGAAGAGTCAAGGAGGTATGTATGAAGATTCGTGTGAAGTTGTTCCATCACCAGAGCCGGCAAGTTGGAGTTGGAAAGGAAACAAACTGCTTTGTACTGGACAATGTTGGGATGATTGAGGCTAAATAAAATGCGCAACTCTGTTAAGAATTTCTTGTAGAATTCATCAAAGTTCATGCCAATCTCCATTCTGAATTTCTTTGCTGCATATTTATCTCCATTGATTTTCACCTGCTCAACACTACCATACGCTCCAGCACCAAGTTGTATACCAGTTGGATGTGCCATCTGAATAAGTGGCTTCAGCTCAGGATCATCTTCCCATTTTTTTCCTGCATGAAAGTGTCAATTATCTTGTATGTATGTACTGGGCTTCCTAACCACAAGTACTTAGCTTTACCGTATTCATCACACCTTTACAGACATACTTATCACACTTCCAATTTACAGAAGCCCAGCAAGCAACTTCAAACGCTTAGCTTTAGTGAAATTCAGGTATATAGCCTATGGTTGAATTATTCACTATATTCACCAGACCCTCCTCTCTGGCATGCGCGTGTACTGTACTGAGGGTCTAGGAAGAGACTAACAGATTACATACCTGTACTCTTAGCCTGGTAATGCTGTTCTAGGTCATGTGCAACTCGATTTTGCTTTACTGAAGGGCTTGTCAGAGCTTCACACAGCTTTGTAAGTGTTGGTTGTGCATATGATGGTGGTGCAACATTTAACCATTTGTGAAGAATTTCTCGTAGGAAAGCTACGGGGCCTCCAGGTATGAGTATTGGTGTAGCTTCAACTGTTTTCAGCTCCTCGAAATATAATCCTAGTTGCAGACCAAGATCCTTCCAGTGACTAGCAATGGGCTGAAGATGATTCATGAGGAAACCCAGGTCATTGGGGTCTACAGAGGATATCAGCACATTGGTCAATCTACATTGTTATAAAATATCCAAACCAAAGTGATTAATGCTCTTCAAATGGTAACCACACCCCAAGTGAAAAGAAAATGGTGACTTGAACCTAGGTATATAAAGAAGCCAGAATGGTGGAGCGATTGAGTACTGTAATCTTGTGAAAGAGCACCCACCCTCGAAAGTGCACCCATCCCCTACTTTTGGCCTATATAGGGTCAAAGCTTACTCGAATGAGTGCCCACTCTGGAGTGAGCTTCGCGTGGCTAACGGAGTGTACTTGTGGAGTTTGAGAAGCACAGCCTCAAGCACTATGCATATCTGAGGTAAGAAACTCGGTGTTATACTTCACCAAAGGTTACTGCAAGGCAGCTTTGCGTAGACGGATGTATCTAATGCGGTGCGCACTGCGAGCTACACCATGCCACGGTGACATGGTGCCGTTCAGTGTTGTGTGCCATCAGGCCTTGACTTTGAAGTCGCTGGTATAGCTCCGTTGTATGTTATTGTTTGTCTAATTATTTGCTTCAAGGGCATCAAGTCGCTGTAAACATGACATGGGCGCTCTTTCATGGTTAAATGCGGATACATTCGAAAGAGCGCCCACCCCCCTCTTTAACGGACTTGTAAGGTGCTCAGCCCATGGGTGCTCTTTTGCGAGACTACGGTATACAGGGTGCGTAAACATTGCTGAATAAAGCATAATGTACACATGGCATTTAGTTTCTTTCTGGCTTTTTTTTTTCTTTCTGCTTGGGATGTACTTGCATTTACTGTGAAACATTTGCAGCTTCAAATGTGCACACAGTGCATACTGTTTGTGCCAAATATTCACATAGTGGAATTTGTGAATTGCAAAGAATTTTATTCCACCCACAGAATAACTAAGAACTATCTATACTATTCTGTGCAGCACATAAATCAGTAAACAGGTGGAAAAGAGTAGTAAATGATGTCAGAAATTTGCACTACACACTTACTGAGCTTATCCTGTGGTTTCTTAATGGATGTGGTTTCACCTCCTGTATAGCATGTGTTGGTACATTGTTGAAGGGAGGAAAGGGGGAGGGAGGAAAGGGGGAGGAGGTAGGAAGGTGGGGAAGTTAAAAGATTAAGTGACAGATTAAGTATATGTTATAAACAACCCAACAACTAAGGGGAAAGGCCTTTATACATACACTCTCAATCTCATGCATTTCAGATACTCACAGTCATGGTACTTTTAAATGCAGGCTTTTATATGTATGCTAGCTATGGCACCATGCAGACAACATTATCTCTTCCTATTTTCATTTGCTTTGTGTTGTATCAGACAGACCTGTCTGTGTGGTCTGCACAATTTCACAGCGCAACTACCTGGTTGTTGGTCATGTTGAAGCCTTGGCTGCTTTGGTCTCCCTTCTCCCTCTCCCTCTGCTGGAGCTGGGGCTGGCCTCTTTACAGGAGTTGCTGGAAACAAACAAACAAACAAAAATCATTGGTGTTTTTTATACAAATTATGAAAGCAATTTAAATAACAGTTATATCACGTCTGTGAGGGATTTAAATTGAGTCGTGTTATGCACACGAAAATCAAATTGCATTGCTAGGCAAAAAACAAATATACTCTCTCTCTCTGCACACAATTTGACTTGCATGTGTTCAAGGGTATGCAGCAAATTAAGGCAAAAAAGAAGTATGAGATCAGTATGACATAATGTATTCAAAATAGAAATTGTGTATTCCTGACAGCTGCTGAGGCACTGGGGGAAATAAATTTTATAGGTTACTACAGCAAGTTGGATTTTAAAGTACAGTCTGTCCTTGATGCCTAAACTTGTGTTCTCTTCAGCAGCAAAGATGTGTACTAAATGATCTTGGGTAGTTTTCATCTGACTGATCAAGACAGTGTTTAGTTTTGTTGTTCAAGTGCCAGTTTATGTACCTGATTTGTTAGTTTCATGGCAAATCCACTGTATACAGCTCGCTGTATACCCTTTGATCTAACTGTGTACACTGCGGGCTTATTATGCGCGTACTCAAATTTCCTCTAGAGTGGGCATTACATTACCCTTTATCGTATTATATTTACATGTCTAACTCACACCCCAAGATGCCTAAACAGTAGTACTTTAGCAAAAATTTAGCTAGAAAGATTTTTACGTTACATACCGTATAGCAGGAAACTTTCGAGGGAGAAAACCTTCGCAAATTGGCGAAAAATAAGATTTTCGCAGAGAAAACTTTCGCGGATTGCTCGCTAGTGTCGCCTAAAGATGCCACGCCCCCCAATTTCACGGAGAAAACGTTCGCGAATAGCTACAAAACCTCGAAATTCGCGAAAGTTTTCTCCCTCAAAAGTTTCCCGCTATACGGTATTCATAGCACATCGGGATTGTGCAAGACGTTAACAGTTTACTTAGGTACTAAACACTTCACTTAACAGTTTCCTCCGAAAAAGCTAGGTGAACTGTTGGGTACAGAGTATATGGAGGTATACTGACCTTTTTGCCATATAGCACCACTTTCCTACCTTGTTGGATAAATGAGAGTTTTATTCCTGCATTAATAGGTGCATCATGGCACTAATCTGTATGCTATCAGATTGATGCCATTGCTTCCTCTGGCCTGGCACCTCATTAATTCATTGATTATGTGAATCCTTTAATTCACATCTTGGGGTATAATATTATTTTCATTTTTGGGTGTAAGTCTTATTATATACACTGGTATAAGCATTGTGCAATGCATGCAGGATCAGAGATACAAGATATTCAGGAACGCTTACATATTTTGCTGGCATTTGTAAATGCATAATTATGCAAGTTGGTAGCTTTAGCTGCTAGCAGGAACACTGTATATGCTGTTGTTCCCACTAGCTTAGGGTTCAAGCTGGTTTAACTCCACTCACTCACGCATATGCAGTTTGTTAGCATAAACTTCATGCAGAGACTAAGTTCCAAACTTCTTACCTGATTTGACCCCTTTTTGGTAGTTGTCTAGATACTCCACACAGTTCATTTGCCCTTCTCCTGCTGCTAAATGAAGTGGTAGGATGCCCTGATCATTTCCACATGTATGCGGATCAATACGACATTTTTCAACAAAGTACTTCACAATGTCAAGGTGACCACTCTGGGCAGCTGCATGAAGGGGTAGTAAACCATGCTGTCCCCTACACTTTGGATCACATTTCTGTTCATCAACAAGGTATTTAACTATGTCGAAGTGTCCCGCTATGGCAGCACAATGAAGGCCAGTGTCACCATCATTATCTAAAGCTGCAGTATTACAATTCTGCTCCATAATAAGATACTTGATTATGTCCAATCCACCACAAGAACAAGCCGCATGAAATAGTGTGGCACCACTTCCTTTATGTCTACAATGTGGGTCACATCCTTTCTCTACAAGGTACTTCACGAGATCAACATTGTTACACTTTGCTGCAAGGTGATTCATAAGTGGAGTCATACCTTTCTGATCTGTACCTCTGAGATCAACCTGGTACTTCTCAACTAGGTATTCAACAACACCAAGATGACCACCTTGACATGCATAATACACAGGTGTTCTACCAAACGCTCCCATGATCTCAGGGTCGCATTTCTGCACCTCAATGAAAAACTGGACAACTTCTAAGTGGCCTTCAGATGCAGCATCATGGATGGGAGTACAACAACGCTTATCGTAGCTGTTGGGGTTACAGTTTTTTTTTAGAACAAGGTAGCAAACAATGTCAATATGTCCAATTTTAGAAGCCAAGTGAAGTGCAGTAGAATTGGTGCGTGTAGTTTGATAGGTGGGATCGACCTTACATTCGTCAACTAAATATTCAACAACGCCAGAATGACCTCCCTGGCAGGCTGCATAGAGGGGAGTTCTACCATCTTTATCTTTTATGTTTGGATCACACTTGCTTTCATTGACAAAGAACCGAACTACATCCAAGCATCCGTTTAGAGCAGCAAGAAAAATGGGAGTACAACCATCTATTGTTCTTCGAATCATAGGATCACACTGCTTCTCTAGAACTAAGTATCTGACAACTTCAACCTGTCCATGCTGGGAGGATGCATGCAAAGGAGTCTCACCAAACATGTCTGCAGATTTAGGATCCACCCTTTTTTCATCGACCAAGTATCGAACTATGTCCATTACTCCCTTGGCAGAGGCTATCTGAAGAGGTGAAATACCTACCTTATCTGGACATGATGGGTCAGCCCGATGCTTTTCAACTAGGTACTTGATCATCTCAAAATTACCCGCCTCACAAGCGTAATGAACGGGTGTCCTACCGCTTGGATCTTGAGACATTGGATTGCAGTTTTGTTCATCGATCAGATAATTGACTATATCCAAATGCCCCAATGCTGCCGCTGCATGGAGAGGAGCATGCCCCTTCAGATCCACGACGTTTGGGTCGTAGTGCTGCTTTTCGACGAGAAACTTCACCATGTCCAATTGCCCACTCATTGTTGCCATGTGGAGGGGGGTCACGGCCGCTTCCTCGCTGGTTCTATCTTGTTGTAGGAGAAAATTCCCCAAATTAAAACCTCCACTTGACATGTGTGGGAGAACCTGACGAAGGGGTTCCATATCATTTTGTTGGAATCGTCTTTGCAATCCCTCATCGACAGTCTCCTCCTCGCGGAGGCGTTCCATACACTTTACAAATTCTCGAAGAGTCCGTACCCGGTCAGACATCGCGATTGGCAGACTTTTGAATGGCAAGTACCACACTTTTCAAGTTGCCTTGCTTGCTTATAGTGATACAGGAAAGCGTATTCAGTTATTTTGCTCCATGAATTTATGAAGCCATACGACAACATCGCGGTTTACCAATACTGCAGACACAGACAGGCCTTCAGTTTCCTGCTGCACGTGCAGACAGACAGGATTCTATATGTTCAATTAGGAACGACACCACGATACTTTCAGTACACCATGATCATCCCTACATGTATCTTGTGCCATTTTTTGAAACCACACACGTAGCTATCACAACCTGCTACATGTATTAGCCTATTCATGGCAATAAATAATTGCAGCACTTCCACTAAACATGAAATCACAATTATCCTTCATGCTCACCAACATGCATGCACTACAGTACAGATTCAATTACTGTTCACTCCACAGCCTTCCACATAGCTACAAGACAACCCATGCACATTCACAGTGACATGCTTCAATTTGCTACGTCCACCTTTCATAGACAATAAATGATTACAGCACTGGCTTCCACTAAGCATAGAACCACAACGTAACTCATACCTCATGCACACCAGCATGCATGCACTACAGACAGATTCAGTACTGCTCACTCCACAGCCTTCCACATAGCTACAAGACAACCCACATTGATCTGACACACTCATAAGCAAGAAACAATTGCAGCTGTTCATAACCTTTGTCTCACTGGATATTGCTAAAACTACAAATTAAGAAACACTCTGCATGATGTCCTTTTTTCTAAAAACTACATGACAAAATGACATCTGCATCTCTTTAACTGTAAGAACACCTGACATATGTGAACAGTGCAACTACCATTTGCATACAAGATTGCATCCAAAAGTAAAACGAACGTAACTAGATGTATAGGGATGGTGTAAAAGTATCATGGTGTTGTTCCTACCTTGTTTGGTTGCTTTTGGGGGTTCCATCCCTGCATGCACTTATTTTCACTTGAAAACTATTTTTGCATGCACTTGTTCAGCAGACATGCGGCAGCCTCAATTTTCTGAATCACTAGACTGTACTACTGGGCTCTAATTTCAATGTACTAAAAATGTTGTTGATGAGATTCACCTACCTGTAGAGTTGTATACATCACCATACAGATAACTGCAAGACGCTTTCCTGTTTTTTTTTTTGTTTTTTTTTTTATACGAATTTGTAATATATATATATTAGATATATACACACAGGATGAACAAATAGCGTAAGCTAGTGCAAAGTTCACCCTATAAAAAGAAGAAAAAAGAAGTTATATCAAACAACATTATCAATAAGGGATTTAAAAAAAGGAAGGGAGAGACAGTGGTGAAAGTTCTCAGGCAATTGGTTCCATAAGGACACAGAACTTGGGACACAGGAATGAAAATAACTATTTGTATGTGCAAATGGCTGATACAGAAATATGCTTCCATGTGATCTCAGATTCCAACTTGAACGGTTCACTGGGAAAAAAATGTTTGAGGGCATGACCATGAGACCATTCAGACATTTGTAGACCACAGTGAGCTTTAGCTTCTTTCTCCTATCCTTTAGAAGTGGTAGCTTCAGGAGGTTTCTTAAGTGGTTGTGAGGCTCTCTCCAGCGTTTTGTGCATACTCTGAAGGCAAACTTTTGCACTGACTCAAGTAGTTCAATATCTTTGTGCAAGAACGGGTCCCAGACATGACAACAGTACTCTAGAATTGGTCGGACAAGAGTCAAATATAGTTTTTTGAGAGTGCTTGTGTTGCACCAACGGTAGAATTTCCTATAAATAAGTCCAATCACTCTTTTTGCTCTTGCCACAATGTCCGAAATATGTTCAGACCAGCAGAGATTATAGGAAATTGTGATACCAAGGTACTTGAAAAGATAGACTCGATTAAGTGACTCTGAGTAAAGAGTAATGCAAAACTGATTTGAGATTGAACACTGTTTCTTTCTAGTTATCAACATAGTCTTACATTTGCTGCTGTTTAGAGTAAGAAAGTTGTCCCGAGTCCATTGACCAATTTTGTCGGTGTCTGATTGCAGGTCAACTAGGTCTTGTGTGCACCTGATAGGCTTGTAGAGAAGCATATCATCAGCATAAACAATCAATCGGGTATCTGGGGATAGATCTGCCAGAAACACTGAGTCAACATAGATAATGAAGAGTAGGGGCCCCAGAATAGATCCTTGCGGGACACCTGAGAGTACTGGTAAAGAATCTGAAGCTTCTCCATTTACAATCACTCTCTGTTGTCTGTTGTAAAGGTAGTCTCCCAGCCACTGTAGAATATGGGAGTCAAGACCCATACTGGCTAGCTTGTTTAGGAGAGGTCTATGGGGTACTGAATCAAACGCTTTCTTCAGGTCGAAGAAGACTGTGCCCACCTCTGCATTCTGCTCCAAGATCTGGTGCCACTCATCAGTCACTGTGAGCAAGGCAGAACCGGCTGATCTACCAGGCAGAAATCCCCATTGGTTTGGGGATAGAGGACAGAATAAGTCAACATGTGTGAAGATTAGATTGTAAAAGTGCTTCTCAAGTATCTTGCTCAGAATAGAGAGAAGAGAGATCGGCCGGTAGTTGGAAGCTTGTGCTCTGTTGGAAGACTTAGGTATAGGTACTATATTAGAGTTTTTCCATTCATCTGGGACTATTCCATTCATTACAGAGTAATTGAAAAGAGTTTTGAGAGAGGGTGCAATGACAGATGCAGTAGATTTCAGCATTCTAGCCGCTATACCATCTGGTCCTGATGCCTTATTAGTATCCAAGGCTTGCAGCAATTCCAGTATCTCTTCCTCTGAGCAGAGAAGTTCAGGAGGGCATAGGTCAGGATGTACTCGCATCTGTTCAATATCTGAGGTATCAAGTGGGGGTTCAGATCGATTGAAGCAATTGGAGAAGAACTGGTTTAACATTGACGCCTTTTCTTTATCGGATGAGGCTGTAGAGTTGTTATGTAGGAGAGTTGGTATTGAAGAGGATGAGTTATTTAATTTCTTCATAGCACTCCAAAATTTTTTGGCATTTGAGGATAGATTACATAACTTTTCCATGTACTCCTTTTTTGCTCCGCGAAGGTTTGAAACTAGTTTGTTGCGCTGAATTTTATACTTTAGCCAGGATGTGGAGGTTCTCAGTTGCTTCGCCCTCTTGAAGAGAACATTCCGTCTCCTCATGCCATTTACGAGCTTTCTGTTCAACCATGGTGCGGCACTCCCTGCGGTGGAGGTTGTCTGAGGGATGCATTCATACATGATCTCATAAAACCTATTTTTCCAGTTTATCCAAGAGACGTTAATATCATCATTTTCAAGTAGTGTGTTCCAGTCAGTATCTCTAATTCTCTCCCGAGCTTTATCAAAATCAGCGAGATCATACCTCCAATAACGCCTGTGAGTTGCTTTGGCTTTTTCCTTACTCCCTTTCATTTTTACTTGCAAAAAGACAGAATTGTGGTCTGAGTTTGCAAGGGGTGGCATAACGGTGCACTCACTAACATTCTGCAAGTTAGACACAAGTGCGAGGTCAATAATTGAGCTGTGTCCTGATTGGCTATAATGAGTTGGGTCCTTTACTACCTGAGTAAGAGAAAAAACATGCATAAGGTTAGACAGCTTACAAAAAAGATGATGAGATGTATTACAGAAATCGATGTTGAAGTCACCAAGGAGGATGAAGTTTGTGAAACAGGTGATGTCCAAGTTTTCCAAACATGTATACAAAGCATCCATGAGTTCCGAGGATGAATTTGGTGGGCGATAAAATGCTCCGACTGTGGTTTTTCTATTGTTTACTGTGAGGGACAAAATAAGAAGTTCCAGATCTGCATTGTCCATAATAGGAGTGGTAGAAAGACAGTCTCTTACATAAACCACAATTCCCCCACCATGCCGGTTTCTGTCACGTCTGAAACATTGGTAACCCTGGATAGTGATTTCAGCATCAAGGATTTCTGCACTCAGCCAGGTTTCAACCACACAGATGACATCAAGATCTTCAGCCTCAACTAGCAATTGTAGTGATTCTATCTTAGGTAACAAGCTACGAGCATTTAACAAAAGAATTTTCAGCTCATTATGGGGCCTATCAAACCTGTGTGAGCTTTCGCCCCCCACGTAGCCACTGTCTTTCACTGCGCTTGATCTAAAAAAGGAGATGTGGGGTTGTCAGGGACTTCTACGGGTTTGGTACACTGCTCAAGCTTCCAGTTTGTCTGGATCTGAACTGGTTCCCAGTTACTTTCAAGTGATTCAAGGACTTCCTCTGAGCCCTTGAGTAGGAACCACCACCTTTTGCGGTTTCCTGTTCTGGGATTTTGAACTCCTTTGGCATGCACATTTACTAGCCACTATAAAGTAAAAGTTTTAGCACTGACAATGTAATATGGCTTGGGACGTGTGTGACTCTTGTTTGTTATATGTTTGATACTGACAGATTGATCATACTTTCTGGCATGTATACATAGGCGTCGGAAGCAAATTGAGAGTGGGGGGCCATAGTTCACAGTAAGCGCGCGCGCAGCGCGCTCGAAAATTTTGAGGTCACGCCCCCTGCCACACCCCTCAAAAGCGCGTATACAGTGCGCTAGCGCGAGGTCCATAAGTACTTACAACCAGCCATACGCGCGAAAACGCAAGTTCAGCAAACGCAAACCAAGTATCCTTCGTCCAAAAATTGTAAGACAGTACAATAATCGTTCGATCGATTGACAACGTCTAGCCAGCTAGCTAATCATTATTATATACATGACCACGCCTACTTTGAGGACGCCTATGTGTATATATGCACCTACAGGCAGTGACCACATATACACAGTCAAGCATGCTTCACAGCAGCATAAATTATCCAGATCACTGTCATTTATTTTGAGAGAGGTGTAGAGATCCCAAACTACTGGGCATTTACGAACATATGTAAGTATGATGTACTACATTTGGATAAACTATTATACTACTAAAGAAGATTTGTATTAGGAGTGTCCACCGTTTTAGTCAGGGAGTACCTAAACTATAAGTATAACATTGTGGGGTGAGTAATTAGTAGTATCTGCATCTATAGCAGCATTTTGCTTTACCAGCAGATCACATCACACAGACCATGCAATGCAGGAAGGCTTCTCACTCTCCACTCCCTGTAATGAACCCATGCAGGCAGCCTCACTGGGGGCGGAAGCAGGATCTGCAGATCAGCAATGAACTGGTTGAGTTGTTGTTTGGCTCCATGGGTGCATCTGAGATGGCTTCTGATGCCACCCTGGGGTCAGCACTGATTGGACCATTTCTCCCCACCTTTGCACAAACAGGCTTAACAAACATTCCTCTCACATTATGTTGTAGGGGGTTCATTTCTGGCATGGGGACAATTTTTCGCCAAACTGCATGAGCAAAGTTAGTGCTGATTTGAGGAGGCCACTATTTAGAGAATAACTAAGTAAATAAGTAAATAACTGATGAAGCCAAGTATAGTAAGCAATTGTCAGGGATTCATTTAGATAAAAATGTTGGAAATAATAAAAACGATGCGGCACAAAGCACCATGCAATGGGGAGTATTGCCTAATGTGCTATACTTTAGCTATTCTTGCATTACCTTTATGGTGTCATATATACTCTGTAATTTTCTAAGCAATATCCGAGTCATAGCTACATATTACATATGATGTAATGATACTGTCAACCTCTGATCTTGTGGGGGGAAGCTCTCCCCCTGCCCGTCCTTGTGGACAAAACCTATTTGTTAAATCACCGCATTCTGCTTGGTCATTCTGGGTCCTCTCCAATTGCATCGAGGCGACATGAATCAGTTGACAACTTGCTTGAAGGCATCACATGTGATGTGGTACCCAGAAAACTGTAAATATTGTCTACCCATGAACTAAATGTGATTTAGTTAATCGATTTTAGTGACAAAGCCCAAATTAAAGTGCTAATGTTGCTGGACTTGATGAACTGATCATTCTCTCAGAGTTTCTCACTATACAAATGAATTGACCACAGGTAGGCCTTGATGGATTATTCTTTGAAGTACCTACTACACATGTTCATGTAATTACCAAAACAACCACTGTCTCTTCAGCTTCCTTCTGGTGGTTGGCTTGTAGAAATACCCTCTATCACCAAAACAACCACATGTACAGCTTCCTTCCCGTGGTTGCATGGCTTGTAAAAATCCCCTCTGTCACCAAAACAACCACTGGCTCTTTAGCTTCCTTCCTGTGGTTGGCTTGTAGAAATCCCCTCTATCACCAAAGCAACCACTGTCTCTTCAGCTTCCTTCTGGTGGTTGGCTTGTAGAAATACCCTCTATCACTAAAACAACCACTGTCTCTTCAGCTTCCTTCCTGTGATTGGTTTGTAGAACTACAAAACAATCACAGCTTCCTTCCGGTGGTCGGCTTGTAGAAATACCCTGTATCACCAAAACAACCACTGTCTCTTCAGCTTCGTTCTGGTGGTTGGATTGCTCTCTATTACCAGAATAACTACTTGTCTGCAGAATAACTGCTTTGTCTGAATTTTTATCAGATGTTGACATAATTAGCCTCGTTCCCAGGTCCTGCCCAGCTTTCTGTCGCTTGCAGTACCGTACTGCAAGCAACGGAAAGCTGGGCGGGACCTGGTACTGCAAGCGATGGAAAGCTGGGCGGGACCTGGGAACGAGGCTAGACATAATAAGACCCATGTAGAGCAGTTCAGTAGGTTGCAATTGACTATGGGTAGAAAATTGATGAAGCCAAGTAAGGTAAATGCAATAATAAATGCCAGTCAGATACTATGGTGGTCAAGCACAATGAGGTAGGCATGCTGCACACAGCAGGAGCTGATCATGCAGGAAGAGGTTTTGCCAGCAAACAAAATGCTCTGAAACCTAACTCTAACAGCCATCCCCTCTCACACAAATCCTGGGTCAGCCTAGATATCTCCCTCCCCTGCTTCACACAGCTAGCTAATACTAAGAAGACTACACGTTTATGTGCGCATGTGCAGTAAAATTTCCCTATATAAGGCAAATCTTCCTCCTAAAGGGCATGCTGCTGGGGGTCAACCCTCCTTCATAATTCCCACCAGGCCAGCCACCAATCTAGGGTTGGTATTGCATATATTACATGTCTGCGCCATCCCTACATAGAGAGAGAGTCTATCGACTCTGACAAACAACATTGAACATGCAGAAGCTCATTATTCAATGTTTTACACACATCATAATACGGTGCATGTGGTGCATTTCATTGTAAAATTTCAGAGACAGAACAAAGGAATAATTATGTAACATTCTATTGCACCGGGTAGGTTAGTCTTCCAATAGGTCATATTCTCTTCGCTTGAACTTCTTCACTACAACAGTTACTGCAATTACTAGGATAGCAATCAGTATAGTCCCACCAACTAGAAGACCAATCACTAGGTCAATCTGTGTGTGTGTGTGTGTGTGTGTGTGTGTGTGTGTGTGTGTGTGTGTGTGTGTGTGTGTGTGTGTGTGTGTGTGTGTGTGTGTGTGTGTGTGTTTGAGGGATAAGAGAAATAAAAATGCAAAATAAAAATTAAGGGTCCGGTAGGGTACTCGTCCGTCCTCCCACAGGTGTGTCAGACCTAAAACATTCATTTTTACTTGATAGCATCTGAATGTTCCCCTCACATTGGCATATGATCCGTTCTCCACATGTGCATTGATATACAATAGTGAGACTATACATGTATGTAGTCTAATTATAATATTTTCCTCTGATGGTATATTTATCTACACGCAGTACTAGTTGTTAGTTTGCTTGAATTGCTGGTCATCAGGGGAGTTCCCTTTCCGATCCTCGTAAGACCACGGGTTTCGGTCCCTTTAAACTCCCGACCCGTAGCCCACTACAGAAAGGGCGGGACCACTCCCCGCCTAAAGCTTTCTTAGAGGAGCCCAGCACTTGGTTACATTTAGAATATCCTGGCATCTTTAGCTATATTAATTTTAGTGTACCTGATGTTGACCGTGATGACACGCAACTTTGTTCCTTTTTCTTCTCTAGTTCTGTTGAGCTAACTTTGACTAGTTTAGCCTATGGCAGTTTGGCAGGTTCTTTTAAAACAGCAGTTATAGTTTACTGGTCCATATACTGGGGTTTTCTGTCTTTTGGTTACATCACTTCCTCAGTTTGTTGTTAGTAAACACAAGTAGGTTGTTGTTTACTGTGATAAGTGTCTAGACTTACTACACTATCAACTACAACAAAATTACACCCACAACTATAGCTACAGGCTTCTAGTCAGCTGCTTTTAACTTACCTTTGTGTGTGTGTGTGTGTGTGTGTGTGCGTGTGTGTGCGTGTGTGTGTGTGTGTGTGTGTGTGTGTGTGTGTGTGTGTGTGTGTGTGTGTGTGTGTGTGTGTGTGTGTGTGTGTGTGTGTGTGTGTGTGATGTGCGTGTGATGTGTGTGTGTAAAAATTAATAGCAACAAATTGAAGAAGCCGGACTTAGGCCAAGTGAAAATAAATTATTAGTTTCTCATCAACTTATAAGTCCAGATTAGGCATGCGGAGAGGAATATTATTTTTATCTTTTGCTGTGACAAGCACATGTTCAATTAGTTGATATGTGATCCTGGGGTGATCGCCCGATATACACCGCAACAGAAGCTGTCTGATAATGGTCTGGCAAAGTTGTTTCCTGATCAAGCACACATGAGCTGTACTCGTACTAAACATCAGAGATAGTTGCATTTTCTGGTACGGCAAGGCCACACCAAGGTTTCAGCACCCTTGCCTGGTGGCAACAAATTCATACAGTGGAACCCCGCTTAACAGACACCCCTCAACAGCGGACAGCCACGATATAACGGACAATTCTGAAAGTCCCGACTGTCCTTCCATTCACTTCAATACTTAAGGTTACGGGATACAGTTTGCTCATTAATATTCATTTAACCGGTTCAGTACTAAGACCTGCATAGTCAATTGCATGCATGGGAGCAACCATATAGGTTTAAGTGTTTGGCAGTGGAACAGAGGCCATCTGCTGCTGTATGAGAGCTCGGGCTGCCCTAAATTAGGGTATAGCTACACATTTAGCAAGCCTAAACTCTCTGGATTGAGATCCAATCATCTAGCTTGGGCTACAACCCTTGAAGGTTTTGAGAAATCAGCCCATTTCGCAAGGCCCCTGTGCCTATTAGCCTCGTTCCCAGGCTCTCCCCACACGCAAATGAAAAATCGAGAGGAAAGGAGAGAGCCTGGTAAAATTTATCACGTGAGAAATGTCATAAGTAGAGAGAACTTAATTATAAGTGGGCGAACGAATGAACTCACCCACGCTTTATGGACAGAATATACTCGTTCCGCTGCGAAAGCTTTATGGCTGACAGAACGGGACTAGGCAGCACTACGCTACATTACCTGGCAGTACGGCAAGCTATGGTGAGCGTATTCAGAGCGTACATTCGAAAATCACGCTAACGGTCAGTTTGCCTAGCTAAGCAAGTAAGTTACTTACTCGCTTAGCTAGGCAAACTGACTGCTTATACCCCGGAGAATGGCTTTCACAGCAATTAATTTTGTACTAAATAGGACGGAACATCCTCTGTCTACGTGCATGCCTGTACCACACCCTCTGCGTACTTAGACCTTGTCAGTTGTGAAAGCTTGATCAACGTCAAGGGGGAAAAGGACGCCATCCCTCAGGTGATCTTTAACAACAAAGAACTTCAACCAATAGCTGTATGTGCTTTCAGTGAACTGTACCCAGGTGAGCAAGAATGGGAAGCATTTGCCACAGTTCTGTTGTCTCCACTACACAAATTGTCTGCAAGGAACGAAGGCTGCAGATGGAGTGAGAACGGTGAAGGCGCAGACGATTGGGTGAGTCGGCAAGGGAGAGGGAGGGGTGCTTGGAGTCTGAGCAAGAACGGCGAAGACGCAGACGATTGGGTGAGTCGGCAAGGGAGAGGGAGGGGCGCTTGGAGTCTGAGCATATGACATACCATCATCACTAGCATCCATAGACCTGTCTAGAACTGACGAACTCCTCCCTGCCATTGCTTATTGTTTTCTCTGTAGCAGACACTAACCTGTACTGATTCATCACTGATTCTTTCCCATGTATTTCTATCACTAACCAGCAGTAATATATAATGTGTAACAAAGGACACAGCACTGCAGTGTCCTCATGCATCAAAAACAGTAATGGGGTTGAATACCACTCCACATGCATTACATCATTAATTAATTTACCAGTAAGCAACTCATGATCATTCACTTCAATGACTTATCACACAATAAATTTTTGCTGAAAATACAACTTCCAGCACTTCAAGATTGACATATACTCGCTCATGCTCGCCCCACAATGTCCTGCACTCACCTAGTATACATGCAGCTGTAAATAAAACACACACCGGCTGAAGGATGCACGCACGGGGATGAGAAACTAACCATTTATTTTGAGAGTAAAGCTATGGCTTCTATGTATGTACTGTAAGGAACTTCTCATGCTATCAGGAGACTTACCACAAAGTTATTGGAACCACAGTCAACATACGCTGAGAGAAGAGAAGAAACAAATGCAGTTAACCGATCAACCGTTTTGTCAAGCAGTTACAATGTCAGCACAAATAAAGGTATACCAGGGTGCACCTGCTAGATTTTCTGGACATATTTAAGGACAAGAAACGTCAGATTCAGCTATAATACATTAAGTCTATAATTATGCTCCCTATTGTAACTGTTGAGGCAATTATGACATCATAATTTCTGGGGGGGATCCCAGTGTCCCCCCCCCTCCCATCTGTATGAAACACTGTACACTGCCAGTGGCATAGCTAGGATGAACATGCTATGTGGGCACAGTAGTATGTACCAGGTAGGGATGACTGGGGGTACGTTCCCTCAGGAAAAATTAAATGTTCTGAGATTGCTTCTGAGGGCTGTTGGGCCACAATATATCACCGTAATCCTTCCTTCAGTCTTACCTGTAGTTTGTGATAAGTAAGATTCTGATCACCTCATGTTCCGTGCATCCTATACTATACAACTGCCACTCACATGTGTTGATAACTGATGTTTGATCTGGGCACCATTGAATCTTACATGGGCATAGGCTCAGGTATGCCTGGGTGTAGCTACGCCACTGAAAACTGCCAATTGTTCCATGTGTACTTAAAACAAAAAAATGACAGCCCTATGCATAGTACATAGTTGATGACTCCTTCAGGATCTGATGTCCTCATTATGCTGCTTACTGAGAGAGTGGGAAGGGGTGATCATAAATGCTTGAGCTCTTATGTCAGTGAATGACACATGCGCCACATGATCATCAGCATCAGAGCCAGCAGACGTCACATTAGCTGTGTGTGTGTGTGTGTGTGTGTGTGTGTGTGTGCGTGTGTGTGTAATGTGTTTGGGGGATAAGAGGAAACAAAAAACAGATAAGGGTTTCGTTAGGGTACTTGTCATCCTCTCACAGGTGTGTCAGACCAAAATATCCATTTTTGTGATGCTTATAAGACCCCTTTCTTTTGCCTCTCCTCCCACCTATTGCAAGGGACATTTTTATTTTCCTAGAGGCTGTCTGCTTGTGTTAAAGTCCATTCTTTAGCATTAGTATTTAGTTTCATACAGTGTATACACACATGCTAACTGCAGAATGATGTATTTACTCAGTAACTTTAATTATTTAGGTGGTTTGGATGCTGGTCATCAGGGGAGTTCCCTTTCCAATCATCGAAAGACCACGGGTTTCGGTCCCTTTAAACTCCTGACGTGTAGCCCTCTACAGAAAGGGCGGGACCACTCCACGCCTAAAGCTTTCATAGAGGAGTCCAGCACTTGGTTTAATTTGGAATACCCGGGCATCTTTAGCTGTACTTAGTGTACCTGGTGTTGACCATGATGACAAGCAACTTTTTCTTTTTTCTTTCTCTTGTTCTGTTGAGCTAACTCTGACTAGTTAGCCTGTGGCAGTTTGGCAGGTTCTAATAAAACAGTAATTATAGTTTACTGGTCCATATACAGAAGTTTTCTGTCTCATTACTTTCTCTGTTCGTTGTTAGTAAACACAAGTAGGTTGTTGTTTACTGTGATAGCTAAGTGTCTAGACTTACTACACTACCAACTACAACAAAATTACACCCACAACTATAGCTACAGAGTCAGCTGCTTTTAACTTACCTTTGTAGAATAGTGAGAGAGAGAGAGAGAGAGAGAGAGAGAGAGAGAGAGAGAGAGAGAGAGAGAGAGAGAGAGAGAGAGAGTGAGTGAGAGTGTGTGTGTGTGTGTGTGTGGGTGTGTGTGTGTGTGTGTGTGTGTGTGTGTGTGTGTGTGTGTGTGTGTGTGTGTGTGTGTGTGTGTGTAGCCTAGGTATCTCCATACCATGTTTAACAAAGCTGTAGCTATAGCACTAATAAATGTTTTGTTTGTTTCAAGGATGGTTAACTGAAGAGACAGTGGTTAGTTTGCTCACTGCAAAAATGCCTGTGTTGAATCAACCTGCGGCGGTGCTCCTAGCGCGTGTTGATTCACAGAGTGTGTGTTGAAACAACATATCTAGGGCTGTTGTCGGGTTGTTTCTACCCGTCCACTAAATTCAACACGCACGTTGCGTGTTCATCTCAGCCCAACACGCACGGGTGTAAGTTGTTTTGACACGCTTGCGCGTTGTTTGCAACACACGGCGCGTGTTGTTTCTGCGTCTTACATTCAACACGCGATTTGTGTTAAAGCGTGACGGGGATCAACACGTTCCGCGTGTTGAACCGGTGGGTTAAACAACACGCACCGTGTGTTGACACCGAGTTCTGGAACAACACGCACTGTGTGTTAACTTCGACAAGTGAAACAACACGTGCCGCGTGTTGAACCGGTGAGTTAAACAACACGCACCGTGTGTTGACATCACGTTCTGGAACAACACGCACTGTGTGTTAACTTCGACAAGTGAAGCAACACGTGCCGCGTGTTGAACCGGTGAGTTAAACAACACGCACCGTGTGTTGACACCGAGTTCTGGAACGACACGCACTGTGTGTTAACTTCGACAAGTGAAACAACACGTTCCGCGTGTTGAGCCGGTGAGTTAAACAACACGACCGTGTGTTAACGCCAAAAAAAACCCAACAACACGCACTGTGTGTTAACGCCGACACGTGTACAAATCATTCCGCCGCATGCTTTTCTTCATTTCTGCCTATACAGAGATTGTAAATGAGCTAGACTTTATGTCCTGCTTTTTTTGTAACTGGCGTGATGATATAAAGCATTTTTTTCATGACTACAAGTATTACATAAAAATTACAACCACCTGCACATGAATTACAACTGCATACATACTGCAAGGCGCTAAAATCTGCGCGCTAGCAGCTGTTGAGTGATAACCTAGCAAGCGGCAGGCTAAAAGCACCGAAGTGCGTTTCTCAATTTCTCTGGCTTTCCAACTCCACCCACTGGTGTAATAAGGTATTTCCTTCCCCTCCCTAACTCTCATTAATTAACATGTAAAATAAAGACAAATTCATATAAATGAAGACAAATTTTGTTCTTGTCTTCAGCACTCCATTCTCATTGTCGCGAGCTCTTCTTGTCTTGCTTGCCCTGGCCGGAGGAGGTAAAAATGAAAATATGCAACAGCCACAGCAATTCTTCTTGTTTAATACATACATCATTATCCTTCGTCCACAGAAAGTGCACACAAAGTTCAATGGCTAACAAGGTAGGAACCCACAAGACCGGTAAGGCAGGATAATTCTGATTAATTCATTGAAATTTTATAATCTTTCTGCAATGCTGTGTCTATGCACAAAAATTAAGCAGTGACTGGAATTATCCTGCCATGTCGCATTTTAAAATTAATCGTCTGGTACTAAATATTCCATGTTGCACAAGATGTGCACTAAACGATAGTGAATGGAGGAGGGTGAGTCAGGAACTAGCCTTCAAAGAGCGACAATTAAAGGGGGTGCATAATATTTATTCTGCCAGAAATTTTAATGATGAGTTCATAGCATTCTAAGGTGCCCAAAAAATTTGGCTAAGTGAAGATCTTTACTTTTGCTTTTGTGTAAATGAGTACGTCAAAGGCACATTCTGCACACATCATTAGTCTTAACAATAGTTAAAATGTTTTGAACGTTGCTAGGTGACGCTGTCGCAAAAGTGCGCTGGCCCAAGAAATTCAACTTGGTTCACCAGATTGTTTTTCTTTGTGAGAGGGTGGGGTCTGGAGATGAGACTAGTACATCATCACAATAAGGGGTACTATAACCCTCCATTATACTATAGCTAAATGAAATACTGCAATCTGATTGGTCATTGCAGGTAGTATAAACCACTTATACCACGTGTAATTGAACTTATACCACCTGTGATATCCGTAGATAGTATAGAGATAATTGCCGAGCGCATTAGCGCGAGGCTCTGAATGAGGGATCTATTCTCGCAATGTACGTGCGTACGTGCATACGTACGTACGTACGTACGTGTCGGTCACGCTTAGGAATGTCAATTTGAGGTCACACCCAGGCCAGGCAGGATACAGATACCACGTGCATTACATGACGACGTCGGGACGACGTTTTTGGTGATGGCCGGTCCGGATGGAGGACGGGAGGATAGCGCGGCTGGGCCTTCGCAACGTACGTATTTGGCTGAGTCAAGTGCAGAAGCGAGTACTGAATGCAGCCGACGGCTAGCGACTCTGACAAAGAAAAAAACAAAGAGGTCAGTCCACAGTAGAGCACAAGATAGAGTTCAACAGTAGAAAGCACGTACTGGAGACTCTTCACAAGCCAGGTATTTAGGCTCACTCTTCACGTTACCGTTGTTTTGTACTGTTCTTTGGGCTCCCACTATACTAAACGAGCAACTCCTGACACCTGCGCCGCGCGCCCCATCCGCGCATGGCGCTTGGAGTGGCGCGAGGCATCATACGCATGCGTACTCCTAGTTTAATACCATGAAGCGCTACAAATATAGCCACCAAGTCTCATACAGTTTCCGTACGCAAAGCGCTAAGCTCGTTAGCGGTTGTATGACAATGGCTGCAGTCTGAAGACAGCTTCGGATAGAAAGCGTTTGGCTCGACAGCGGTGGTCTCGAACTTAACCAGTTCACACAGAGTTTGCCTACAGTTTCAATGGGAGCCATAGGTAGCTACTATTCAAGAAAGCGTGTGTGTATCTATGCTTGGAGCAACCACTTACCATAAATTTTAAATGAGCGCATTCAAATATTTCATGAAGATTGGAGGGCTACCGTATCAGAGTGCAGCGTTGGCGACCCGGAGCGAAGACGACTGAAGTTGAAGCATGTATGACAACTTAATTCTGGTTTATGCTTCTACCATCAACGGCAGGCTGCTCACAGACAGTACTAATTTGATATAGACTGTGGTTGAGGTCGCTCAGGTAAGGGCCAGTATAAACTGCATTCATAAAAGCTTAGTCCATGCATGTGTAGCCACATTAGCTGCCCTGGCTCGAGAAATGGCTGGCATATGCGATACTTAGCTATCTCTGGTGAGGACTTATCTACTTATGCGTCATCAAGTTTAACTTATTACCCTCCTGCTGTGTGCAAATCAGTATATCAACAGTTAGCTGCTTGCTCAGGCTCGCCCCATGATGATGAATAGTACTGTGCTAGGCAATACTCAACAGCAAATAGAGTTTTGATGGCCATTCAACACCTCTGAAAAACGGACAACTACTGTCATTCATTATAATGAAAACATAGATACTCCCATAACTACCACACACTGTAAAAAATTGGAGGTTGATTTAACCCAGAAAAGGTAATCTCAATTGCAGTCCGGATTCATCTAGGTCCAGGCAGTGGCTCACCTCTACTTTTGCCAGGGTTTAGGGTTACATCCCTTGTCCAGTGCATGTTTCTAGCAAACAATGAATTGGGTTGCAAATGAAATTCAAATTGTTATTGCATTTTTGTGCCAAAAAGGGGTGGAACTCTCACTATATTCATGTATTATTGGATTGACTCTGAAAAATATTCATGCACTATTGGCGAACCTTTGGGCAGTATTTATGTGCTTTTATGCAAGTATTCATGCCATATTGGAACTTTGAGTACACAAACAGTGTAACCCTACACTGTGGTAAACGTGGGAGGTGGTATAGATCCTGCAACTGAGGTAACCCATTTTAAACTGAATGATGAATCCAGACTGCAACTGAGATGACCTTTTCTGGGTTAAATTAACCTCCAATTTTTTACAGTGCAGTAACACCCTATTAGCCTTTGAAATTCATCCCAGTTACACAAGTGGTCATGCTGCAACAGATGAATTGTTAGGGCGTTATTGCATATCACTGTTAGGTAATAACATGCTCAACATGTTGTGATGCATTAGTCTGCTGCTCCATCACTGCAGCTAATATCAAACAGCAGCAGTGTTATGTCAAGTGTTAATCTGAATGATCAGCAATTCAACTGCTGCAGCATTAGCAGACACACCCTGCCAATGAACACGCTTTGTACCATATAGCAACAATATACGTCATGCACAAGTTGGCTACAGGACAGTTATCAAACATACCCAGGGCTTCCGTAGTCTTGGTGTTGCACCCACTAGTGGGCTTACGTACCTTTTACATGGTTAATAGCTGTAATATGATTACGTCACCTCCCTTGGTCTTCATCCAGGTCTATCGCAAGACGACAACAGCGAACTCATAGACTGTGGAGAAATGGAGAGTGAAAGTGCAGATTAAACACTGTAAGTTACAGTGGTTGAGCTACCTAACTCTATTGCCCACATAGATCAAAGCTAAAGTGATACTTGTGCTCTTCTCTTTTACCCCACAGGTACTGAAACATTATGCCAAAAATATAAGTGGAAAACGAAAGTGTTGGTATCTATTATGTGGTTAAGTGAATTGGATGTTGTGTGACTATTTTTGATACTACTACAATCAAGTTACCTGAGCTGGATAACTTTGTTACATTTCATTCCGCCTGCTCCAGTAGCAAAACGTCTTCAACAGTTGGACGAAGGAGGTATCACTACACCTCCGAAAAGTGGAAATCAAACTGGCGTGGCTGATCTGTACATGGTATACACGATAACACTCAGACGATGCAAAAATCAAATAGTAGTTTTTCTCCGTAAACAGCCAGTACATTTGAACAGTCTTAGCTCAATTTTTTCCTCGATCAGCTAAAATCAGTCTTTGATCCCTACTGCAACTCCCTGATACAGCCAACAACCAATAACTTGGTAGTTCACTGAGATCTTGCTGGACAAACCAACGGCGGCTGCTCTGCTTACACGTGGTCAATTTGTACTTCCGGTAGGCGTGGCCGTTGCAAAAGAAAACGCATATTTGGAACGCTGGCGTAACGACTGGTGTGAAGAGCATTTGAACGGTACCAACTTTGCCTGAATATTCGGCACCGCGTAGGCTGAAATCGTCTTAATTAGTGGACGTTGTTTACGAGAGGGCGGGGCGTTTCCATGGAAACCAATTTGTTTGCTTACATCATCAACCACAATACAATAACAAACCGATTTGTTTGCTTACATCATCAACCACAATACAATAACATTCACTCACTCAGTTGTCTCACTCAGGTATAAAGCTGTTGGACATTGACTTTCCCTTGATGACTGCAGAAGCAAAATGTCAGCAGTTTGCTGAGTGAAATGCAATGTACCTTCTTCCCATTTCCCCATTTTCCTCATTTCCCATTTCTCATTTCTCATTTCCTCGTTCCTACTTTTAGAGTGACCAGCTGACAAGGCACCATGTTGAAATCGAAAGTACAGTAATATGAATAAGCGCACGTGCAAACTAGTCACATGTCTATCATCAGGTGACTGGCTCTTCTTCTTCCATGCAAGCTATATTACAACGTCGAGCATGTCCACGCAGCAAGGCGATATCGTCGAACGCGCAGTAAATGCGGCTTTGGCCGACATCGAAGAATATGCTCCACAGGAGTTCCAGAAGCTACAAGCAGACCCGGCCAAGAAACAAGCTTTGATTCAGGCCGCAAGAGAGGCCGCGGAAGAAGAAGTGAAACTCGCTGAAGAGTTTCGCACTCGACCATCTGAGAACGTTGCAGAACGTCTGTCAAAACTTCTTCCGCAACACCGAGTAGATCTGATCAAAACAGGACTTGAAGTCCCAACGTATCAGTTGGATATCAGCAAGAAAGCCGATGGCAAACACTGGGCAGATATCACTCGCGATGGCAAAGTGTTTATGCAGTCACAGATGCTGGAAAGTACTGCTGTCATAGGCAAGTCCACTTATATTCAGATGGCTAGCATCGTCGTTGAAGGAGTGCTACTCACCCTCCAAGCCGTTGGCATCAAGGTAGCTGTCAGTGAGCAGTTGATTAAGAGGACGGCAGAGGAAACGGTTTCCGTCATCGAGAGCTCTAGTGCCCTACAGAAAGCGGTGCAGGCTTTGCAAGAAGCTGTGAAAGGTGGCTCAAAATGGGAAGTTGCTAAGGCGATTTTCAAATTGATCAAGGATATCAAAGCGGGTGGTATTTTGTGGAAGATCATCAAGGGCCTTTGCAGCAACATGACCTGGTATGATTGGGTTAAGACTGCAGGAATTGTGACTGCCATGATTGTTGCTGCTGTTGCTACAGATGGTGTGGCTCTAGTTGCCAAAATCATACTGGCACTCAATTCAGCCTACACATTCTTTAAAAAATTCACAAAACTTGATGAACTTGCAGCTCTAAGCAAAGATCTGTAGGCCCTTGGAAATGCAGACCATAATTACAGAATTTCTAATATTCACTGTGATTATACCCTTGCTGTGTATTTACAGAGACCCAACGTAGTATTTTTGTATGAGAAATTGACAACTGTGTTCTGCATGCATTATTGTATTTCAAACCGTGATGTGATGTGCATGTATTTACTTGTCACATAGGTAGTTGCTGCTTTGGTGGCTCGATAAGCCCTTGTGGTTGTCTAAAATTGAAATTGCATGCAGGTTTCAGTTCGCTTATACAGGAATTATCCATGTGTCCATCTGTTCCAGCTAAATGTTGTGGCATGTGACTGACACAATCTTTCCCTTTGAATTTTACTAATTGTCTTGAATGAAGCAATGCTGACAGTTATGCACCTATCAGTGATATGCCCTACTTACAATACCTGGGCTTGTAGGGGGATTGGAAGGAAATTGACATATCCAAATGGAACAAGCCCCCATACCTGTTTAAGATCTTTGCAAACTAGTTTGTGAACAGTCTTATAGTCAGCATGTAAACAGTATATAAACTATAATTATTATGTTTATGAACTAACAAATGTACTGTGGTAAGTTTGACTACATGTACTGTGGTAAGTTCATGAACATTAGTTTGTGCAGTGACATGTTCACGACATAAATCATGAAGTTTGTAAACTATGTTTGTGAATGTCAACAGTTTATGTGCACAAAGTGCATAATTATACTGAGATTTGCTAATTCTGAGCTTGTGAGTTGCATGTGCTACCACAGCAGCAGGTTGTGATAGTCTCTCGACCTTTCTGACCAAAGTTCGCGAACAGTTCATAGACTTTCTGAACTGGTAAAGTTTGCGATATATTTTTTCTGTTGTATAGTGTACATAAATCCCTGGCACTGTGCTATAACACTAGTAAACTACCATATTTATTGTCAAAACCAAACAAATCTGGCTGGAGAAGGTTCTCACCTGAAGATTTGTCTACAAATTTAATTGAGAACTGTACCCAACATTCAAATCTCGTTTCCACATCACATTTTACAGGAATGGCCTAAGCTCATTTCACCTTGTGAATAATGTTAGTTGCATGCAAAGTGGACGTAGTGTAGGAAGGAACAATTATTCATGAGTCCAGGCATTTCCTGCTTGCTTTTTTTTTTTCCACTGCTCTTCTACTTCCATGTACAGTAAAACCTCCGAACAAAGGACACATTGGGGACGGGCCATTAGTCCCTAGTAGAGAGTTTGTCCTCTTCTCGGAAGTTTTCTATTGGGAAGTCCTATAAGACAAATAACTAACACCAAAGACTTTTTAAAGTGTATTATTATAATGTATTCTGTCCATTATTATGTTTTTTTTTTTTTCTTTTCAATTGCAAGATGGCAAGAGCAATACTACTTGCTTAAAAAGTAGCTAGAATGATTGCAATTATGACAACAGCAACAAAATATACGGAGGTATCCGTTAAAGGCCGAAATCTGGGGGGAATAGTTTGTGTGGCTGACGTGCATTTGAGTGCTGTGCACATGGCAGCTGCTAGGCTTGACTGTAAAAGGACCATGGTTGGCACCCACAGGGTGCTGTGCACATGGCAGCTGCTAGGCTTGACTGTAAAAGGACCATGGTTGGCACCCACAGGGTGCTGTGCACATGGCAGCTGCTAGGCTTGACTGTGGCCTGGGTACGAGGCTAGGCTTGACTGTAAAAGGACCATGGTTGGCACCGGGTGGGCCAATTCTCGGCCTGGCTGCATGAGCAGGCTTAGAAAACGCTACTCTCACCTTTCAGAGGGTTCATTTCTGGCAGGGAAGGCTTCTTGGGCTCTAAGCTGGTGTTTGCCAATCGAGAGTGCTGACTATTGCATGCTCGTTAATGAGTGGGCGTGGTTAACGTCACGAGTCTGCTTGCTAAGGCTGGAAGTGGAGTTGGCTTCAGTTTTTGAGTCAGAGCTTGGACAGAAATGGAGATACGGTGCGTTAAAGGCATGTATAGGCAAAAGTAATCTCAAGTGAAAACAAATTCAGGGTTTAAAGGGCTTAATCCAATATAATACACAGGCCAGAGGAAGCGTTGGACATCCAATCTGAGTTGATATTCGTTAATGGCATGGTGCACTTACCCCAGGAATGCAGTGGCGTAGCCAGGCTGGGGCACACTGGGGTACGTGCACTAGCAACTAGAGGCCGTGCCCCACCAGTGCAGGTGTGCATGCGAATTATTGGCGCTGATAGTATCGTTGTCGATCGCGAATCAGGGCTTGAAATCGAATGGCGCAGTATGTATGTATGTATAATCCACAGAATTACGAGTCTCGTACGCTCAACGTACGCGAGTTTGCCGTACAAGTGTTGTACACTGCACTACGATATGGCTTCAGAACCGACCTGGGAGGCTGTGAAATTCTAAACATTTTCTGGGGGAGCATGCCCAGCCCCAGACCACGTAAATGCTTCTGCACTTCGCGCAGAAGTTCGTACAAACGTAGTGTCCCCATGCTGTGCCCTAGCATCCGTGATGTCCTGGCTACGCCACTGCAGGAATGAAACTTTGGTACACCAACAACTCTCCCTTCACCAGCCACACCACCGTCACTAGCCTCGTTCCCAGGCCCTGCGCGTTCGTCGCTTGCGGTACGAAATTCGCGTAGAGGGCCACGTGATGTGTGCCGCAGCCGTAATTTTACGTCACACCAGATATGGCCGCGCCGTGTTGCAGCATTGGTTGTGGAGATAACCACAAATGGAGTTGGAAGAACCTGAAACAGGTCACGCGCGTACGATAGACTACAATAGTAAACTCAAGCTGAAGAAGACGAGGAGCCGAAATCCAGGGTCGACCTAGTAACACGATGTGGCAAGGTATCTGAATGTAGACGTCTACTATCCAGCTAAACATGGCAGCTTGTGCTCTTTCGCTGCCGAGACTTTTAGCACTTAGGTAAGTTCGCACACGAACCATTACTGTGATCTCTGTGCATGTGGGCCTCTTTCAACGCTAAACTGGGCGCTAGCTCATCTATGACATCATTGATTCCAGTAGAATGGACGTGACGTAAGCTGCGGCACACATCACGTGATGAACGAGCCCAGGCCTGGAATCTCGTTATGTACAGACTTGCTCATGAGAAAAAAATTACGGGTTTACCCCAAATTTAGATTTTAACCCTCTCCCTACGAGATTTAACTTCACCGAATTTCTGCCTACAAGCATGCATTCAGGAAGTATGCAGATGCATTTATGGCAGCTGTGTAGCTAGGGGGAAACAGACTGACATTTCAGTGCAGCCTCCAGCAGCACAGCCTGAAAAAAGCTTGAATTATATTTTCTATTTCTATCCATGAGTCTTGACTGGCCAACACTCTTGTGTTTGGTGCACAATTAGTAAACCTGCTGTGCAATGCTGTGGTGTGCATTTGTGCACTATGTTGCTGTACACTGCAATCTAACTATGCACCAAGGGTCAAACATTGTTGAAATTGTCAACGCTGTGTGATGAAATCGTCAACACTGTGTGATGAAATCAGGCTTAAAAAGTTTTTACGTCTGTTCAATGTGGTAATGTTCCTATGCTAGAGGCAAAAATTTATTCTCAGACTGATATATTTTCGGAACTCGGACTTCAAAGGTCTGAGCAGGGTAGCAACTTAGCCTCGTTCCCTGGTGTGGAGGATGGGAACGAGGCTAGGTAGCAACTGTGCCAGATCATCAGAGCAACAAGACATGCTGGTGCTGGGATAGTTTTCGACACCCGAAGCTACTGTAGTACGCGGGGATAGAAAATCACGCCCGAAAATACATTGTAAAACAACGTGTAACTTCCTTGCCACCTCCTCCGAACAGTAAAGACTAAAATACTTGCCCTTCCACTGGCCTTGCCTATGAACCCACACCATGCTGCAGCAGTTGCCAAATTTGGCTAGCGATGTGGTATAATACAGACTTGTCTGCTAGTAGAACCCTTTTTCCAAGGATAGATGCTTAGCTTCCTTCCTGTGGTTGGCTTGTAGAAATCTCCTGTATCACCAAAGCAACCACTGTCTCTTCAGCTTCCTTCTGGTGGTTGGCTTGTAGAAATACCCTCTATCACTAAAACAACCACTGTCTCTTCAGCTTCCTTCCTGTGGTTGGCTTGTAGAAATCCCCTCTATCACCAAAGCAACCACTGTCTCTTCAGCTTCCTTCTGGTGGTTGGCTTGTAGAAATACCCTCTATCACTAAAACAACCACTGTCTCTTCAGCTTCCTTCCTGTGGTTGGCTTGTAGAAATCCCCTCTATCACCAAAGCAACCACTGTCTCTTCAGCTTCCTTCTGGTGGTTGGCTTGTAGAAATACCCTCTATCACTAAAACAACCACTGTCTCTTCAGCTTCCTTCCTGTGATTGGCTTGTAGAAATACCCTGTATCACCAAAACAACCACTGTCTCTTCAGCTTCGTTCTGGTGGTTGGCTTGCTCTCTATTACCAGAATAACTACTTGTCTGCAGAATAACTGCTTTGTCTGAATTTTTATCAGATGGTGACATTATTAGCCTCGTTCCCAGGTCCCGCCCAGCTTTCCGTCACTTGCAGTACCGTGCTGCAAGCGATGGAAAGCTGGGTGGAACCTGCATGGGAACGAGGCTAGACATAATAAGACCCATGTAGAGCAGTTCAGTAGGTTGCAATTGACTATGGGTAGAAAATTGATGAAGCCAAGTAAGGTAAATGCAATAATAAATGCCAGTCAGATACTGTGGTGGTCAAGCACAATGAGATATATAGGCATGTTGCACACATCAGCGAGCTGATCGTGGAGGAAGAGGTTTTGCCAGCAAACAAAATGCTCTGAAACCTAACTCTAACAGATCACCCCCCCCCCCCACACACACGAATCCTGGGTCAGCCTAGATATCTCCCCCCCCCCCCTGCTTCACACAGCTATAGCTAATACTAAGAAGACTACACGTTTATGTGCACCTGTGCAGTAAAATTTCCCTATAAAAGGAAAATCTTCCTCCTAAAGGGCATGCTGCTGGGGGTCAACCCTCCTTCATAATTCCCACCAGCCACCAATCTAGGGTTGGTATTGCGTATATTACATGTCTGCACCATCCCTACATAGAGAGTCTATCGACTCTCTGACAAACAACATTAACAGAAGCTCATTATTCAATGTTTTGCACAATGTTTTACATCATTCATGCATTTCACTGTAAAATTTTTGAGACAGAAAAAAGAATAATTATGTAAACATTTATTATGCACAGGGCAACTTTAGTCTTCCAAAAGGTCATATTCTCTTCGCTTGAACTTCTTCACTACAACAGTTACTGCAATTACTAGGATAGCAATCAGTATAGTCCCACCAACTAGCAGGCCAATCACTAGGTCAATCTGTGTGTGTGTGTGTGGTGTGTGTGTGTGTGTGTGTGTGTGTGTGTGTGTGTGTGTGTGTGTGTGTGTGTGTGTGTGTGTGTGTGTGTGTGTGTGTGTGTGTGTGTGTGTGTGTGTGCGTGCGTGCATGCATGTGTGTGTGCGTGTGGTGTGCATGTGATGTGCGTGTGATGTACGTGTGATGTTCATGTACGTGTGTGTGTATAAAAATTAATAGCAACAAATTGAAGAAACTGGACTTAGCTACTGGACTAACACACAACTAAACAGAAGATGGTCCAGTGTTTAGAGCACCCATTAGCAACTGACCTAGGAATGAGGCTAGTGTAAATGCTACTATTGCTGGTCTGATTTCTGCAACTATTCCAAGGGAAGCAAGACTACAGCTGACCTTTCCTGAGAGTAAAGCTATATGGCTTCTATGTATATTGCTTAACAATGTACTAGTGAGGAGCTTCTTGTGCTATCAGGAGACTTACCACAAAGTTATTGGAACTGGTTTTTCCACAGTCAACA